>CM050163.1:125748734-126297350 GCA_027410445.1 Discoglossus pictus
CACTGAAGCTGCAAAAACGCATTTTTTCCCCACATTCACTTCTCCAGATTGTGATACTAAATTCACCTAGTCCATATAATATAGCAGAGACCTCTATTCATTAGAATCCAGTCTAAAACTATTTTATATTTTCAATTTTTGTATAGTTATGGGCAGGGGCGTAAGAACTGGGGGGGGGGGGGGGGGGCGGGGGGGTATTAGGGGGGACAAATCCCCCCCAGGTTAAATGAATAGGGGCTACAAAAAATAGCAGAATTAAACTTAATCATGCATTATCATATTTGGTCACTAAAGGGGCATCGCTATGGAGCAGTATGTCTTTCATATGAAAGCTTTGTCCCATAATTTATATATATATATATATATACAGCATATATTATATATATATATTTCTATTTATTTATTTATTTTTATTATATTTGGGGGGGTTGGTTCATTGAGAATTTAAACAAAGAATTATAAAAAAGGTTTCTGAGGGGCACTGCAGCAATGGAACCCCCAGAGCAGGGCCCCAGGGCACTGCACCGGGTGAACTGATGGTAGATCCACCCTTGCTTCCTACCCTCGGAGTAGAGTTGAATTATCCCGCCCAAATTTTTTCGGGCTCCTACGCCCATGTTTTAGGGCCTGATTTGCTGGGTTTCTTTAAATTGCAGTTTTACGCTATTTTCCACTTTAATTTCTCCTGTACAGAGGGAATCTCAAAGTGATACATCCTAATGATGTTATCATGTCCTCTCTGTCTACACCTGACGTATGTTTCTCTCACTCAATGAGTTCCAACAGGGATGAACCCCCTTGCACGTCTTCCTATCTATAATCTGTCAGTTGCCGTGGAAACATTTATGCCACTATGTTAAAACACTATTCTTAAAAATAAATGCGCTCCATAGTAAAAATAAACAAACAAACTAGTAGGTCATATAAGTCAATCAGATTGTATTACATTGGATATATATTTACCTGTTGAGATTCTCTGTGCTCCATTTTCTTTTGGGAATTTAACATCATAGCCGACATCCCTTTGCAATTGCTTAGTGAATATGTACCATTTTTTTTTCTTCAATGGAGTGACTGGTCCTTGTTTCCAGAATAATCTCTGAATTATTTCTGGAAAGTATTGTGTTAAACATTTTGTACTTTTACTTTTAACATGCTGAACATAATATTTAGTAAGATGAAAATGATACATTGATTAAAGTTTTTATTTGATATAGATATTGCTAAGTAAGAATTTTAAGTGGAGGTTTATCTGCTATTGTCAATTTATTGATAATAATTTTCATATTCTAATATCGTGTTGACTTTGAAATATTCAAGTCACTATCTAAGTAAGCTCTCATAAGGTATGAAATATTGAAGTCACTATCTAAGTAAGCTCTCATAAGGTACAGTAAATAGAAATGTTTATCATCTCCAAAACAAATATAGATGCTTTTTAAGGCCCCTACACAATGCATCTGGCAATATTTTTGTAAGAAAGATGTGAACAGTATTTGATATGTGATTAGAGAATACAAGATATGTACGGTATTTGAAGCAGTTACTATTAATAGCCACTAAGATAACAACATTTAGATTAAAGGATTTCTGATGCCTCTACAACAAGCCTTCATTATGAGCTTCATCCTACAACTTATCCCATTTTTTTTCTCAGACAGAAGGTATAAAAATGAGGTTGCTGTCAGAGCTGAACAAGCTTCCCCATTAAGAAAGCCCTTATTTTTTGTGATCCATTAAAATATTTTTCAATTTTTTTTATATATACAGTTGTACAACTTCAGAAATCCAGCATTATTAAAAGCCAATCGTCACACAAAAATTATAAATAATGTAATCGTTATTAATAATAACACATAAAGGTTAAGAAATACTTTCTTGTTGCTCAAGATATTTTTTCAGCAATACCTTTTATTATTAGTGATGTTATTGCAATCACACTTTAAATCAAAAGCATCCTATTTAGTTACATGATACTAGTTTTCAAATAGCTTGCTTAGTTTAAAATAATGCCATCAAAGAACAACTATGTTGTGGTTGGGCAGACTGCTTGACTGTCCAGGAATAGCCCATGTTTAAACAGTGTTATCCTCTGTCGGTTTTAAAACCTATATTTAGCTTCAGCATCATAGATTTTCTGATCCTACAAGTGTTCTGTGTTTAGGGGAAAATCCCATAATGTGCTAAATGGTTGATCAAGACTCAATATAAAAAAAGAACACAACATGTACGTTTTTTTTTAATTTTAACACTGGCTAAAGCAAAAGCATATTGGCAATAAATATATGAAAACTGATGAGTTGCTATTGTCATTTTATGTAGTCAGAGAGGGGACTTTGCTAAAGTATGGAGGGTGTGATAGCCCACAGTAACCATAAATTCCTAACCTAAATCTTGCTTTTAACTACTTGTGTTGTTGATATTCAGCATCATGTGTTTCAACCCTGCAAGAGCAGAATATTTTATAATCAAAGGTCCGTTTACCCCTCTTCTTGGTGTGAAAAAGCAAAAGATATGTTAAGATCATAATTTTTTTAATTATACTAAAAACAGCTATATATATATATATATATATATATATATATATATATATATATATATACATATATATATAGCCTTATTAAATTGTGATTTGGCTAATTGAATAGGGCTCTATATAAGCACAGAGCATATTTTCTTACAGACGTTTTTTGTTAGTGAACTATTCAAAAGCAAGGTCTTCACTAACTAAAAACTTCTGTAAAAAAATATGCTCTTTGCCTAAATAGAGCCCAATTTGATTGGCCAAATCACAGTTTAATAAGGCTGATAGTTTTTAGTCTGTTTACATAAGAAAGTCTCTCCTAACTGATGCCTGCCGAGCCGTGCGGTGAAGTGAAAAATGCATGTTTTTCAAAAATGCTATAAAAGTAAAATCTATATAAATGTGCTAAAAGGTTTTAATTATGCAAGGTCATTAAATATTACTATTTTTTAAATTTCTGCCTGTGTCTAGGGCAGGGGTGGGCAAGTTCGATCCTGGAGAGCCCCACACAGGCCAGTATTTAAGGATATCCCTGCTTCTTACAGCTGAGCCAATCACTTTTTCAGTCATCCTGATTGACTCACCTGTGCACAAAAATGTATATCCTCAAATCCTGGCCCATGTGGGGCTCTCCAGGATCGAAATTGCCCACCTCTAGTCTAGGGTATTGCCATGTTGGCCTCCTTCAATACCCTAAGCCTGCTAACCTTATTTATGTTATTATTGCTGCTGTTACTCGACTTTTTCCTATTTTTTTCAATTTTCCTTGCAGCATTTTCCTGCTGTACTCACCAATGGCTTTTCTTTTATTTGCTTTTTTATTCTCATGAAAAAGATCAGTACTAGTAAATTGAGTGTTGTGCTTTTCTTATTCAAGATCTTTCTAGACTTTGATTAATGTCATCACTGATTTATCACCATGTATTTTAATATTATCCTTTTGTAATTTTTAACTTATTAAGGTGATGCATTAACATGTTCCATACTATCTGATTTTTACACAGATTTATAATCGACTTGACAGACATTGCTGTGGTTTCAGGCCTCGTAGAGAGGATATATGTGTTCAACAAGGCTTAAAACTGAGATGTGATGATCCTGCGAGTATTAAGTTGACACATATCGTACAAAGAAGACATGACCGAAAGCACTTGGTGTTCATTGGCAACAAAGGTTTTTTTGACAGAAGTGAAGATAATCTGGATTTTAAGTTGCTGGATGGAATAAAAGAGTAAGATATTGTTTTGTACATTTTTTTTACATTGTTGCTTAGTTAATAAGTATGTTATATGTGGGAAAGGGTCGTAAACTGAAGCAATATTGTTAGAGTACAGAATATCAGAATAGAGAATAGAATATAATTTTTTTAAATGCTACTGTAATGGATCATGGTACATAACTTTTGAATGTATTATTATTACAAATGATCTTTTTTTAGAAAAAATAGACTTCCTCAGATATTTTACAAATTGCTTAATATTGTTGTGGAGTATACTATGAGCCCGATTCAATTGAGCAATTGTAAGTTACTGGAGCCTGTAAGTGAGGCCGTAAGTTCATTTGCTATTTAATAGGCGTATTTTTGCGGGCTCCAAATGGTTTACGAGTTACAGCTTTGAAAACTTTGCGGTTGTTAAACCCAGAACTTACAGCCTCCTGATGCCTTTGATCTTTCCTGTCCGCAAGAGTTACAAGCACTAAAATCGCAAATCGCTATTCAATTGCTACAATTCCCCAAGCCCGCAAATGTTTTCACACCCATACACGGCAAATGTAGGAGAAAATCCTACGAGTACTAGAGAGGACCCACAAGTGGGTTTAACCTTTGTCTGTAGCACTCTAAATGCAAACAAAACATCAATACTGCACTGAAAATGACGGGGGAAGTGATGAAAGACATTAGAATTAATTGCACAACAGTCTCAAGCTCGCAAATTGGCAATTAAAAATAAAATATTTTATGTGTAAATTTTGGGGTTTTATCGATCTTGGTAATCAATGAGTTAATACATATCAGGCCACCCACATGGACTAGAACAGTATTGGCATTCATTTTTATTATTTTGTATTTTGCGGTTTTGCGATTCCGATCACATATCAGACCCACAAAAGCTAATTGATTGACAAGTAACCGCCATGTTTTACTGCCATAATGATGGCGGTCTCATTTACTATTGAATGTTTCGACATGGGTGGTTACGGCCTTGCTTAATTGATCATGTTCCTGCATTGAACTGCTACGTACGAGTGCATGGTTTACGTGTTCAGCGTTCGGCCCGTAACTTGCGGGCTTATTGAAATGGTTAGCATTGCAATTGTAGCAGAGTTCAAGCCTGCAGCACACCCGCAGACATACGGCCTGTATAACACAAGATGCAGGCTTCTAATTGAATCAGGCTCTATGACTTCCCTGCTTCCTCATTGCTGCACAGTGCAGCACAATTAACAAGGTATGTAAGTGAGATGGGTTTCAAATAAACAGCTACTGATTAGTAGAAAAATATGTATAATATTGAAAATTTGAATGTGCTTACATATTTATATGCTAGATACTGATATCTGGATGTGCACACTCCTATGAAGGTTAAATAAAGTGTACCCTGTAGGGTACAGTATGTGACCTCTAAATTAAATGATGGTTGCTGGGGTCACAACTGAACTTACCCACAAGGAGACAGGCAGAGAGAAAAAACATCAGCAACTGCCAGATTGTGATACAAATGTTTCAGCCTTTACTTCCTCATGATTGGCCAAACATTTTTTCAAATTGTATACCAGTTTTGCCTGGGTTTGGAGGGTGTTAACCCTGAGTTTCAACTGACAGAAATTAAAAGATATTTTGCTAACTTCAAGGTAAGTGTTTAAATGCTTATTTTGGTATTGCTCCATGCAAACATTTTTTTTTCATACACTACTAATTCTCCTCTATCAGATGCACTCATAATCCAGCTCACTTACATATCTCTTCAAAACCCAATTTAGTATGGTTGTGCTGCATTGTGCAGTAAAAATGCAGTTGTAATGAAGTGCTAGTAATCTCTACAACATATATTAGACCGTTTGTAAAGATGGGAGAAACTCCAGTCTAAACATGCAAACAAATATATTTTCTCACAAAAGGCACTTTTTTAACTAGATACTGGGCAATTACAATGGCCAGTTCAGTTTATAACACTGTCACACTTAATTACTACATGGTTTAATCTATACTTTATGAATTATGCTTAGAATAAAAAAAGATTCTACCCTTCTTTTTGTAGTAGAGGGCAGACTTGTAGTAGAGGGCAGAGTGTATGCTACAGACCAACCACTAGTTTGTCTTTACCCCTATATTAGAGCAAGTCTTGAGTTCCCTACAGTGAGAATACAGCACGCAAGGCTATAGGGGTCACACGATGGATTGCTACACAGAAGACCCTTTTGTCTCTTGACCCTTTTGTCACATCATAATACAATACTGTTGGCATAAAAACTGCTTCCTGCCATGGAGTTGCAATATTCAAGTACTAATGCAGTTAAAGAGTTTTACGTCATACATGTGATTAAAGAATTGAGCTGTTGTGAATCAAAAAATGTTAGACATCTTAACAATTTTGAACTTGTTTAGATATCAAGAAAAATGTGCGTATGATGAAAGAAAAGTTGTATCTCATGTTTAAGAAACAATTAATATTAAAGATTTTATTAATCTAAGATGACTTTGTTTTTTAGATTTCCAGAATCTGCCATTTCAGTGCTAAAAAGTAATCGATTACGAGAAAAACTCCTCCAGTCATTCTTCTTGGACAAGATTTTCTGGGAGAGTCAAAGAGGACGTCAAGGGATTGAAAAGCTTATCGATGTAATAGAGAGAAGAGCTAAAATCTTGCTGAATTATATGAATGCCCATGGAATCAAAGTTGTGCCTATGAATGGTTAAAATAGGGCATCCATCTCAGGAAATGAGAAAGTTAAAGCACTGTGTCAAGTTTACTTGAAGTAGTATATAACACAACTATAGATACTTAGTACATGTATGTATCTGGAGTTGCTATTGGAGCAAATGCTCTAAAATAATGAAGATTGCACTATGCTGACCTTCTGTTCCTCACATAGTTATATAAATACTTTTTTATTAATATGAGCCACTTTTAAAAGTTAGCGCAATGGTGGTTTTGAAGCAGTGGAATTCAAAGCTGCATTTACACAACCAACCACGTTGATAAAGTTGCAAATACCTTTTGCTGAGCCACAGGAATAGGATGTTCAGATAACATGGTTCATGCATATTTAAAAAAGCAATGTTAACAATGCAAAATAATAGAATTAAATAACCTATATATTTGCTATATAGTCAGGTATCACATTACAAAACTGTTGTGGCGTTCATTCAAAGGGTCTAGTTAACACAAGCTACCACATACACTAATCTCTTTTACAAATAACGCAAAAACAAAAAATATATTCCACAATATCTAAACTGAAGAACACTTTATAAAATTCTAAAATTATATTTGTTTATTTAAATCTATAAAATATCTCTCTTTTTAAATCAGGAGCAATAACGTAACCCACTAACTTCTTCTACAAATAATCCCAAATATTAAAATATATTCCATGATTATATCTAAACTGAAAAACACTTTGTAAAATTCTAAAAAATATATTTGCTTATTAATATATTTTCTGAAATGCTTTTCTTTTTTAAATTATTTTTTTTCAAGTTAGAAGTGTATCATTTTTTTTTTAATTAACATATTCTTTTAGTGCAAAATACATTTTAAACTGCTTCCTATAATGTCCTTCTTTTCTAAATCATTGTAATTTATTTCATTTTTTTATTGCAAACAAAATAGCACAATTGTGTGTTTATTTGCATTACTAAATAAGTTAACTTGTAAAGCCTGTTGCCTGCTAGATGTCTCAAGAAATACAATGTGCCCACTGCATACTTGGAGACTATGATGCAAATGCTCATGATGGGCGTATTTTTAATCTGCAATCTAGCGGGGCATATTGTGTATTAGCGCTACCCATGTCTACATGTGATTTACTAAATCTCATGCATTATAATTAGGAATGTAATGCAGTGTGGTAGTGCACAGTAATGCCTGATATAGCATTATGTTTCCGTCAGCGCCTATGTATTGTCATTAGCATTACATATTAATAACTTTTGTGTATAATGTTAGTCTGTCAGCCATATCATAAAATTATTAAAACGAAAAAATGTATATACATAAAATTATGCTGAATTGCAATTTCCGTGCACAGGATTCACTCACAATCTTTTAGTAAATTCCCCCAATGTGTTATCACTCTTTAAGTAAGTTACCTAACTCATGCATATACATCCTGTTCTATGCTCAAAACCTGCCTTACAACAACAGGCATATAGTATGCTATGAAGGGGTATTCTTAAAGGTATATCTAAGTTTCCCTGTTTTTACCTTTTTCTAACTTAAAACATGCTGCTCATACCAGAAACACACATTGCATTGAGTCATTCTATACACAAACAGATTTATTTTATTTAAAAATAAAACATGTTTTCCACACGCCCAGAGCTGCTTACATAGCCACAGTGTACCTACCAATAGCAAACCAGCAGCAGCTCAATGCAAAAATCTGCACAACAATGTATGACTCCTCCTTACTTCCTGTTCCACGGTGAAAGCAGGACTACACATCCCATGATTCTTTGGTGCACATACTGACTTTACAGATGGATACAATTTATAGCTGCCTGTGATTGGCCAAAATAATTATCAATCTTATGCTAATTTTAGCAAGGATCTGCAGCGGTATTAACTCTGAAAATCTACTGCTTGCAAACTCAAGAGATTTAGCAAAGTTTGTTAATGTTTATTTTGATATTATTTTATACAAAAAAAATGTTTTCATAAGCTATTAATCATACTTGGTCAGATCCAGTCATAATCCAGGAAACATAGATATGCCCTTAAAAAGGTTTTGGATTAAAGAGTAAAAACACACTAGGCGTTCATTTATATGGCCTTGCCCAGGCTCCCAGAACGTTGTGGGTTCCCTGTATATCTTTAGATTTTGAGCAGGAAACATAATTGTAAACTTGTTTTAGTAATGCAAATATATACACATGTGTACTATTTTGCTTGCTGTACTGTATGGTTAAGGGCTTCTATCACTATTTTGCCCGCCATAAGCTAAATGTATTTATTTATTAAAAGAGGACCAAAAGCAAACTAAATATTCCTATTGCTATGTCTGTCTCTCTTTCTACATTGAGTGGAAGGGTTGAAGTATAATTTTCTAATGATGCTACCAGTAAATGTAATGGCTTCTTTCGATTTGCTTTGTTTTTATTAAAATTGTTGTGCTGCAAATGGAGAAGAGGTATAAATCCAAGTTTACAATGCGTAAAGTATGTATATTTAACTGGAACTAATCTAGAACACAAAAATTCTACTAGATTTGTCCAGAAAGAGTCTCCCATTTAGGTAGATCAGTCTTGTAGGTATTTTTTCAATATTGTGTTGCCTCCATTTTGAAGCTGGGTGCTCTTTATACATTACCTCCCGCATTTGTATCTTACTGATAACTTCTGTTATTCATTACATATAATGACTGCATTTTCTAAATACATTTTGATGATAAAAGGAAAAGAATGTTACATTATTCATGTTTACATTGGACCAAAGGCAATAATTTGCACCTACAAAATTTGATAGATGTAGCTTAAACTTTAAAAGTTGACAATGCATTATTTGCAACACATTTACTTTAGAACATTTGAAGGAATGACATTGTAGTTAAATTGTGTTTATAGAATAAATGCACAATGTACAATCAGTGCACAATGTTGTTGAAAAGTTATGTTTATAGAGAATAAAAACTTATTCCAACTTATGTTTTTTACCATGTTGGTAAGTGCCATATTTGTACAAGTTGGTAAATTAATACATGTGTTGAAAATGCACCAAGAAACTGAGTTTGTGATTTATTGTTTATCTCAGACAATGAATATATATATGCAATACATATCACAAAAATATCTGTGTTCTCTGAATGATTCTTATGACACTTACATGCATTAATACCATTGGGATGAAATTTAGCACATAAGGTGATCATTTTTAGAAAGACATGTATATACTAGTTTTCATGCCTAGGAAAAGTTTGTTGTCTTGAAGACTTCTTGGCAACACACATAAGAGATATTTCACGTCCTTCAATGGTAGGACAGATTTAAAAGCTAGAGATTTAACAGGACCTCCATCTCATCCTCCCCTTGATGTAAATTCTGTTATATAATACTATAAGTAGGAGCTTTTTTCAAGACATTTACATTTATCACTTCAGATAAGAAAATGTCATCAATTTAATAAATAAAACATATTGCCTACTCCCGATTCAGTATATTTCGTGAATAAAATCATGTGGTCTGAGTTAATCGGGACGCATTGCTAAAAAGACAGTTGGGATCCTCAAGTGCTTGATAAGAGCTGCCTTAAAATCAATTAATTAATGGTGGTCTCAAGACGTTGTTCAGTGTTTGTTTTAAAGTTAAAGTGTTAATGGTTGGGCCAGTGGTGAGAGTACTTAACTAATAGGGTAATGTGGTTATATTATACCCTGCCTTTTGGGTTAGGGTATTGGATAAGGGCATCCTTTACAGTTGTTCACTTACAGCCTTATTAAATTGCGATTCAGTAAATTTAAAAGGGCTCTATATAAGCAGAGAGCATATTTTTTTTACAGAAGTTTTTAGTTAGTGAAGACCTTGCTTTTGGATAGAAGTTCACTAACTAAAAACTTCTGTAAAAAAAAATATGCTGTGTGCTTAAATAGAGCCCTTTTAAATTTACCGAATCGCAATTTAATAAGGCTGCTAGTTTGGAGTTACTTTGCTCAATCTACTCTGTATACTCCAAGTTGGTTTTGTGGTAGCAAAGCAATTTGGGAATGTTTTTAAATATGAACTATCTTTATTACCCCTTCTTGTACCGTTTGCGCTCAAACTAAAGCTGTGGCTATTGAATTGTTTTTTTGTCATAATGGGGGGAAGTTTTAAGGAGACGGTGTGTGTGTCTGGTGGGAGGGGTTAACCAATCCAGAAAGTTGATAATGCAAATGTCAAGTGCTTTAGCACTGCATGTTTACATCATAAGACAGCAAAAACAATGCTGGATAGCTCAGTGGTTTACTTTACAATAAAATGGTTAGTACAATATATATTTAGTTTTATATGCTCTTAAAAATGCATTAACAACCTTAAAAATTTATTTAATTTTCTGCTGATCAGGTCCCTTTAAATTATCTACTTGGAGAACAATTTTTCTTCTTTTTGCCTTGAATCATTCAACCAAACTTTCTTCCAACTTTTGATTCTTTTAATGGGCCAGCTGAGAAGAACAAACATTTCCATCTGTAAGTATTTTTCTGAAAAGAAGAAATAATAAATTCTTTAAATTATTAGCTATTACATGCAATTATTGTTTATCTTTGTCATCCAGTGCTTTATTCAATCACAAATTCTTTCAATCAAATATACTTCACAAATATGGGAAATTTCATCTAAACTACATTTGTCCTTTAGATCATTAAAAACTGGTTAACGGCCCTATTAAATTGGGGCTACATGTTAAAATGTAGCTTGTAACTCCGATTTTATGTGTTACGGGTATTAAATTAGCCCTGTAATGTTGCTCGCAGGATGGCCGAGAATAGGCTACATGCTGAGCAACGTTGAACTTCGCAAACGTAAATCCCTTAATCTGACGAGCACGTAACGGCTACTTGTTCCATTCAGCTATTAAATTGCAACGTGGTCACTCGCGAGCAAGAATGTAACACGCAAATGGAGCCCAAAGGCCAATGTGTGCTCTAGAGCACCCGCAAGGGGGGTAAAGTACAATACGTACCACCTATAATGCAAATAAAAACACACTACTGTACATTTATTATAAGGGAAAGTGATGTTAGGTCTTGGGATTAATAGCACAACATTCTCAAGCCCGCAAATTGGCCCCAAAAAATACTATATTTCATGTTTATATTTTGTGTTATATCGATCCCTGCAATCAATGTGATGATATACATATACTGTAACTCCCATGTAATAGAATATCATATTTACGGATTTATTAATATTGCATTATATGTTCAATGTGGGGATGTTCTCAAACTGGAATTGAAGCACGTAGGACTTTGAAATCTACCCTCCCCTTTTTTCAGTGACGTAACGCTAACAATTTATTTTTCCATTGGCTCCACCTGAATGTGTTTGCTTAATTGTTTGCGTTCGAGCATGCAATTACGACAGGCGAGAACTGGTTTACGAAATAGCGTCTCTGCTCGTAGCTTGCAGCACTTTCTAATTTAATAGCAACGTAAGTTGGCCAAATTTGAAGCATGCAGCCCTTACGTGCTACACATTGGACTTACGAGGCTGGAATTTAATATGGCACAATATATTGTACTAGCATTTTTTCTCTACAGTAAATAATTCCTGAAATATTTAGAATTGATCTTGCAGCTCATGTATGCTAATATGCAGCTAAGTATGCTAATTAGGCTGGTTAAGGGTGTGAGAGGGGTGTAACTGCCAGATAACATTGCAGGAATTTATTTTGATTACTACGTAGGCAGATCATCCTAATTAGCATATCAAAGCAGCCAATTAACATGCCTGAGCTGCTTATTTGCATATAAAATACAGCAATATGGTCTTAAAGAGTCTGTCATGCTCTTTAAGACTAAACTAGAAAACAAATATGTAAAAACAGAAGTGAAAGCTTTTTTAATGGAAATAACTAACAAGATTTTCCAGCCTGATAGAATAGAGTAAATCGTAGACCTACTTAGCAAGATAATGGAATAGTTTAATAGTCACTTTAAGGACGTTAAACGCCACGGAAAGGATTTGTCACAGGAACTGTCAGATGGTAATAATCATTAACAGATGTTTGTTTTAATACACGTTAATCATCTCTAAATGCTGTCACCATTTAAAGAAAGACTTTACGAGCTATATTAGGAAGTCAAACAAATATTTTATTTTTTTCCCAATTCAATTTCAAACAATTATCTAGATGCTGAAATGCCCATAAATGAGAAAGTGGGAAGGAATATTTCTCCCACTCTAAATTACACACAGACCAGTGATCTAAAGAGCTATTTGCACTGTCTGTAACATTTACTGGTATGTCTAAAGGAAACATTACTCATGCATTTTCACATGGTTACTAAGCCTGTAATGAAAAACAAAATTCAGGAACCAAAATTAAAACTCTGTATAAAAAAGTATATGATTAAAAAGAGAAAAAGCAACATAAAAACAGAGTACTGCATGTTCAATGCAATAATTATCTAAATATTTTAAACTATGGTTACAGCATTTAGTTCTGGTTTGTTGCTTTTGTTTGAGACATTTGGCACACAGGAAACTAGTAATTACTTTGGATAAAGGCATTCTTTACTAACATTTAACCTGATACCAACCACAAGGAAACACAGCCCAGCAATCAAAAGAGATGCAAAATGTTCATATATAGAGGGGCCACTTCCAACAACAGTACAATCAATGCAAAAAAATACATGTGAATACAGCAAGGAGTATTGCAAAAATTGCATCAATATAAATTGCATTGAAGAAAGCTATATACCATGATTAATAACCCAAGGGGTGCAATACCAGACACTACAGCAGCATTATTGTCAAACAGGATATAAAAAAACAACTGACAGACAATTATGGGATTTAAACACTAATTTGTGGAAACAATCAAGACACTGTATCTATGATAATCTTTCAACATTACATTTTGACATACAATGGTTTCACACATCTGCTAAGCATGTTTGTAGCATATTTTTGAAATGTACAACTGATTTACTGCACATAAACACATTTCTAAATACATGCTCCGGAATAGGACTCCCATACAGCTAAAAAGTACATTTTCTTGGGCACTATGGAATTAATGGGAAGCAGCACCATGTCCCCTTGTGGATCACTACCTTGATATGATGAAGGGACTTGTGTATATAAGTGATTTTGTGAGCTATACCATGTAGGGTAACAGAAGATGGGCAGGTCATTGCAGAGAGGTCAAACAAATCACAGTCCACTGGAAAGGAACTGGCAACCAATCCAGTATCTTTGCCAAGAAACCTAAATTAAGCACAATAAGAAAGAAGCACAATCAGAAAGAAGACGTGCCACGTGATGCAGCCCATAGGGTTATGGAGAGTCAGACACAACTGAACAACAACAACAGCACCATATCATACCCCCTTTCAAATGCCCTTTCTTCTCTTTCTTCTGTTTATTCCCTTTTACATGTGTTTGACCATCTTGCCACTTTCCTCTTCTTCCCGTTACAAACACTCTTTCTCAATCTCCCTCTTGCTGTACCTCTTTTTGCTACCACTTTCTACTCGTGTTCCCAATCTTTTTTGGCCATTCATTGACAATATAATTTATTCTTTATCACTCCCCTTCTCCCCTTCCCCTTCTCTCTTATCACCCTCTCTTATTCATTCCTCCTTATTCATTTTCCTTCTTACCAAAAGGTTGATTCTAAAAATGTGGCCTTGCAAGAAATCCAGCACTGTACATACACCTTGCACAAAACCTCAAGGAAGACCCTTGAAGACATCTAGTGACACTGTAATTTACCTCTGAAGGTTCTTTGCTATTTATTATAAGTTACTAGCGAATTGCCTGTCAAAAAATGACGGCAATGAAATTGTAAGGTAGCTAATGCTGTTTAGTGTGTAATAATGAAATATATAATACATTAATAAATGAATATACTTTACCTATTTTTAAGCATTGTGTGGAAGAGCTATCAATGTGTTTTGATGTTGCTGCAGCATTAGTGGTGTGGATCTGCTGTGTAAGCGTGCTGAATGTGTGCAGTGTAATACTGTGCGTGCGCGAGACCAAACCGTTAGCGTAGTCGTGTACTTCCGCATTGGCGGAAAATGGCGAGTAATGTGTGTTGTGCGTGTTAACGGAATATCCGTAGGTGTTTTGTGGTGTTTTGCGAGTTTCTTGTGGTGTTTTGCGAGTTTAGAGTGCTGTAGCCTCGTTTTCGTTTTGTTCGTCGGCCATTTTTTCTCTCGCTTAGATTGTTTTTTTGTCTCTAAACTGTTTTATTTCGAGTAAAATCGAGGTGTAAGTTATATTTTTGAGGTCCTGGGTGCTCCCTCTTGGTGTAGGTAAGTTTTTTATGTATGTGCTGTGTGTATGTATTGTGTTTTACATTTTGTAATGTTCTCGAGTTGCGTCCGAGTGTTGCAAGGCCGTAAAGTGTGTGAATGTGTGTCGTATGTTGTTTGCGAGTGTCGTAATGTGTGTGTCGTGCTGTTTGGTTTGCGACGTAAAGTTTGCGAGGGTCGCAGTTGCTGGCATGGAGCGCCTTTGGCGCTCCATGCCAGCAACTGAGACCCTCGGCCACTGCCCTCGCTTTGCGAGGGCCGCGACTCGCGTAGCGAGCCCGCAGCGTTAGCAACAACTCGTACGCTCACAAATATATATGTGATAACAAGATACAGCCAACTTGTAATTGTGAAAACTAAGATTTGATTTAAAACAATGCCTCTGTTAAGAGACCACAAATAAATTTCCCAAATCATTGCTAAATGTTTGCTAAGATGGGACTGGACCATTATACTGTTATATACAGATTTATAAATAGTTAATATTGATCCCAGAACAGTAGCAGTAATTTGAATGACTAGCAGAATAAAAATCTTTTTTTTTGTTCACTATTATTATACATTTAGGTTTTGCCTTTAGAGAACTGTGTTTGCAAATACATTATTATACAGATGTGGTGTACTTTTATCTCAAGGGAGAGAAGGAAAATATTTAACTTTATAGGGCTATTTAAAAAAGGTTCTGATTTATCTCATGCAACATTTATCATAATTTATGGTACTTTATTCATGGAAGGGTGATATGATAAAAACCTTCAAATATATCAAGGCATTTAATAAAGTTCAAGAGGGAAGTGTCTTTGAGACAAAGTGGAATGCAAGGTGGTCATGATTTCAAGATGGAAGGTAGAAGATTTAGGGGTAATGTGAGAAAGTACTACTTCACAGAAAGAGTAGTAGATAATTGGAATAGCCCTTTGGTGGAGCTAGCAGCGTAAAACGTAATTAAGGAATTTAACCATACCTGGGAAAAGGCAAGCTTTTAGGTTGATAGAATGAGCAGGCCTGGTGGGCCTTTTTGGTTTGTATCTGCTGTCAAATCTACGTTTCTATAAACTAACATAATAATATTTATCAAGAGGTAGGTAACATTTGATAAAAAGTAGAACACAGCTGCTTTTATTTGTAGTGGAACTGCAGAATATTGTGATAGCAGTAAATGGTTCCTATCAAAAGAAAAAAGAAAATATACCAATCTTGTATACATGTATCAATACTTTTCTAACAAACAGAAGAAAAAAAAACATCAATAAAAACTGGCCTAAAAGAGCCGCAGCAGTTTGTCAAAAAATGCATATGCTTGTGAAGTATGTAATAAACTGACCTAGAGCCACATTAATTTCCAAGCCCGCAACTCGATCGATGAAGGCCGAATGTCTGCAGGTGTGTTATGGGCTCCCGTTCGTCTCCGATTATGATGCTATTTAATTGCTGAAGCCCGCAAGTTACTGTCCCAAAGCCGACTCCGTAAAGCATGCACATTGTTCTAGTTCATATGGGTGGCCTGATTTGTATTAACTCATTGATCCCTGAGATCGATTTAACCCCGAAATGAAACATGAAAACAAATTTAATTTCCTGCCGATTTGCGAGCTTGAGACTGCTGTGCAATTAATTCTAATGTCTTTGATCGCTTTCCCCGTCATTTACAGTGCAGTATTGATTTATTTGCATTTACAGTGCTACGGACAGAGGTTAAACCCCCTTGTGGGTCCTCTCTAGCACTCGTAGGATTTTCTCCATCATTTGCCGTTTACGGGTGTGAAAACATTTGCGGGCTTGGGAAAATTGAGCAATTGAATAGCGATTTACGATTTTAGCCATCGTAACTCTTGCGAAAGTGAAAGATCAAAGGCCTTTGGAGGCTGTAAGTTACGGGTTTTACCATCACAATAATTTAAAGGCCATAACTCGTACCCTGTTTGGATCCCGCAAAAAGACACCAATTGAATAGCAAATTAACTTGCGACCTCACTTACGGGCTACCGGATCACCAGAAACCTCAATTGAATATGGCCCATACTTAGCAACTACGCAAGTCATGAACATAAACACATTTTTCGAAAAAAATTATATTTAGCTGAGTCTGATTGGTAGACAAACAATAATATGAGGACGGTTATGGTACTAGGGCTTACTCTATTGATCTATGTTATGAAGATGGCAATCTTGACATATTTTCTGAATCCACAATTCCATCCAGGTTTTATATGTCTATGGCTATACAACAGTTAAAACATAAATGTTCTATTTATTTGCTTTAACCTTTGTAAAATCATTTTACACATTACCAAATTCTTAGAATTTGCATTCTATAAATATAACACTTTAGTGGACTGAAAATTTATTAATTGCAATAATTTTGTATCATCATTATTTTAAATTCAGCTTTATTAGAGCAATACTTCGTAAGTAAATTCAAGCTATTTATCTTGCTAAATGTTTTAGAGTTTTTGAATTTTGCTGAACAAATTAACCGCAACTGTTGAGTAACAATCTTTTTTCATCATTGTACATATATAGCATGTGAAGGTTTACATAACTGGCTTTATCAGCACTGACTAAGCAGATAAGGCACTTTATACAACAGTACTGTTGATGTATTCATGCAGCTATAAAAGGTCAAAGTACAAAAGAGTTAAAACGTCCTGTTAGAATCACACTCTTCCACTTCATTTTACTTTGTGTTCCCATAACCCAGGCGCAGCCTTGAAACACCATTATGTAAATGGCCATATTATCTATATGCATAGATATAGTACAATGTATTTTCAGCAGTTTCCACATAATTCAAAACTCCCACACATATAATTACAATTTCAGAAGTCACTTATAAACAATACCATAAACAAAACATATATTACAAAAAAAAAAAGTAACATTTATAAATAAAGTACCTAGGTGCTAGCTAGAAACAATTCACCTGATCTTGTCATGCTTTGTGGGCAAACTCAGGTAGGAGGTGAGAAGGCTGAAAGGATTGGGATCAGAATGTATTTTTTTAGAAACCAGTAAAATGTAAGAGGGACTTACCAAAATGAAAATAGTGACTTAGTGATGGAGCTTTCATGTTATAGAAAATATTGTTTCACCTTTTCTCAGGATCACTGTAAAAACATGACCCAAGCATGATCCATTTAGGCTTATATTAAATAACTGACACAAAACCGATTGATTGGGAGAAAACACGGGCCACAGCTTTATTGTAAATAACCAATTTACATAACTTAGAACTTGCATATATTATGCATATTAACATATTCAAACTATAGGGGGAGGAGCCCGGCCACGGACAGTAACCTCACGCCTTGGGCCCTGCCCAAAGCCCCCAATGCTTATTTTAAGCACGCCCTGTGAGGTAGGGCCACGCCCACTTAGGCCAGTGGGCCGGGCAACTCACCTCCCGCCACAGAGCATGCGAGGGACTCCTCCTGAGCCTGCGATCCCCCCCTGCTGTTAATTAAAGCCAAGGCCCGAACCGCACTCTCCCTAAACTCTAAAGTGACCAACTCCAGCCCCATCTCGGTAAGATGAACCTTATCTGAACTGAAAAAAATCATCCTCACCGGCCGGCTCGAATTCTTTGTATCTGATGGCGATGAAACCTAGCTTGCGAATAAAACTAGACAGCTGCTGGTTAATCTGCTGCCGTCCCTTATCTAGCCCGATGGGGTCACGCGCATTCCGCCAAGATCTTCTCTTTATCATTTCAGACCATATCAGAAATGTCCCCGGGAACTTCTTGGTCCAGTTCTCCACGTCTCTTTTCATCACCTTCAGCATTCTGCGCATAGGAACTGCCCCTAAATCATTACCGCCGGCATGTATTATAATTATTGTGGGTTGACCATACCGCTGACTGCAGGTGTTCAACAATTCGTCCAATTGGGCCCACGGAAGGCCCCGAACCCCGAACCACAGTACGTGTAAGTCCGTAACGGGGAAACCCAGTTGTGTCCTTCCTTCGATAACTGTGGCCAACCTGTGGGCCCAGTACACGTACGAGTGCCCCACGATCCACAGTTGCTTCTGACCGCCTGGAAGCAGAAAGCAACAGACGTTAGATTACAGCCCTGGGTCTTACGTAAGACCGAAAACGTTCTGATTCCCATCTCCCAATACGCTTGACTGCCGCATCAGGTAAGCCTAATCTAGCTGCTTCGGTCGCAGCCCCTTTTCTGAACGAGTGTGTTCCGAACTCCGACCCCTTTAAGCCCAGGCTGTGTAGTGCAACTTTTAGCATCCGTTCAAACTGATACCGGGTTAACGCCGTCCCATCGCCATGAACCAAAAGCGAACACCGTCCCACCGGTCGCTTACCAAGGTACTCCACCATACACCCGTAGGGACAACACTCTGTGCCTACTTGGTGTAACACCACCTCCTTTCCTTTTCCCTGCTGGTCGGTCTTGAACCTCCGGAGCCATATCACCACCATGCCTTCCCTGAGGCAGGTATCCACCACCTGGAGGCCCCCTGAACCGTGTCTGCTGCTCGCAACTAACTCCCCTATTCGGAATGCTCCGAAGAATGCCAGGGAAAAAGCAGTACGGAAAAGCAGAGATTCAAAAGGGGTCCTACATTTAACTCCCAACACCTGCGCCATATGCAGTAACAATGCGAAGGTGATCGGCCTCCTAGTGTCTGGCCTGCGATCCCCGTTAAACATGCCGTGCACCACCTTGCGCACTATAAATTCCTTTGTAAGGTCCTTCTGCCCCGCCAGCTTAAACATAAAAGCCAGGGCAGTGACTTGTCTATCTACTACTGCTTTCTTTTCGCCTTCTTCAGCACACCGCAGCAAAAACCATAGCAGTATCCCTAGGGTCTTATCCTCTGATGTGGACCCCCCTGCCGCTTTTACTAAGTCGTTCCATTTGGCCCATACGCGTTTATACGCCGCCCACGTTGCCGGGGCGACAGACTGTCTAACGAGTCTCGTCACCTGGCTGCTCCAAGCTCCCAGATCTCCTCGGGAATGGCCTCCCCCAGCATGTTGGCCCGGGGGGCCAGAGCCCTGAATCGCTCCTCCTGAAACCGAGAAAGGGCGTCAGCAATGCCATTCTCCACTTCTGCTACTTGCCTCGCTTGAAACCATATGTTCTGGCGCAGGCAACACAGCACTAAGTGCCAGAGTAGTCTTACTACCGGCACGGACGTTGCCGTGAGGTTGTTCACTGCTTGAACAACCCCCCTACTTTCCGTATGGAACAGGACACGCTGGTCCCTGAACTCTGAACCCCATAAGTGTACCGCTACTACCATGGGGAAAAGTTCGAGGAATGTCAGGTTCTTTGTGAGACCTGCCACCTCCCATTCACCCGGCCATGGTGCAGCACACCATTTTCCTTGAAAAAAGGCGCCGCATCCCACTCCCACGCCGGTAAAAAGCTTGAGGTCAGTGCTATTAGTACGCCTTTTTTGGATGATCTCAGAACCATTGAAATCAGCCAGAAATACCGACCATACCCGTGCGTCGTCCCGCATGGCCTGTGACACTTTTATGAAATTATGAGGCTTACTAACACCCACCGTAGCAAGCGACAATCTCCTACAGAATACCCTTCCCATGGGGATAATCCTACAAGCAAAGTTTAACTTTCCTATGATGGTCTGTAACCGCCGAAGGGTGACCTTACGTGCATGCCCTAGCGCACTAAGTTCCTCTCTCATGTCTACTACTTTCTCCAAGGGAAGACTACATTCCATTGTCTTGGAATCTATCTGTATCCCGAGGAAAGTCAATCTTTCCGTGGGGCCCTCAGTTTTGTTATGGGCCAGTGGCACCCCAAAATCCCTACAGATTTTGGTGAATACTTCTAACATAAACCGACAAGTGTCCTGCCCAGCTGGACCAACGAACAGAAAATCGTCCAGGTAATGCGTTATGCTCCTGTACCCGGATTATTTGCATGCAACCCATTGCAAGAATGAGCTGAACGCCTCGAAATATGCACATGATATGGAGCACCCCATAGGTAAACAAAGGTCAATAAAATATTTTCCATCGACTTGGCAACCAAGGAGCCTGTGGCTCGTTGGATGCACCGGTAATAGTCTAAAGGCCGCTTCTATATCAACTTTTGCCATGAGCGCGCCCGCGCCGGCCCCCCTGACCATGTTAGTGGCCCGGTCAAACGATTCATAAGACACTGCTGATTCCTCTCTTGCAATGCCGTCATTTACTGACCCGCCCCTCGGGTAAGACAGATGCTGGATCAATCTAAACTTTCCAGCTTCCTTCTTGGGAACGACGCCTAGGGGGGAAACAACAAGATCTCTAATGGGGGGGGGGGAACGAATGGCCCAGCCATCCTTCCCAGTTGTACCTCATTGAGAACCTTAGTTTCGCTACCCCTGGAAATTCTCGCACAGAACGTAAGTTGGGGGCCATGGACCCTCGCACCTCTGTTGTGCACGGGATCCGAAAACCCTCCTGGAAACCCAATTCAAGGAGGCGACCCGCCGCACTGTTACCCGCCGACCTACCGTAGCGCCTTAGCCATAGCAGCATGCCGGGGAGGTGTATGGGCGTCTTGCCCTTTGGCAGCGGGCTCTGCCCTGTTGTTCTTTGGCCTAGCACATCTGGCCAGAGGGTGCTCTCCGCCACAGTTGGAGCACACGTGCTTGAACCTGCAGTTGGGCGCCCATTTACATACCCCTTCGTTGTAGGCAAAACAGGACTTGGTACCTGCGGCCGAGTTGGCGGTGGGACTCCTGACCCCACCACCCCCGGCCCGAAAGGGCGGCATGGCACGCATGGGTGTCATAATATTAAGCCAGTGTGCTACCGCTTTATCGCTCCATGCCATGGCTGGCCTAGATGCCAGATACTGGCGAAATTCTTCATCGTACCGCCACCACGCCGTACCCCTGTACACCTTGTGAGCGTTTCGGATCTCATCTATGTACACGAACAGCCCCGGGCATTGTTCAGGGTGGCGCTCGCATAGAACGCAAGCCATGATAGAAAACGCCTGAAGCCACGTATCGAAGGTTCTAGGCAACCTCCTGTAAGAACCCTCCCGTGTGCTCCTCTCACTTGGATCCAAATGCCTAGACATGGGCAGCAGGGAAAACAAATCAACAAACTCCCTCCTATAAATTTTATCTTTAACATCCTGGGTCAGATGTGCTCCCAAGTTGTCCAGCACGCATAAGAGTATCGGTCTCATGGCTGCGTCTGGGGCTACTACCTTGCTCGCCTGCGGCCCCGGACCACCCACAGTGACCGGGGGGGGGGGGGGGGGGGTAACGCCCCTGGCTCTATATTGGTTACGTTACTGGGCTGCTCTTCCCAGGCCCCTTTGGCTAGCCCACCTAACCACGTACCCATATCCTGCTCACTAACCACAATGTTATGTGTGGCTAAGAGGGCCTTAAGGGACCCCAAATATCCCCTTTTAGTGTATGGCAGTATGCATTTATCAGCTTCCTCCTCTCCACCAACTGCCTCACCTGCTTCCGGGAGCCCCGGAGTAGATACGGCCAACGGGGTGTCCCGACGTCTTTCCTGACGCCCTGTGGATTCAGACCGTCTGGCCCTCCGCGGGCTCCGTCCTCTTTCTGATCCGCAGGCACAGCTGCATCGGCAGGATCTCCTGCTCCTGGATCTGGATCGCCGTTCAGACCTGTGGGTGCAAGAGGAACAGTCACTAGCTCTCCGTGACCTGCATGCCTGTGCCCATACCGCTTGTTACTCCCCTGAGGACTGGTCCTGGTCACCTAAGCTTGCACGGCTGGAATGCGCTAGTGCCGCGGGCTCTGCACTTTGTACCAATAACCTGGGGACTGCCTGGGGCGTTGCGAAGTCTACCTGTGGGTCAAGATTAGTCACTTTTTGCTGTGGCCTAACCGTAACGCCCTCAGTCTCTGTCCTCTGTCGTCTTAAAGGGGTATGGATAAATAGCAGCGGGCTGTACCTGCTTGTGTTCTTCCTAGCTCTGGTGGGGCGCGCTGGCCTCGCCACCGCCGCTGCTACGGGTATGTCATCGATCATGACCATGCTGTCCTGGCTGATCATCTCTCTGAACACTCTGTCCTTTCTCTCCCGTGTGGTACCCGTGTCCATCTTCTTGCCGCGGCTGCGTCCCTGCAAAGCACCAGACGCGCTGTTACTATTGGGATTAGAGGGGACCGCATGGTCGGCACTTTTTATGTCTGTAGGAGCTTTTTTAGGGCTCCTGTCTTTACTTTTACCCCCTGCGCCCCCTTTTTGGGGTGGTAACGGGGTGTTCTTTGACCTTTGCCGTGGCCGGAGCCCTTTAGGCAAAGTGACTGGTGGTGGCCGGGGTACTAAGCCCTCACCCTCACTGCCCGCGGGCCTGGCACTCTCCTGCCTAAGGGGTAAAAGGTCCTGGCTGACCACATTACCCCTGTCACCCGTGGCCTGGTCCTCCACTGTTGGCTCTGACTGAAAAGGGGAGGAGACAGCATCCCCCATATTGGCTAGGCATCTAGCAACTGCATGCTGAGCCTGTCCAATGTAATGGGAGTCTCCTGCAGAAGGCATGGGAGGACCCAGCCTGTCCTGCACCCATCTGACCCCCTGGCTTAAGGCACGGGCCCTGACATCAGCCAATAAGGCCTCAATAGCTAAAGCATCCATTCCCCAATGCACAAAAAAGACCCCCGCAAGACAAACAAAACGGACCGCGAGACACAGGAAAAACAAACAAACAAACACACACACACACTGATAGACACACTCACACTGCCCCTTATATGCTTTTAAGCTGGGGTATTCTCAGTTTTAACCTCCTACTTCTATAATTGCTTTCAGTGCAGGAGCCCTCAGACCTCCGTTTTCCACGGAGACCGCGCCGAACTGACTCCCGGCGCGCGAATGCGGCGGAAGCCCCGCCCCCCCGCTGCTCCTGATTTGCTGGTATGCCTACAGGCTCCGCTGGGTCACGAGACGCTGCGGGCTGACCCAGGGAGCCTGGGCAGCCTCCGCGTCGGCAATATTGATGATATCCATCCACTATAAGGTAAAAAGGGAGAAAAGACTATGGCTGGTAGGCAGTCCTAAATTGCCAGGAACAATGCTATATCAACACAATGCAATTCAGTGGCTGGAAATTTGATATGTTAAAGTTATTTTTTTATAATGATTTCCTAGACTGACTTGGACAAACACTCCCTTGGACACCGTTCAATAGGCGGCTAACACTTTAGTCTTCAACTAAGTTTAATATTAAATATTGCCTCTTATTAGGGCATTGCAGCGGTTCTTTAATTAACTGTAGTATTTTATTCATGCATAAACTTACTTTTGAACCAAATGCACTGTTCTTACCTACATATTAATGATATATAATACACTATTATAAACAGCTGTCTACTGATTACTGTATTTTTATTATACTTTTTTACATTAGTAAAATAAATGGAAATCCTAATGCCTCATGTACAGGGCTATGCACTTAAGCAAAAGTTGATATACATATCACTAGAAACATCATAGAAAAACTGTAGCTTTTACAGCCCCTGTGAATTTTTGTTTACAAAAATACTAGGATAAACAAACATGTAAAATATGAAGACGAAAATACTTTTTCCAAGTAAGCTGAAGTAACCAATATAGGGGAGATTCATTAAGTATCACAGGGGCTGTGATGTGGTTCACAGTGTTTTAATAAACACCCCTATAGACACTAACAGAGAACAGGACACACCGATGCAGAACTGCTGGAGATTAACAGTTTCACTGCTGACAGGAAGGAAACACCCTGCATCAAAGAGAGTGCACATGCGGGGTTAAGGCCTCACACAAGTAGTGCAAGTAGAGGGGTGTGATTTGTTAGACATAAGCCAAGCCAGTGAAGTTTTAGAATTACATCATAATAGTTTTATATAATGAAAAGCATTCTACATACCGTATATACTCGAGTACAGTATAAGCCGAGTTTTTCAGCCCTTTTTTTTAAGGCAAAAAAGGACCCCCTTGGCTTATACTCGAGTCACCCTCCTTCCCGTGTCTCTCTAACCCCCCACGTGTGTCTCTAACCCCCCCCGTGTGTCTCTAACCCCCCCCCGTGTGTCTCTCTAATCCCCCGTGAGTCTCTCTACCCCCCGTGTCGCTTTCCCTCCCCCCTCCTAAGCATAAACCCCCCTCAACCCCCTCCTCCACCTAAACCCCCCTAAATACCTCCCCCTCTCCCCTCACTTACCTGCTTGTGCCGGCACCCGGTATATGCTAATGAAGCGGCGCGCATGTGACGTCACATGCCATACGGGTCAAGGAGCGGAGGCCGGAGCACAAGCAAGTAAGTGAGGGGAGAGGGGGGAGGTATTTAGGGGGGTTTCGGTGGAGGAGGAGGGTTGAGGAGGGTTAAGATTGAGGAGGGGGTTGGGGTTGAGGGAGGTTGAGGGGGGTTGAGGTTGCGGAGGTGGGTTGGGGTTGAGGAGGGAGGTTGAGGATGGGGGTGAGGATGGGGGGTTGAGGAGGGGGTTGAGGATGGGGGGTTGAGAAGGAAGGTTGAGAAGGGGGTTGAGGAGGGTTTTGAGGATGAGGAGGGAGGTTGAGGAGGGGGTTGAGGATGAGGAGGTTGAGGATTAGGAGGAGGGGTTGAGGAGAGAGGATGGGGGGTTGAGGATTGGAGGGTTGAGGAGGGAGGTTGAGGAGAGGGGTTTGAGGAGGGAGGGTTAGTGTTGAGGGGGGTTGAGGTTGAGGAGGGTTGAGTATGAGGAGGGAGGTTGAGGAGTGGGGTTGAGGAGGGTGATAAGGGAGGGGGGAAGAGACATAGGGAAGGGAGAGGTTGGAAGAGACACAGGGAAGGGAGAGGGGAGAAGAGACACGGAGAGAGAGGGGGACACAGAGGGCACAGGGGGCAGCACATTTCCCACCCTCGGCTTATACTCGAGTCACTCATTTTACCCAGTATTTTGTGGTAAAATGGGTGCCTCAGCTTATACTCGGGTCGGCTTATACTCGAGAATATACGGTACTTAGCTCAGATTAAAAGAACTCTGTACATCCACATTTTCTATCATTCAGTCGGATTCAAAGTTGCTGCTTGTAACTGGTGATGTCAACAATTCAACAGCATTGTCGTCAATAAGAATTTGTTGTCTGAAAAAGTATCTCCTTGTGGTCACAGTAAAGATTAGGTGCTAGCCTACAGTATTACTACCATCATGTCCATGACTTTTTGGATTTAATAAAGTCTATTTTATATTCAGTAATAGTTTTTGGAGCTGCTCATCTTTGTTTTCGATAGCATGCATTGTCTACCTTAAAGAATCCCTTAATTAAGCACAGTTTGGACCACATCCTTGTAACGATCTCCTAAAAGCATGTTGAAATCCTTATGGTTGGGCATTTCACTGAGAAAATAAATAAAATAAATCTGTGTTTAGATGTGTAATAGACTGCCCAGAAGCAACTGCATTACTGCAATTAATCAGGTTGAAAGGGTGTGTCTCCCGTTCAAGTCAATGGAAAGGTTTTTGTTACACTGCTTATATTTCCAGCTTGAAGAGAATGGACCTTGTAATGGATTTGGCAAAAAATTCAGGTTTCTGCTTTCTTGCCTCTCTGGAATTTGAGCAATGCAGACCAGTAATCTGCTCCACTGGTGGCGCTCAGTGTATTGATGAAAACAGAAAAAACCTTTAACAAATCTATCTATGCAAGTATGCAATGCTGGACTCTCCTAAAACAGCTCAGCTATCGGTTAACTGGTCAGTGCAGTGTAAGTAGTATTTCACATAGAGAATCACTATGGCCGCGCACTACACTCAGCAATCTGTTATTACTCATGCAACAGCCAGTAGGCAGAATAGACTTGTACGTAACATATATAAAACTTTAGATTTTTTTAGCTGTTATTAATAGTGTTTTGTGTGAATTCCATTCCCCTCCACCCTAAAATAAAAGAAGACCAAAGAGTTAATGCAATTTAATTATAGACCAATCACATAGTTACCCCAGGATACTTAAAGCTCCTTCGTTAGACAAATGCCAGGTCCCGAAGAAGCACTTGCAAAACACTAGTCAACCGTCACTTCCGGGGCGTTCTCGATGACGTCACACGCCGAGACGCCATGCTGAAAACCAGCGGTGTGTTCATGTTCTGATGTGGCTAATCTGTCTACCTACAATTTTGCCTTATGTGGACAATTTATAACGTTGTGATAAGTGTTATTCATACTTTTCAATAGAATACCAGAGGTTTATAATAATCATGTCTTTGTACCCATTATTTATACAGGTGTGCTATTTTCAATGAAGATATAACACTGTGTTTACCTAATATAAGAAATATGTATATACACAAGACCTATATTTAGGTTGATACATGATTTAGATAATTATTCAGAATTATATCCTATATTTATGGTATTAAATCTGATTTATAATATATATATTTAATAATTACATTTATAATGTGAAATAGATTTCTCATATATACAGCACTGAGCACTTTGGGAATTATAAATTATATATTTTTTCTTTATAAATGAATTAATCAGTACAAAGCACAGTGCACTTTAGACACTTTCAGCCTTATTAAATTGCGATTCAGCCAATCGAAAGGGCTTTATATAAGCACAGAGCATATTTATTTATAAAAAATAAGTTTTTAGTTAGTGAACTTCTATCCAAAAGCAAAGGCTTCACTAACTAAAAAGTTATGTAAAAAAATATGCTCTGTGCTTATATAGAGCCCTTTTCAATTGGTCGAATCACAATTTAATAAGGCTGTTTATTTATGCTGTACAGCTTCAGTGACAATTTTATTTATCTGATAAAATCCATTGGAGTTGCACAGTCTATTCACATTACATTCTACAATATTTAATAACCTATTAAGGTTGGTTTGTTCTCTTATGAGCACCTCTGACTTAGTTTTTTTGTTAATAATAGAATAGACTTGTATCTAACATAAATTTAAAGCTTTTTTTTACAATTTTTTTAGCTGTTATTAATAGTGTTTTTATTAGACAGATAGTCAGGTATATAAACGTCACAGATATTTAAGGCAACAAATTAGTAGTCAATCTTGAGCTCCTTCACACCATGAAGAGCATTTACAGTGAGGTAAATGGTTCTTTAACTTGGCTGTTTTGTACAGAACAAGGGTGGGGTAAGATGCAGTTGGATACAATCTAAAGAGCAGCAACAATAGCATTGTTTGTGAACACAGGAGAATAAGGGAACATATGTGAATAAGGAAAGGTTGGTTCTGGTTCATTTTCTTTTGTGCTTGAGAGATGGTTGTGCTTGAGAGATGTTGTAACTCTCTGGTGGTGGCCCCATGGTCGGATAAGGCGTTTACACTGATGCCATTGATCCAGCAGGAATTACAAATGGAAGCAGGCTATCTGTCCCTACTGGAGGAAGCAGGCATGGAGGAGTGTCACCTTCCAGAGACTACAGGGACCCAGCTAAATTGTGCCATGGCTGGATCACAAGAGAAAGGTATGGATTGTTGGGAGAATTCTGATCTCAGGGATTCTAAAAGTAACAAGGATGCCTTCATGCAGTGGGGAGACAGGGGAGAAGAAGAATGGGTCCTTATCTATACGGGTTTGAGCCTTGCCCTGTTAGAGGCATGGGGACAGGGCCAAACCACAGCAGTGCCAGGCCAAGGAGAAAGCCTGGAGGGGAGCCACTTTGCCCCTTGGTTCTTGAAAAAAACAAATATAGACTGTGAACATAGCATGCAGCTTCAACCGATACCAAGTGTCAGGAAGCCAGCCACAGTTCAAGGGACACACTCAGCAACCACAGATAATGTGCCAGAGACCAAGGGAGCCCAGATAAGTTGTGCTATGGCTGGGTCAGATGGGGACTGTATGTACTTTGTAACCACTGGGGACTTGCCCTCAGAGGCAGGGGCGGCCCGTCCATTGGGGCGTCAGGGCAAACGCCCCCCCAAATATTTTCTTCACCCTGCAATAAAAAAAACACAACAATGTATTAGTATAACCCAAAAACAAATAAATATAAGGTGTACATCATCATTTCAAGTCTAAATAGTATTAAAAATGAAGTAAAGTTAGTAAAGGGACACTGTCACTTTAAAATAACCCTTGCGCTACATTAACTAATGCTGTGTATCTATATAGCCCCCTGCCTGCACCCTGTGTGATCAAATTACAATAGTTATACACTGTGTACACTAACCTTAGAGTCTTCTCTCTCTTCAATGAGTCCTGGCCTGGCCCCCTGACCGTTAATGCATGCCGCCCACCATCACAGTGACGATATGCATGGGCGGTCATAAATGTATCAATTAATAACTGACAGTCTTCCATCATTGACCAATCAATGATGGAAGGCTGTCCAGTTACTAAGTGATCAATCTAAACCCACCCAGACCGTTAGCCCTGAGCGCCCGCCAGCAAATAGGGCCTCGAGTTATCATTTTGATTGACTGATACAGTCAATAAAACCACCAGTTGCCTGTCCCTTCCCCCTTTCTGTTTCCTGACCCTGGTCACGCTGAGACTTAGAGACCTCCCTGGCTGAATCTACTCATCTGCTCTGCCTGCCTAACACAGTAAGTCTACCTGCCTGGCACCTGCCCTGCCCCTGCCCCTGGCCAAACCAAAACCCCTAGTAGCCCCTAATAAAAGTTAGGGGTGACCAGTTACCCCCAGTCCCCCACTATGCCTGCCTGGCCTGCCAGTGCCACCTACCCAGCCACCCACCAACTACCACCGACGACCCCAGCCATCACCCCCATGTGGCCTGTGCCACCCCCGATCAGGCCTGCCCTATGCTAGCCTAGCTATGCCATCATGCCACCGCCGGATTACCCCGATCACGGGATCGGGGTAGTCGGGTGGTGAGCGGGGTGGCACAGGCCCACATGGGGGTGATCGGATCACCCCCTTGATGAGGCCTGTGCCACCCCTGATGACCTCCATGTCGCCGCCCTATGCCACCCCCGAGGCCCGATCACCACCACCCCGATGCGGCCTATGCTAGCACCGCCCGATTACCCCGGGTATTCGGCCAGTGAGCGGGGTTGACCAGGCCACATGGGGGTGGATGTTCACCCCCATGAGGCCTGTGCCACCCCTGATCGTGGCCTACGCGGTCCGATGGGCGACCGATGGGCGCCTGAGCGTGACCGACCCCACCCTGGATGAACCAACTACCTACCCCCCCCCCCCCATATTTTTATTCCATTTTTAGAAGTAACAGGCATGTATATGTGCCTGTCACTTCTAAAGATAAAATAAAAATAAGGGAAGGCAAAAAAAAAATACAGTAAAAACATACATACAAGTAAACAGTAAGCAAACACATTGTTAGTACAGTTAGTAACACAACACATTTTATACAAAAATAAACAGCTTTAAACAAACATTAATAAAAAATAAAATAAACAACAGCACATACTTACCTGTAAAATTGACCCCTCCAGCGTTGGCCTTCTGTCCTCTGGATATAGTCATGAAAAATAAATAATCCAATGTTGATTGAAGCCAATGGTCAAATAAAATAATCCAATGTTGATTGAAGCCAATGGTCAAAATAAAATAATCCAATGTTGATTGAAGCCAATGGTCAAAATAAAATAATCCAATGTTGATTGAAGCCAATGGTCAAAATAATCCAATGTTGATTGAAGCCAATGGTCAAATAATCCAATCTTGATTGAAGCCATTGTCCATCCATCCATTCTGGCCCATTGAAAGAGGCCTCCACAAAAAAAAAACGACGCTCTAAAAAAAAAAAAACAACAAACTAAAAGAGCTCCTCCTACAAGGAGCCCCTCCCGCGATTAATTGTTTTTTTCCCACGGTCTGCTATATATACTAATTTTTGAAGGACTCTGATTGGCTGACATTTTTGATTGACATCGATTTCTACCAATGAGAGTCTTTAAAAAATTAGCAAATCAGCAAGCAGGTATGGAAGCCTGTAAGGGTAAAAAAGGTTAGTGTGAACTTGTTTGACCCTGTATGTATTATACATATTACAGGGCTATTTTATGTGATATACATGTTACAGGATAATATCCTGTAACATGTATAGCCAAAAAATAGCACTGTAATATGTATAACAAATAATGTGTAATAGAAATGCATGAACAATATAATATAACAAGTAATAAAGAACATCAATTAATCAAATAATAAATATCAATTAATATATATTGTTGTATGTATATGTTTATGTATATTTATGTGTATTTTTTATGCGTATATATATATATATTTGGATATATATATATATATATATATATAAAAATTGATATCAATATATCACAATAAATAAATATATATATATATATATATCAATTTGATATATATATATATATATATATATATATATATATATATATTTATTTATTGTGATATATTGATATCAATTTTTATATATATATATATATATATATATATATATATATATTTATTTATTGTGATATATTGATATCAATTTTTATATATATATATATATATATATATATATATATATATATCTATCAATATATATATATATTTCTATCAATATATATATATATATATATATATATATATATTTATATATTATTATTATTATTATTTTTTTGGGGCCTATATGTTATTTAAGGTTTTTAAGGTGCGGTTGGGGCCTATATGGTCAAAATTGGTTATCTAAGGTTTTTAAGGTGCGGTTGGGGCCTATATGGTCCCAATTTGTTATTTAAGGTTTTTAAGGTGCGGTTGGGGCCTATATGGTCCCAATTTGTTACTTAGGTTTTTTAAGGTGCGGTTGGGGCCTATATGGTCAAAAAATTTTATTTAAGGTTTTTAAGGTGCGGTTGGGGCCTATATGGTCCCAATTTGTTATTTAAGGTTTTTAAGGTGCGGTTGGGGCCTATATGGTCCCAATTTGTTACTTAGGGTTTTTAAGGTGCGGTTGGGGCCTATATGGTCAAAATTTGTTATTTGAGGTTTTTAAGGTGCGGTTGGGGCCTATATGATCCCAATTTGTTATTTAAGGTTTTTAAGGTGCTGTTGGGGCCTATATGGTCAAAATTGGTTATTTAAGGGTTTTTAAGGTGCGGTTGGGGCCTATATGGTCCCAATTTGTTATTTAAGGTTTTTAAGGTGCGGTTGGGGCCTATATGGTCACACTTGCTCTTTTAAGGTTTTAAACGTTACGGTTTGGGTCTTAAATGTTCTAATGTTTTTTTTTTTTGTTTTCTATAACTTCCCAGGTGCAAACTATCTGTGGAATCAGATTTGTTTGGACTCGTTGGTTGACTTACTGGACGTGAATACCCCGAGAAGGAGAGTCAACTGTTGGTGAGTATATGGTCACACTTGGACTTTTAAGGTTTTTAAGGTGCAGTTGGGGCCTATATGGTCACACTTGGTCTTTTAAGGTTTTAAAAGTTACGGTTTGGGTCTTGAGATTTCTAATGTTTTTTGTTGTTGTTTTCTATCACCCCCCAGGTGCAAACTATCTGTGAAAGCAGATTTGTTTGGACTCGTTGGTTGACTTACTGGACGTGAATACCCCGAGAAGGAGAGTCAACTGTTGGAGAGTATCATTGCCTTTAATTTTCTGTCCATGTGTATAGGTGCAAATTTGATGTTGATGTAGTCTTGTCACATGAGGGTTTGCAATCTGTAATGTATACCAATGAAATCAACACACTGTTATTTTAAAGTAATTTTGTGACATAATATAAATTAATATACCGTGATCTCTTTCTTTTATTGGTATCAATATCAGAAATGAATACTATTGACTCTCTACTTGTGAAGCCTTTCGGCACCCTAACCTATGAGGAGAAGGTGGAAGTAAAACGGTTAGGAGCTGACCAACCAGAGATAAATCTGCAGCAAATCGCAAGAGATAGAGGGAAGCAATATGTCCGTAATTTCAATACTGAATGGTACAAGAAGAACGACTGGCTTTCTGGAAGCGTTTCTAGGAAGTCCTTATATTGTTTCCCATGCATCCTATTTGGTGGTGACGCTGCTTGGACCAAAACTGGAGTGACTGACGTCAAACATCTAGCTGACAAATTGGCAAAACACAAAAGTTCTAAAGCTCACTTGGATAACAGGATCAAGTTTGAGATGCTTGGACAGGCGAACATTGCTGTTCAACTGGACCAAGGATACCAAGTCAGCATTCAAAAACACAACGAAGAAGTGGCTAAGAACCGGTACATCCTTTCGAAGATAATTGATTGTGTTCGCTTTTGTGGCGCTTTTGAACTGGCATTAGGAGGACACGACGAGAGTGAAACATCGCTAAATCCAGGAGTGTTTAGAGGCCTGGTGGATTTGGTTGGCAGTATCGATAGTGCAATGGAACAGCATTTGAAGACTGCAACTGTGTTTAAGGGCACTTCCAAAACCGTGCAGAATGAGCTACTGGACTGCATGCATGAAGTTATAAAGGAAGTGATTCACCAAGAGCTTAAGGAAGCCCAGTTTGTGGCAATCCAAGCGGATGAAACAACCGATATTTCCGCTAGGACACAGTGCGTTGTAGTCTATCGCTACATTGACAAGAAGCATCAAGTGGTGGAAAGATTTGATGGCTTCACGGAAATGAAATCAACGGATGCAGACTCGATTGCTGCTGTTGTGCTGGAAACACTGAATACTGTTCTCCCAGAGCCAGAAGACAAGAAGAAACTCATAGCTCAAAGCTACGATGGTGCCAGTGTGATGCGTGGAGATCAAGGAGGAGTTCAAAGAAAAATAAAAGACGTGTACCCGAACGCACACTACGTCCATTGCTATGCTCACCAACTGAACCTAATAATGGAGAAAGCAGTTTCAAGGATTGGAAGAGTTCGAGTTTTTTTTTCCAACATAGGCGGCATACCATCTTTTTTTTCACGCTCTCCAAAAAGGACTGGAGTTCTGGATGAGGTAGTTGGTAGAAGACTTCCAAGAGGTGCACCAACACGATGGAACTTCAACGTTAGGACCGTGAACGTGATCTACGAGAACAGAGATGCGCTACTTGAGTGTTTCCAGACAATTGAAGCATGTCTAAACTTTGATCCAACATCTATACGGGAAGCCGCAGGTTTCATTGGAATGCTGGAAGACAGGGAGTTCCTTTACTTCCTTAAATTATTTCATTTAATAATGCCACATGTTGACATCCTCTATAGTCAGCTTCAGAAGCGAGACACGGATACTGTTTATATCAAAAAAGTCACAGAAGACTTTGTCGCCAGCATCCAGAAAATCCGTAATTCTGTGGAAGAGATAGAAGCAAGTTTGCCGAGCGATCTAACAGTCAACAGACGGAGTGCGGAGATCTCAACCTTGAGACAACTTTCAAGAGAGGTATGTGACATAGTGGTGGTTCATGCAAAAGAACGTTTTTCATTTTCAAATCACCTAGTCAGTGCCAAACTTGTTCAAAGTGACTTGTATAAAACCCATGACACTTGCTTTCCAACCCAAGCTCTGGAAGACACCGTGCAAGCATATCCAATACTGAAGAAGGAACAATTACGCACTGAGCTGTCACTTCTTTATGGGAAGACAGAGTTTCATACTTGTACAAGTGCTGTTGCTCTGCACAAACTTTTCCATCAATTTAATCTGCAGAATGATTTCACAGAGACAGTAAAATTATTAAGAATCCTGATTACAACACCAATGACTACTGCAGAATCAGAAAGATGCTTCTCAACATTGAAGAGGATAAAAACCTTTTTAAGAAGCACCATGTCCCTGGAGCGGTTGAATGCATTGGCGATGCTCTCAATGGAAAAGCAACTGATTTCCGAGATCCCAGACTTCAATGAAAAAAACATTGAGAAGTTTTCTTCTTTGAAAGATCGCCGTGCAAAATTAAAATACAAGTGATTGAAGCAAAGAAGAATGCATACCCCCAAGGTGTGCAAAGATAAACTGCGTTAAGCAGCACCACCTCACACTACCAAACATAACTAGTGGTAAGTAAAGTATGAACGGTGTGTGGGTGTGCATATGGAAGGAGCTATGAAAGGTGTGTGCATGGTCAGTAACAATTGTTGAAGCCTTGGCGTGGTTTGAAGGAATTGGAGGCACTTCCAAGGGTAGCTGTCACTTGTGTACAGGAAGCAAGAATTCCATGTCTGTACAAGTGCTGTTGCTCTGCAGCAACTTTAGCATCAATTTAATCTACATAATTTAACACAGTGAGTGAAGCTATAAGGAATCCTGCTTACAACAACGAAGACTACTAAAGAACTAGAAAGATGCTTCTCCACATTGAAGAGGATCAAAAAAGTAATTAAAAAGCACCATGGTCCTGTAGCGGTTAAATGCATTGGTTTGAAGGAATTGGAGGCACCTTCAAGGGTACATAAAGTTCTCAGAAATGGCACCACCTCACTACCAAAAATAACTAGTGGTAAGTAAAGTATGAATGGTGTGTGGGTGTGCATATTGAAGGAGCTATGAAAGGTGTGTGAATGGTCAGTAACAATTGTTGAAGCCTTGGCGTGGCGTTACTGCTCATATGGTTATCCATATGCTAATTCAACGTGTTTGTTTGACATTGATTATTGTGTTGTCTAAACAGAAGTGAAATGTTGTTGTTTTCTTGAATCCCAAGATCCACTGGTTTGGGCCTATGCAGTGCTGATTGGTCTTCTAAGGTATGTTTGAGGCCTATATGGTCCCACTTGGTCTTCTAAGGTATGTTTGGGGCCTATGGTCACACTTGGTCTTCTAAGGTATGTTTGAGGCCTATATGGTCACACTTGGTCTTCTAAGGTATGTTTGGGGCCTATGGTCACACTTGGTCTTCTATGGTATGTTTGAGGCCTATATGGTCACACTTGGTCTTCTAAGGTATGTTTGGGGCCTATATAGTTCCACTTGGTCTTTTAAGGTATGTTTGGGGCCTATTTTCACACTTGGTCTTCTAAGGTATGTTTGGGGCTTATATAGTCACACTTGGTCTTCTAAGGTATGTTTGGGGCCTATAGTCACACTTGGTCTTCTAAGGTATGTTTGGGGCCTATATAGTCACACTTGGTCTTCTAAGGTATGTTTGGGGCCTATATAGTCACACTTGGTCTTCTAAGGTATGTTTGGGGCCTATATAGTTCCACTTGGTCTTCTAATGTATGTTTGGGGCCTATATAGTCACACTTGGTCTTCTAAGGTATGTTTGGGGCCTATATGGTTCCACTTGGTCGTTTAATGTTTTTTAAGTATGGTTTTGTTCTTGAATGGTATGATTGATTTGCTTGTTTTCTTTCAACCCCAGGTGCAAACCCTATGTGGCTGCAGATTTGTTTCTACTCATTGGTCAACTTAATGAACGTGAATACCCTGAGAAGAGCCGACTAATGGTAGGTGTCACTCCTTTAATTTTTCTGTTAATACGTATAGGTGCAATTATGATATTGCTGTAGTCTTGTCACATGAGTTTTTTCAATCTATATTGTATACCAATGAATTTAACACATTGTTACTTTACTTCTTGACATTTCTGCATTGCAGATCATGTATTTCAATGGGCTTTACAAGCATAAGGTCATTGGGCGGGGCTTATAAAGGTCATTATGTTGTCAGGGGGAGGAGTTATAAAAACGGGTGTGGTTTGAAAAAGGGGGAGTGGCTATGTTTCGCCCTGTCGCCCCTCCAACTTGAAAAGTCACCAGCCGCCACTGCTCAGAGGGCCCCATAACCTGTCAAGAAGTCGTGGGAGAGGATTTTATGGATTCTGACCAGGACTGTGTCTCTATGGATATACAAATGGGCCAGGCCCAGGTAAATGTTACTATCAATGGGACAGAGGAGGATAATACCATTCATGATGGGTGCATACCACAGGCAGTGGAGTCTGAAACCCAGACAGTAATACAGGTCAGGTGAACCCAGTGACCAAGGATCCTGAAGGAGCTGAGTGCTATGCCCAGATGGTGGGAAACAAGAAAGAAGATTGTAAGACATTAATCCAGCTGTCATCCCAGTAAGTGGAGCTTCCAGTCCAGGCCACCATAATGGATGCTGCCATCAGGATAAGACGAGTATGTTTCTCCTTGGAGGTATTTTATTGGGCTCCAAACGGGAGCATTTTCCCTAAGACATGGGGAAGGGGAGGCAACTGGCCCCGGCTGTTGGAGGGTGGGCTAGACATGGTACCTTGGGAACGGTCACCTGGACTGGGTACCACCCTGGGACCTTTTGGACTGGGTGAACTAATAGGCCCAAGGACTGTTTTAGATGCTGAAAGTCAGCTGTTTGTACTGGCCTGGCTGGAGAGGATGGCAATGGCAGCCTTGGACTTGGATTTCCCTTGGACTTGGAACTGTTGGCAGAACCCAGGTCAAGCAAACAGTCTGGATGGGAGCAACTATGCTCCTGGCCTAATAGCCGGGGATGAGTACTTGCCCTGGCCTGTGGGGCTTGTGCTGACAGGGAATACACAGGGGTTGCCCCATGCATTTATTGGATAATATTTCAAGGAGCTTGGCATTGCAGAAATGTAACTGTACTGTGCAACATCGTAAGGCAAGCAGCATCAGAATGCAGACGGGTGGTCAAGACAGGGGGATCCCTAAACCTCATTGAAGTTGAGGAGTCCTGGGATCCAATAGACTCCCCAAGCTACACTGGAAAAGAAAGATGGAGGAGTTGTCATGGCTGAAGAATGCCAAGGCACCAGCTGTGCAATACCTTACAGACTGATGCCCTCAGCCTTTTAATTTAGGCTTATTGTGCCAGGGGAAATTGGCCCACTGAGATGTGTTAGCATTGGGGATGTTGTGATTTATATGTTATTCCTTGTTATGCCTGTTTAAAGTTGCCTGGGTACCACAAGGTACATATTATGGTACCCATGTTTATAGTTGGGGTGTGCGTATGAACATGATGGGAGTGAGGGGATGTATATCTGTGTTGTGCTTTGGGGGGGCTAGCACTTACAAGGGAAATATTGTATATGCCCAATATTTCATAGTAATGGACTAGTCCCTTATTAACAAGATTAGAGAGATAATTGACCCCTCGGATTTGCATGACACCAGTATCTCTCTATATGTATCATAAGCCTCAGACTGGTGTCTCCATTGTATGTAATTGCCCCCTACCAAGAATACAGCGGTGGAAAGGGAAAACAATGGGTGATTGTCTTAGACTGGCAGGCAGGTGTGATAACGTGACCTAGAAGAGGATTTGGTTGTAACCATGGATGCAAATTTGGATTGATTGGTCTGTTGTGGCTAAGAATGTGGTATAAATATGTCTGATGGTTACAGTAATAAAGATGTTATACTGGTTCACATAATTAAAGTTTCAATTTTGTTATTGATGCTGGGAATTCTGTTTGCTAGAGTAAGTTATTTTCAGAACTTAGAAAGATCCTTATGCTACACAAGACCACATACACCTCTCAGTCTAACATAAGGGCTGAAAGTTCTTCCTGCTGTACAGAGGTAAAACGAACTGGTCACACATATGGGGAGAGGTTTGTTCAATAGGCTCTTATCATACCCCATTCAACATACAGGTTGTGCCAAACAGTAAATAGCTCTAGCTCACATACACATCTAAATCCCTTCAGTACAAGCTTTTGTTTCTAATTCTCTGCTCCTGTTCCTTCTCCTGAATGGTAAGTACTGACTGTGTCACGACTCACCGCATAATTTCCAACATCTCATTGGCAGGCTTAAGGTGATTTCAGGCTTCCTCTATGACCTACTGTTGCTCTCAAAATAATTCAGTGCCATTTTAGCTACATAACTCAGCTTCTGTCCATTTGCCACATTGTTTTGTAGATCAATTGATATTTGGCTCTTTAAGATTTTGTATAAAGCATATTCTTGATCACAAGTGAAACTTTTATAACTGTGCCTTAACTTTAATAAAATAAGTGTCACAAAAGAGATGCCATTTAAGCATTACATTTTAAAGATGTCTGTTGATAGCAGCCATTTTATAATTGTGATTAACCAGTGACTCATTATTCATTGGTACTGTATATAATGATCTAGAATGAATGTATAATCTTTTAATTGTATTGAAAACATAAATATTTGAAAGAGATGTTTTGAGATGCAACATATAATGGTTTTGTTTAGCCACCTATATTAAAACGTTTTACTGAAACTGGTTACTGGAAGGTAAAGCTTTTTTTTATTAAAAGTGTGAGATCAAAGAGTAGCTATATCTTCACTCAAAGCATCACAAAAACAATGTCTTCCTAGAACTTACATTTTTAAGAGTTTAGTAAGATTGTATTTATTATATTAAATATAATGATTAATGAGATACTGACTAAATAATAAATAATAATAACACATTGTTTTAATGGGAAGGTCCATATTAAATAGCTTTTTCTAAATAAACTAGCGAATTGCGCGTCAAAAAATGACGGCAATAGAATTGTAAATCAAAGAATGGTGTTTGGCACAGACATTATTTTTTGTGGTGGTCGGCGCTCATTGCGAGCCTCTTGGTTGTTGTATTTTTTTTTATCAGAGGCGCTTTTGGTGTCATTGTAAGGTCGCGCGGTGATCTGCTTTTTGCGCTTATTGCAAGGCTGTCCCCTGGTGAAGTTTGTGTGGTATGAGCAGCGTTGGTGCTCGTTGTGAGGTGCACAGTGAATGGCTTTTGGAAATGAGACACAAGGGAGGGAGGGAGAGGAGGGGGAAATGAGACACAAGGGAGGGAGGGAGAAGAAGGGGAAAATGAGACACAAGGGAGGAAGTAGACAGGGGGAGAGACTCGGAAACAGCATTGCCAGGCTTATGCTTTTAGTCCCGTCATTTTTGACGGGCAAGTAGCTAGTAAGATATAATTGTAAGTTTGTGGAGGATTGGTATTCAATGTAGAGCCATTCTGTCTGAATCATCCATTGATTAAATTAGGATTATATGCTATAATTACAAATGAAATGAATGTAATCTGCATTTCTTTCCATGTGTCAAGACAATGATCTTCTGTTCTAGCTTACAGCACATCTACAACTCTTACATACCCATTCAGATGCCAATATAGTTTTTTATTGTCCTTTGATACTAATAGCAATAATGACAAATAGAAACAGCAGTCTTTTGTTGCTTAAAATCATCTAATAGACATAAAAAGTATGTATGCATGCGTGACACACACAAGACTAAAGATATAAAGGGGATTTTTTTACGTCAGGCAGTAATATAACTAGAGAAGAGCGGACCATGACAAGTGGGCAGTAATATATTATATAAAACAGTTAACAAAATATATGCCTAAACTGCCCTCCCTCTCCTCCAGTAGAACTGTTCTCCCGGCTGTTAGAGGCAACAGCTCTATCTGGCATTGCCATTCCTGAATGGACATTCCCAAAAGTTTCATTCAGTCTAGCAAATCTGTTGGTGCCTGCCAACTCTGTATTGGCCTGCCTCCTGCTCCTGTTCCCCCTGCTTCCCCTTCTAACTGTAACTAAGCTATCTCGCTGGACATCCTCACTTGCCCCAGCTCCACCCTCCATGCTAGGCCCAGCTAAACTGTGCTCCGTGAGCACCAACCCCCTTTCCAGTGGAATGTCAGTAAGTGCTGCAATATTCCTCTACAGTTCTTCAATTTGAGCTTCCAGAAAGGCAAAATGCTCACACCTGTCACAGAGGTATGGACCCTAGATCATCTGTTCCAGTATTGCATACATATGACAGGATGTACACTGAGTGAGGTCGCCACTGGACTGACTCATAATTACAAAAAAAATTAAATATACTACAATTTGACCCTTTTCTTTGAACTCCCTCCTATAAAAAGTCACACTCAAGGCCCAAACGTATATACAGTGGCGGCTGGTGACTTTTCAAGTTGGAGGGGCGACAGGGCGAAACATAGCCACTCCCCCTTTTTCAAACCACACCCATTTTTATAACTCCTCCCCCTGACGTCATAATGACCTTTATAAGCCCCGCCCAATGACCTTATGCTTGTAAAGCCCATTGAAATACATGATCTGCAATGCAGAAATGTCAAGAAGTAAAGTAACAATGTGTTAAATTCATTGGTATACAATATAGATTGAAAAAACTCATGTGACAAGACTACAGCAATATCATAATTGCACCTATACGTATTAACAGAAAAATTAAAGGAGTGACACCTACCATTAGTCGGCTCTTCTTCTCAGGGTATTCACGTTCATTAAGTTGACCAATGAGTAGAAACAAATCTGCAGCCACATAGGGTTTGCACCTGGGGTTGGAAGAAAACAAGCAAATCAATCATACCATTCAAGAACAAAACCATACTTAAAAAACATTAAACGACCAAGTGGAACCATATAGGCCCCAAACATACCTTAGAAGACCAAGTGTGACTATATAGGCCCCAAACATACCTTAGAAGACCAAGTGTGACTATAGGCCCCAAACATACCTTAGAAGACCAAGTGTGACTATATAGGCCCCAAACATACCTTAGAAGACCAAGTGTGACTATATAAGCCCCAAACATACCTTAGAAGACCAAGTGTGACCATAGGCCCCAAACATACCTTAGAAGACCAAGTGGAACTATATAGGCCCCAAACATACCTTAGAAGACCAAGTGTGGCCATATAGGCCTCAAACATACCTTAGAAGACCAAGTGTGACCATAGGCCCCAAACATACCTTAGAAGACCAAGTGGGACCATATAGGCCTCAAACATACCTTAGAAGACCAATCAGCACTGCATAGGCCCAAACCAGTGGATCTTGGGATTCAAGAAAACAACAACATTTCACTTCTGTTTAGACCACACAATAATCAATGTCAAACAAACACGTTGAATTAGCATATGGATAACCATATGAGCAGTAACGCCACGCCAAGGCTTCAACAATTGTTACTGACCATTCACACACCTTTCATAGCTCCTTCAATATGCACACCCACACACCATTCATACTTTACTTACCACTAGTTATTTTTGGTAGTGAGGTGGTGCCATTTCTGAGAACTTTACGTACCCTTGAAGGTGCCTCCAATTCCTTCAAACCAATGCATTTAACCGCTACAGGGCCATGGTGCTTTTTAATTACTTTTTTGATCCTCTTCAATGTGGAGAAGCATCTTTCTGGTTCTTTAGTAGTCTTCGTTGTTGTAAGCAGGATTCCTTATAGCTTCACTCACTCTGTTAGATTATGTAGATTAAATTGATGCTAAAGTTGCTGCAGAGCAACAGCACTTGTACAGACATGGAATTCTTGCTTCCTGTACACAAGTGACAGCTACCCTTGGAAGTGCCTCCAATTCCTTCAAACCACGCCAAGGCTTCAACAATTGTTACTGACCATGCACACACCTTTCATAGCTCCTTCCATATGCACACCCACACACCGTTCATACTTTACTTACCACTAGTTATGTTTGGTAGTGTGAGGTGGTGCTGCTTAACGCAGTTTATCTTTGCACACCTTGGGGGTATGCATTCTTCTTTGCTTCAATCACTTGTATTTTAATTTTGCACGGCGATCTTTCAAAGAACAAAACTTCTCAATGGTTTTTTCATTGAAGTGTGGGATCTCGGAAATCAGTTGCTTTTCCATTGAGAGCATCGCCAATGCATTCAACCGCTCCAGGGACATGGTGCTTCTTAAAAAGGTTTTTATCCTCTTCAATGTTGAGAAGCATCTTTCTGATTCTGCAGTAGTCATTGGTGTTGTAATCAGGATTCTTAATAATTTTACTGTCTCTGTGAAATCATTCTGCAGATTAAATTGATGGAAAAGTTTGTGCAGAGCAACAGCACTTGTACAAGTATGAAACTCTGTCTTCCCATACAGAAGTGACAGCTCAGTGCGTAATTGTTCCTTCTTCAGTATTGGATATGCTTGCACGGTGTCTTCCAGAGCTTGGGTTGGAAAGCAAGTGCCATGGGTTTTATACAAGTCACTTTGAACAAGTTTGGCACTGACTAGGTGATTTGAAAATGAAAATCGTTCTTTTGCATGAACCACCACTATGTCACATACCTCTCTTGAAAGTTGTCTCAAGGTTGAGATCTCCGCACTCCGTCTGTTGACTGTTAGATCGCTTGGCAAACTTGCTTCTATCTCTTCCACAGAATTACGGATTTTCTGGATGCTGGCGACAAAGTCTTCTGTGACTTTTTTGATATAAACAGTATCCGTGTCTCGCTTCTGAAGCTGACTATAGAGGATGTCTACATGTGGCATTATTAAATGAAATAATTTAAGGAAGTAAAGGAACTCCCTGTCTTCCAGCATTCCAATGAAACCTGCGGCTTCCCGTATAGATGTTGGATCAAAGTTTAGACATGCTTCAATTGTCTGGAAACACTCAAGTAGCGCATCTCTGTTCTCGTAGATCACGTTCACGGTCCTAACGTTGAAGTTCCATCGTGTCGGTGCACCTCTTGGAAGTCTTCTACCAACTACCTCATCCAGAACTCCAGTCCTTTTTGGAGAGCGTGAAAAAAAAGATGGTATGCCGCCTATGTTTGAAAAAAAAACTCTAACTCTTCCAATCCTTGAAACTGCTTTCTCCATTATTAGGTTCAGTTGGTGAGCATAGCAATGGACGTAGTGTGCGTTCGGGTAAACGTCTTTTATTTTTCTTTGAACTCCTCCTTGATCTCCACGCATCACACTGGCACCATCATAGCTTTGAGCTATGAGTTTCTTCTTGTCTTCTGGCTCTGGGAGAACAGTATTCAGTGTTTCCAGCACAACAGCAGCAATGGAGTCTGCATCCGTTGATTTCATTTCCGTGAAGCCATCAAATCTTTCCACCACTTGATGCTTCTTGTCAATGTAGCGATAGACTACAACGCACTGTGTCCTAGCGGAAATATCGGTTGTTTCATCCGCTTGGATTGCCACAAACTGGGCTTCCTTAAGCTCTTGGTGAATCACTTCCTTTATAACTTCATGCATGCAGTCCAGTAGCTCATTCTGCACGGTTTTGGAAGTGCCCTTAAACACAGTTGCAGTCTTCAAATGCTGTTCCATTGCACTATCGATACTGCCAACCAAATCCACCAGGCCTCTAAACACTCCTGGATTTAGCGATGTTTCACTCTCGTCGTGTCCTCTTAATGCCAGTTCAAAGGCGCCACAAAAGCGAACACAATCAATTATCTTCGAAAGGATGTACCGGTTCTTAGCCACTTCTTCGTTGTGTTTTTGAATGCTGACTTGGTATCCTTGGTCCAGTTGAACAGCAATGTTCGCCTGTCCAAGCATCTCAAACTTGATCCTGTTATCCAAGTGAGCTTTAGAACTTTTGTGTTTTGCCAATTTGTCAGCTAGATGTTTGACGTCAGTCACTCCAGTTTTGGTCCAAGCAGCGTCACCACCAAATAGGATGCATGGGAAACAATATAAGGACTTCCTAGAAACGCTTCCAGAAAGCCAGTCGTTCTTCTTGTACCATTCAGTATTGAAATTACGGACATATTGCTTCCCTCTATCTCTTGCGATTTGCTGCAGATTTATCTCTGGTTGGTCAGCTCCTAACCGTTTTACTTCCACCTTCTCCTCATAGGTTAGGGTGGCGAAAGGCTTCACAAGTAGAGAGTCAATAGTATTCATTTCTGATATTGATACCAATAAAAGAAAGAGATCACGGTATATTAATTTATATTATGTCACAAAATTACTTAAAAATAACAGTGTGTTGATTTCATTGGTATACATTACAGATTGCAAACCCTCATGTGACAAGACTACATCACCATCAAATTTGCACCTATACACATGGACAGAAAATTAAAGGCAATGATACTCACCAACAGTTGACGCTCCTTCTCGGGGTATTCACGTCCAGTAAGTCAACCAACGAGTCCAAACAAATCTGCTTTCACAGATAGTTTGCACCTGGGGGGTGATAGAAAACAACAAAAAAAACATTAGAAATCTCAAGACCCAAACCGTAACTTTTAAAACCTTAAAAGTCCAAGTGTGACCATATACTCACCAACAGTTGACGCTCCTTCTCGGGGTATTCACGTCCAGTAAGTCAACCAACGAGTCCAAAGAAATCTGATTCCACAGATAGTTTGCACCTGGGAAGTTATAGAAAACAAAAAAAAAATATTAGAACGTTTAAGACCCAAACTGTAACGTTTAAAACCTTAAAAGAGCAAGTGTGACCATATAGGCCCCAACCGCACCTTAAAAACCCTAAATAACAAATTGGGACCATATAGGCCCCAACCGCACCTTAAAAACCTTAAATAACAAATTGGGACCATATAGGCCCCAACCGCACCTTAAAAACCTTAAATAACAAATTGGGACCATATAGGCCCCAACCGCACCTTAAAAACCTTAAATAACAAATTGGGACCATATAGGCCCCAACCGCACCTTAAAAACCCTAAATAACAAATTGGGACCATATAGGCCCCAACCGCACCTTAAAAACCCTAAATAACAAATTGGGACCATATAGGCCCCAACCGCACCTTAAAAACCCTAAATAACAAATTGGGACCATATAGGCCCCAACCGCACCTTAAAAACCTTAAATAACAAATTGGGACCATATAGGCCCCAACCGCACCTTAAAAACCTTAAATAACAAATTGGGACCATATAGGCCCCAACCGCACCTTAAAAACCCTAAATAACAAATTGGGACCATATAGGCCCCAACCGCACCTTAAAAACCCTAAATAACAAATTGGGACCATATAGGCCCCAACCGCACCTTAAAAACCCTAAATAACAAATTGGGACCATATAGGCCCCAACCGCACCTTAAAAACCCTAAATAACAAATTGGGACCATATAGGCCCCAACCGCACCTTAAAAACCCTAAATAACAAATTGGGACCATATAGGCCCCAACCGCACCTTAAAAACCCTAAATAACAAATTGGGACCATATAGGCCCCAACCGTACCTTAAAAACCTTAAATAACATATAGGCCCAAAAAAAAAATATATATATATATATAAATATATATATATATATATATATATATATATATATATATATATATATATATATATAAAAATTGATATCAATATATCACAATAAATAAATATATATATATATATATATATCAAATTGTTATATATATATATATATATATATATATATATATTTATTTATTGTGATATTTTGATATTAATTTATATATATATATATATATATATATATATATATATAAAAAATTACACATAAATATACATAAACATATACATACAACAATATATATTAATTGATATTTATTATTTGATTAATTGATGTTCTTTATTTCATGATATATTATATTGTTCATGCATTTCTATTACACTTTATTTGTTATACATATTACAGTGCTATTTTTTGGCTATACATGTTACAGGATATTATCCTGTAACATGTATATCACATAAAATAGCCCTGTAATATGTATAATACATACAGGGTCAAACAAGTTCACACTAACCTTTTTTACCCTTACAGGCTTCCATACCTGCTTGCTGATTTGCTAATTTTTTAAAGACTCTCATTGGTTGAAATCGATGTCAATCAAAAATTTCAGCCAATCAGAGTCCTTCAAAAATTAGTATATATAGCAGACCGTGGGAAAAAAACAATTAATCGCGGGAGGGGCTCCTTGTAGGAGGAGCTCTTTTTATTGTGTTGTTTTTTTTTTTTTAGAGCGTCGGTTTTTTTTTTTGGAGGCCTCTTTCAATGGGCCAGAATGGATGGATGGACAATGGCTTCAATCAAGATTGGATTATTTTTGATCATTGGCTTCAATCAACATGGATTATTTTATTTTTGATCATTGGCTTCAATCAACATGGATTATTTAATTTTTGATCATTGGCTTCAATCAACATGGATTATTTATTTTTCATCATGACTATATCCAGAGAGGACAGAAGGCCAACGCTGGAGGGGTCAATTTTACAGGTAAGTATGTGCTGTTGTTTATTTTATTTTTTATTAATGTTTGTTTAAAGCTGTTTATTTTTGTATACAATGTGTTGTGTTACTAACTGTACTAACAATGTGTGTATGTGCTGTTTATTTTATTTTTTATTAATGTTTGTTTAAAGCTGTTTATTTTTGTATACGATGTGTTGTGTTACTAACAATGTGTTTGCTTACTGTGTGTAAATTAATTGTAATAATGTTGTTACTGTATTTTTTTTTTCCCTTCCCTTATTTTTATTTTATCTTTAGAAGTGACATGCACATATACATGCCTGTTACTTCTAAAAATGGAATAAAAATAGGGGGGGGGGGGGGGGGTTAGGTAGTTGGTTAATGGTTCATCCAGGGTGGGGTCGGTCACGGTCAGGCGCCCATCGGTCGCCCATAGGCCACGACCAGGGGTGGCACAGGCCTCATGGGGGTGAACATCCACCCCCATGTGGCCTGGTCAACCCCGCTCACTGCCCGAATACCCGGGGTAGCATAGGCCGCATCGGGGTGGTGCCGGGGGCCCGGTGGTGATCGGGCCTCGGGCAGGGTGGCATACATGGAGGTCATCAGGGGTGGCACAGGCCTCATCAAGGGGGTGATCCGATCACCCCCATGTGGGCCTGTGCCACCCCGCTCACCACCCGACTACCCCGATCCCGTGATCGGTGTAATCCGGTGGTGGCATGATGGCATAGCTAGGCTAGCATAGGGCAGGCCTGATCGGGGGTGGCACAGGCCACATGGGGGTGATGGCTGGGGGTGGCACTGGCACCAGGCATTGTAGGCCTAGGGTCGTCGGTGGTAGTTGGTGGGTGGCTGGGTAGGTGTCACTGGCAGGCCAGGCAGGCATAGTGGGGGACTGGGGGTAACTGGTCACCCCTAACTTTTATTAGGGGCTACTAGGGGTTTTGGTTTGGCCAGGGGCAGGGGCAGGTGCCAGGCAGAGGCAGGTGTAGACTTACTGTGTTAGGCAGGCAGAGCAGATGAGTAGATTCAGCCAGGGAGGTCTCTCAGTCTCAGCGTGACCAGGGTCAGGAAACAGAAAGGGGGAAGGGACAGGGAACTGGTGGTTTTATTGACTGTATCAGTCAATCAAAATCAAACTCGAGGCTCTATTTGCTGGCGGGCGCTCAGGGCTAACGGTCTGGGTGGGTTTAGATTGTTCTCTTAGTAACTGTACAACCTTCCATCATTGATTGGTCAATGATGGAAGACTGTCATTTATTAATTGATACATTTATGACCGCCCATGCATATCGTCACTGTGATGGTGGGCGGCATGCATTAACGGTCAGTGGGCCAGGCCAGGACTCATTGAAGAGAAGAGAAGAGTCTAAAGGTTAGTGTACACAGTGTAACTATTGTAATTTGATCACACAGGGTGCAGGCAGGGGGCGATAGATAGATACACAGCATTAGTTAATGTAGCGCAAGGGTTATTTTAAAGTGACAGTGTCCCTTTTCTAACTTTAATTCATTTTAATAGTATTTAGACTTGAAATGATGATGTACACCTTATATTTATTTGTTTTTGGGTTATACTAATACATTGTTGTGTTTTTTTTATTGCAGGGTGAAGAAAATATTTGGGGGGGCGTTTGCCCTGACGCCCCAATGGACGGGCCGCCCCTGCGTATATATGCAATTTTAACCCAGCCAAAAAACACTCCCCTCTCACCTGCACCAAATCACTGCACACAGGATATAACACACTTTACTTGTCTGAGCAAATCAGATGCAGTCACACACTAGGCCCAAACTTACTGTATATGGAAGTTTAACCGAGGCAAAAACACTCACCTGCACCAAATCACTGCACACAGGGTATAACACACTTTACTTGTCTGAGCAAATCAGATGCAGTCACACACTAGGCCCAAACTTACTGTATATGGAAGTTTAACCCAGGAAAAAACACTCCCCTCTCACCTGCACCAAATCACTGCACACAGGGTATAACACACTTTACTTGTCTGAGTAAATCAGATGCAGTAACACTAGGCCCAAACTTACTGTATATGCAAGTTTAACCCAGGCAAAATCACTGCCCTCTCACCTGCACCAAATCACTGCACACAGGATATAACACACTTTACTTGTCTGAGCAAATCAGATGCAGTCACACACTAGGCCCAAACTTACTGTATATGGAAGTTTAACCCAGGCAAAATCACTGCCCTCTCAGCTGCACCAAATCACTGCACACAGGATATAACACACTTTACTTGTCTGAGCAAATCAGATGCAGTCACACACTAGGCCCAAACTTACTGTATATGGAAGTTTAACCCAGGAAAAAACACTCCCCTCTCACCTGCACCAAATCACTGCACACAGGGTATAACACACTTTACTTGTCTGAGCAAATCAGATGCAGTCACACACTAGGCCCAAACTTACTGTATATGGAAGTTTAACCCAGGCAAAATCACTGCCCTCTCACCTGCACCAAATCACTGCACACAGGATATAACACACTTTACTTGTCTGAGCAAATCAGATGTAGTCACACACTAGGCCCAAACTTACTGTATATGGAAGTTTAACCCAGGAAAAAACACTCCCCTCTCACCTGCACCAAATCACTGCACACAGGATATAACACACTTTACTTGTCTGAGCAAATCAGATGCAGTCACACACTAGGCCCAAACTTACTGTATATGGAAGTTTAACCCAGGAAAAATCACTCCCCTCTGACCTGCACCAAATCACTGCACACATGATATAACACCCTTTACTTGTCTGAGCAAATCAGATGCAGTGACCTAAACCTAAATATATCTAGCATCAATATAAGGCTTTGTCAAGTGTACTTTATGTGCCAAGAGGTTTTCTGCTGACAAGATTCCACCTTAAAGAAAGAAAAGGGTTCTTCATAGTAAGGGTGGTTAATCTGAGGAATTCTCTACCAAAGGAGGTGGTGACAGCAGATTCGATCGATAACTTTAAAAAGGGATTGGATATATTTTTTAATAAAAAGGGCATTCAGGGTTATCCTGGTTAATTAGAGACTGAGTATTGATCCAGGGAAGAGTCAGGGGTATCTGGGGTCAGGAAGGAATTCTATTTTTCCCTTTTGGCAAGTTTCACTTGTTTTTATTTTCTGTTTGCCTTCATCTGGATCAATTAACAATTAATAATCTGAATACTGTAGATCTATTTGTACACACAGCCAAAAAACAAATAGATAATAATCATCACTGCTTGTGCTTTATACTTTTATTTTAGATTTTATATGCACCATTCATTTGTTTTATTAGCTATTATCTTTTTGTTTCTTGGCTGTGTGTACACTCTGTGATCCATACATTACTACATGGTGAGAGCTGCACCTCTGTGGTCTATGGTATATACCCACCGCTTATCTATACAGTAGTTTTTTTACTCATTATCTCCTAGTTTTTTACACTGTTAGGGCCTTTGGCTCTTAGTGTTCTCTGGCATTAGGAGAGCATTTTTTAGCCACTACCCCTTGAGTTTATACTGTTTGCCATGAAACCTATTCTATGAGGTTTATCCTCTAGGGAATACAGCTTTTTCTTCACCTGGAAGCTTTTTTTTTTAATGGAAGTTTTGGAAGATATTCCACTATTACAGTGAGCATCAGTAGAATTGGCTGTGTGCATATAGATGAAAGAGACCTACACATGTGAGCCTATTATCAATTTTTTTATATGTTTTTACCTACCTCTTACTTGTTGATGACTCTAAATGTGAGTGTGAATTACTGTATTTTTTTCTAATAAAAGTGTATTGATCTGTACCATCAAGATTTCATGGTGCTTCTTTCCTCCATTCCCTCTTGTTTTTGATAAAATCCACAGAAAGACAATCTTGAAAAATGCATGTAAGAGCAAATCTTTTATGATAACACACTCACAATATACAGACAGGGCATAATGTGATGAAACACAGCTGTATCATGTGTGCTGTTATTCACCATCTTTTTGGAATGTTTGTTAACTGCCAAGAAAAGTCTTCTCCCACCACTGCTCATATCTTTAGGTCCCATAGGACTTTTCATGATATTTGAAATATCTGACTTGCATACCATTTATGATCTTGCTGAGATATGGCATTTTGTTAATAGCATAAGTGAAAAGGAAACCTGATTTTTTTAAAGATGGAAATATGACAGTTACTAAGACCAAAATAAAGTAAAGTTGAACAACAATTCAACAACTGCTGTGTAAAAAATAAAACTAAATAAAGCAGTTGTAAAGTCATGTTTTGCCTAGTGCAACTAATAGTGGAAAGTGGGTTGTAATTTATTTACTGTTTTTCTGAAACATAGGAACCATTTTGGACCATATCTCAAAAAAACATATCTCAATATACAGTATATCTCAAAAATGTGAAAGGGGACTTTTGCAAACATGCATTTTAAAACGAAATCTGTTGAACCTGTATACACAGTTCAAGATGGCTCATAAACTAAAGTCTGATAACTTGAAAGAAGCATTTAGATTAATTAGATTAATGATGCATCCTATTGAAGCTGTAAGTATGATGCTGCTTTCTAGTTTTTTAAGACAAAGTAAAAGCTCAAATCAGGTATATAAATAATGTATGATTGGTAAATAAGCATCAACATTGTGATATGTCACTTTTATATGTGGATGACAGCTTCTGACTATAGTTGTGGCTATAAACATTGTCCTAATAAATGTTTTATCTAAAGTTAAAACTAGAGATGCCTTTTGTTATCATCTAGTGTGTGATGTAAAGGATATATAAAGTACATGTACTGTGTGCAAATTAAGTAACCATGACAAAGAAATAATTGTCCAACTGTTTGAATGTTTTTTTTTCAAAATGAACTCCTTATAACTAGCTAGATTGTATTATCTTGCAAAGTTTATGATAGCATGAGTACAGGCAGCTTCAAACACACACATCAAAGCATATCCAAGCAGAGTAGGTTGAGAGAAAAGCCTTAAACTATGGTGGGTTACAGTAACTGTCAAATTGTTTACACCAATAAAACCATACAGTTATACCCTGCTTAATCCTGCCCCTTTGAGTGCTGGTTTGCTAAACCTCATAATTGCATTGTTTTTGTGGTCCAAACCCCATTTTAGCTTTTAAATCCCTGCTCAGAGCTCTCAGATTGCCCATAGTGCTGTTTCATGTAGCGCTCTTGCATGCAGAAACGCATGTGAAGCTCAAAATGGGTTATTGCTGTATTTGCATTTTATCAAATAAATTCTCTAAATTTTAATTTCTTTGGCTTGTCATTCTTTTGCAGGTGGAAAGTTCTAAGTCGCTGATTTTAACTTTGAATATTTTTTTTTTTGCTGGAGGTGCATTGTTTTGTCATTAGGTTTTGTTATTAGGTTGTAGTTCACTAGCAAGGTATGTAGGAATCAAAATATGATTCACTTTATACTGCTGTGCTAACAGAAACTTCTGGTAACGTTTAGGTGTGGCAGTATAATAATCAAATTCAAAAGTAGGCACTCCATGAAAAAACATCCAAAATGCATTGTGATGAGACATCCTTGTGTTTCAGTACTGGAAAGTGAATTTTATGAATTACCCCTCTCCACTACTGAATGAACAAGATTTATTTTTCTATGGAAAGCATTATTTTGGATTTGGTTATTGTGCATATGGTTTAACATTTAGAGCTGACTTAGGGAGCAATTTCTTTTTATTGAGTTGTCTTCCATCTTGAAAGTTTAAAGGCATCATACTGTTTTGTCTATAAAATATTTGAAAGAGGATTGAAACATCAGCATCATGACTTAAAGGTATATGAAAGTGAGCTGGGTTATTAATGGATCTGATAGAGGAGAATTTATAGTGTCTGAAAAAAATTGCATGAAAAAATTCCAAAGTAAACAGTTAAACCGTTTGCAAAGAGTTTTCTCTCAATGTTGACACACCCTTAAATTCCCAGGGATAATTAGCATAACTTATACAATGTTTCTTTTTGGCCTGGGGATTGTGCAGGCATGCTCAGTTAGCACCTTTAGACTGCCCTACTGTGACAAGTCCCATGATTTCAGACACTTTCCTTTCCTTTAGCCAATCAGCATGTGCATGTGCTGCATATTGGATATCCAATATGCAAATATCAGTTGCTAGGGGTCTACATCACCCTCAGCACATATTTTTATTTTCTGCAAACTATTTTGCATTTTTTCATGCAGACATTTTTTTGCTAGGTGGGTTATGATGCATTCTACAGGATGCATTCATAACCCACCTCACTTTCATATACCTTTAATTAACCTATATTTAGACTATATCTGCAAATGGCGTTTCCTACTGAAGACATTTTATATGCATATGAGGTGGTATATGTATTTACAGAAGCAAAATTATATTGTAGTTTTGAGAAACTAGGAATATTCATTTTGCATTAATTTAGCATTCACCAAAAATGTTACATTTTGAAATAAAACACAGCAGTGTTTGATATATAAAAAGGCAGCTGTTTGGAGTCAAGTCAAGACATTTCTCATAAGGATTAATCTATTTCTCCAATCTTAAAACATCAGTTTTAAATTTCAGAACAATTAATGTTGTGTGCTCTTTAATTACTTAAACTCTATGGGCCTCATTCAATTGCTACGTTTTATAGATCTGGGCTTGCAAATGCCGATCGCAAGCTACGTTGCTATTCAATTGCCTTCCGTTTGCGGGCTCCGATTGGGTCACGTGCTGTGGGCTACTTTCCATCGTATGTTACTTCCCTCAAAGCCTTTGATCTTTCAGAGTTGTCGCCGCAAAAAATCACTAATCGCTATTCAATTGCTCCGATCCACCCTTCCGTCAAGCCCGCAAATGGCTAAACGCGAACCACAGGTTACTTGTACCAAGGAGGATTCGCAAACGGCTTACTTACAAATTGTAGCACATATTAATAAAATAAAAATGCAATCCTGTACTTTTGTTAAAGGTGAAAGTCATTTTAGGTCTTAGAATTAATAGCACAACATTCCCCAACTCTCAAATTGGCATAAATAAATAGTTTATTTCATGTTCAATTTTCATCCTAAAGTCCTACGGGCTTCAACCTCCAAACCTGTAGGACTTTGATATCCAACCTCTATATTTCATGGAAGTCCTACAAGCATGAATGACGAGTTACAGGCTTGGAGGTCATTCCAGCCCGAACTTTGGGCGGAAATTAAACGTGAAATAAAGTATTTGTTTTTGGCGTTGTGCAAGCTTGAGAATGTTGTGCTTTTAATCCTAATGTCACCCATTGTGTTCCCCATCATCTACAGTGCTGTCTTGATTTTATATTTGCATTTACAGTGCTCCGAGTTTGAGGGCTTGAAACACGAGTTAAGGCCTTGTGACCGCGATCATGTTCAGACCGCAAAAGCTTACTGCCGATAGCATGGTTTGCGATTAGCAGGAAGGGGGACTTACTTGCGCGCCTGGCCAATTGAATAGCAGCATAAATGTAGAGCAACGCGAGGACGTAACCCGATCGCAGCAAATCGGGTATATTCTACAGGTGCAGTAACTTATAAAAGTAACTTATAAAATATAAATAATTGGTTCACTAAAGAGAGATAATTGTAAACATTTTTAGTATTGGAGTTATTTTGTACACTTGCATGACTTTTGCAACACATTAAAATTCCTTATTTGTCCTCTTGAATAAAAGCTCTTTAATGTTCCAGTTAAAATATAAGTCCCTGTAGATTACATTAAAATCTTGGAACCCGAGTGCTCCACCACACACAAAGCCTTGCTCTACATTTCCTCTCACAAAAGTGAGCTCAAATTAGCAATCACTTGCCCAGAATTCAGATTTAAGAATTCAGATTCAATTCTTACAAAAACAATTCAATTGTTGAAATGCATAAGCAATGTTGGCCTTACATCACATCTTCAAATTGAGGCAGTATAATCTTCAAGATTAAATCTGGGTATACCAGAGAAGTGAAAGTGAACAAGACAGCAAAGCAACACTTAGAGGAGATGGATAGTGTAAACATGTAAGTACAAGAACTATTGGGATGCAGTGGCATGTGTAGCTTGCCTGCACCACCTTTCTGATTGTTTCCAGGCCTAGATGAAGGAATTAAGTGTAGGTCATCACATGGCAGCAGAATGAGCTGGGAGAAGAAACTGGAACCCTATTGAAAGAATAATTACAAATTCAAGTTAAAATTTAAAGATTGTTTATTTTCTTGCTTTTATTTTCTTTAAAAAAACAAAACACTTTCCCATTATCAAGTTTAGTTATTCAACAGACAATATAGAAAAGCAATTAACAAAGTAATCTTTTAAAGTTCTGAACCATATATTAAACTTGAAAAACCATCAGTATGTTTAAAGTGTATTCTTTTTTCACATAACCCCCCCCCCAAAAAAAGCTGTGTGCAACTGAATGTATCGTTTGTTCCTAACTGTAATCAGTATAAGCAATGTGTTAAATTGCTCGTATATTTAACTTTCAGTTGTTTCATGGAAAATCTGAAAAATGGTCTGATGTGCCACTGCAATTGCATGGATTGTGTAAACAATAACTCAAGTGTGGCGTAAATAGGTTGTGTTTTTTCTGAATACATTATATCTGATATGGATATTCTTTAAATAGTAGCACTAGAGCTATTTTTTATTTGAAAAATATCTTTGAAATTTGAATAAAATATGCATACATATTTGTGGCTTTAAAATATTTTATGTATCATGTCACCATAAGAATGTGAATTAATTCATGGAAATTCTGGAGGCGATAGGTCAAAATGCTAATTTCCTCTGTGGTTTTAATTAAGGTTATATTTATTAAAATTTGATGACTGCTAAAACATCTGGATAAACAAAACCAGATTCTAAGTATATGGTTTTACATCATTGTTTTATTTATAAAACAGAACATTGGACAATGGTTTATTGAAAAGAATAACCTCTGTGCATTATGTGTGAAAGGTGACAGAGGATGGAGCAAAATCAGCAGAATGTTTTTGCAAAGTAGTGAATTAAGAAAACAGAATATGTGATCAGACTATGGTTTCTTTAAGAATAGATAAATATAAAAAAGGAAGGCATTGACAACAGACATAGGATAGAATATGGTGGGTTTTGGATGAAGAGTTATGTTGTCTCTGCACCAGACATATCTTTTAGAATTAAGACCAAAACGTTCAATCTGTGTCTCATCAGATCATAAGACATTTTCGCATATGGTTTGAGGTGACTGAATACACTTTTTTTTTGCAAAATTGAGATGAACTTGAATATTCTTATTTGTGACAAATGGCTTCAGTCTACCTTAAGCCAAGACATGTACAAAATACTGGAGATTGTTGACACAAGCAAGGAGTGACTGCTAGAAATTCCTACAGCTCATTAAATGTTGCTGTAGGCGCTTGTTATTTTCCCATATAAGTTTTCTCTGTGTCCTGTCATCAACATTTTAGGGACATCCAGATTTAAGCAGTGTTCCTGTGGTGCAACATTTTCTCCATTAATTGATAATAGTCTTCACATGATACATCCATGCCTTTGATATTAATTTCTCCCCCTCTCTTGATCGGCACCTTTCAACAATAAAATCCCATAGATGCTTTGGTGATAGCAATGTCAAGGAAATAAACAGGTTTTTTTTTGATTAATCAGATTCACTTTCATTGACGGCAGGTGTATACTTCTTACTATTGTACAAGGATGTGCACACTTATTCAGCCATGGTGTTGTAGGTTTTTTAATTTCAATTATTTTTCCTAATAATGATCTACTGTTTATAAATATATCGATTTTAAATGTTCAAATGTGAACACAAATGTTCTAATAACAGCTCTCGGTAGGGGTTTAGCTGGTTTCCCTGGTTATTGAGTTTACACAAGGGTTTGGATGAGCACACATTTGGCTTTGCTGGAACACATAGCATTAGGGTAGATTAATTACAGGAGCCACACTTTAAGTAAAAAGATGCGTAGAGCAGGGAACATACAGTATCACATGTAGCGATCACTCATCAGGTTTTTTTTTTTGGTGGGGACAGTATGTAATGGCTTCTATGAGCATTTAACTTGCAAAATTTCCTATGGGAGCCATGTTTTCGAGCCCAATGTTTGGTGAAAAGGTTTGCAAGTGATCATTACATTATTTAGCTGATAATGCTAAACCATTTGGAATTATTGAAAAGGAAAGTTGATTGAATTGTGTAATACTTACTAAGGGTGATTTATCAGTGTATACAATTTAAAGTTTTTTTAATAAACACAAACGAGTTGAGAATAATTTGTAAATACATAAATGGGCAGTAGATTTTAAAGGCATTGCATAACAACACATTGAATAACAGCTTTGGGAGCAAAATTCCTTTCAGCAATTCTTATTACTACAGAAGAAAACACATATAAATTATCATATAGGACATTTTTGTTCCCACCATCCTTCATTCCATCCTCCCACAGTAAAGGCTAAATGCTTTTGCAATTGTACAGTAAAACAGTGAGACTTGCTCTAGATATCACATATAATAGTTGTCAAACTGCGATTTGTCATCACACTTGCGAGCCTCACGAAGCGAGGCGAGCCATTTAGGCATTGAAGTCTTCCAAGCTCGCAGGACTTAGGCAATGAGTGCCGAAGGTGCTCATTGCCCTGCAAGCCTTGCGAACCGAGGCAAGCAGTTGAGGCATTGAAGCATGCAGGACTTAGGCTGAAATGAGCGCCGAAGGTGTTCCTGCGAGCCTCGTGTAGCGAGGCGAGCAGTTGAGGCATTGAAGCAACTTGGGACTTAGGCTGAAATGAGCGCCAAAGGCGCTCCTGAGAGCCTTGTGAAACAAGGTGAGCAGTTGAGGCACGCAGGACTTATATAAAAATATCTAACTTCGGAATCTCGGTGGCAAAAAAATCCAACCTCGGAAAAATATGAAGTTAACGGCCGAGCCACGGAAATCAAAAAAGACAAAAAAATAATAAAAAATAAATTAAAAGACACTCACACACAGCACAGGGGGAGACCCAGGAAACCCGAGCGTGTGGATGCTAGCGATTTTGAGCCTTATTTGCAGTGTTTCATCACTCGAAGCGAGAAAAAATATGGTGGCCAAAAAACGTAAAAAAATCTGAAACTGGCTGAAAATGAGGCTGAGCAAAGGCAGGCACATGGAACTTAGAAAAAACACACCGGCAAAGATAGTAATACTTACATGAACAACGCCAGGGTTGCGGGACTTAGAAAATACACAACGACATAAACACTAAAACTTACTCCAAAAACTCCAGGCTTGCGGGGCTTTGCATTCCCAAGCACAAAATTTGCTGGTTAATGAACCCTGTAATGAGCGGCCCGTACAGTAGGCAGGAGGAAAGGTTCGCAATGAGCGCAGAAGGGGCTCATCGCAGGGCTCGCAATGAGAGCCGAAGGTGCTCAGAAAAGTAAAAGCATCACACTGTGTGGCAAACAGCATTGCCTGGCTTACAATGTTATTGCCGTCATTTTTGACAGGCAAGTCGCTAGTCAGATATAATTTTCAGTTGGTCTGGATGTTTTGAATAAAGTAATAACACACATACACAAACACCATGAACAAATACAATATTAATCTAGTGCATCTGTATATTAACCAAACAATGGCCCCCATTCAGTTGAGCAAATTGCAATTACTGGAGCCCGTAATGTAGCCCATAAAAAAATGTTGCTATTCAATTGGCCTCGTTTAGCTACAGACTCAAAAATCCAGAAAATATGAAAAGTGTTGCTGCAAAATGCATAAAGCAGTTAAAGACACACTACCTGACTAAATTGCAACAACAAAAAAATATACATGAAACTGCCTGACAAATGATCCCTTACACTCACAGAGGCTCAAATGTGGACCATAAAATAATAATATATTCATTTATATATGTCACTCACCAGATCCATATTGAAAAAATAAACAGTGGCACAATTACACCGCCACATGACATAAAGTATATCAAGTACTAATGTAGTACACCCCATCAGAAAGAGCACAGAAACACACATGGAGGGCAGGGCAGGAAACACACATGGAAGCTGTGCAGAGGCACATGGAGCAACAGCCAAACCACCTCCATCAGGGACAATCTCGTCTACGCCCATTTTGTAAAGTCTCACGTCATTGCTCTTGACCATGTGGCAACATATATACCAATTATTATGTTGTGAACCCATAGCAAGTGTTCTTGTATCGATTAATTCATAATATCAGCTGTCATTATGTGATCAACCCTTTAGGGGGATGTAAATACTCAACAGTATCACAATTGATATGTGTATTAACTCACAAACCTCACCAAGAATGTTCTGCAAGATTGATATCCCAGAATGAAACCTAAAATAGTCATGACTAATACATGTGAGCACTTTGAAATAACACCTGTGCCACTATAGTGGGCTGGAATGTTCACATAACAAACTATTGCAGAGTAACTAGGGCTCATTAGTTTACATATATATGAACGTCACAGACATGTCATATATGTTGATGTCCCAAAACCCCAATCATTGAAAACACAGGGATAGCGCTATAACAAAACTGTATTTGATACACAGAGTACACTGGTGTGGTGTGGCTGGATCCCGGAAGGGCAAAAGGCTATTTGGGAAAATGGGGATACCTAATGGGGGAAATGTAATACTGCATAATGATGATGATGCATAGCATCTACTAGGGTCACATGTGGTCACTACACCACAGTAACCATAATCTCATGAATAAATTGATCATCATAAATCACGCCATCTAATCAAAGTAACCAGTAATGCGCATAGCACTTACCACTGTTCATCTGCTTAATTAAACAGTCGCATAAACGTCTGAACTATGTAATCTAATCAGGTTACACACATACAGTGTGTTCTCAAAACAAAAATCTGAAAAAAGTTTGGTCCAATCCAAAAAAAGGTTGTGGCGCTGATGGGAGGAGGAGGAGGCAGTGGAAATCTGCATACATCGGTCCAATAGAAGGCCCGGGTGGTGGACCAAGTTGTTGGAGGAGGGGGCCAGTGGGGTCAAATGTCACAGGTGTTTCTGATGGTCAAGCAGGTGACCCCACTGCCGTGATGATTGAGTCCTTCTCCTCGGATCAAGGGCCCTCGGCTGATCTTGTTGCTTCTTCCTCTTGGTGACATGGAGGCTGGATCCTGTTGGGCCACCAGGCCTGGAGCTTCAGCGGCGGGCACCCGGCTCAGCACCTCCTTAGCACATTCTCCCACTTTTTGGATCTCACAGTCACTTGAGGACCACCACAAGGTCTCCTTGTCCATCATCCTCTCCTTGGTCCTGACATCATTAAAGTGGTGTATCACGACCTGCTTCTTCAATGGGACTTGACAAGAACCTAGTTCAAGCCTACCCCAGCAGGACCGTGTAGTTCTTACTACCTCTGGTGCAGAAGATGCCCTCAGGATATCAGGAACACTATATAATCTCTTAGAATTAGGATGAATGCACAGAATGACACTAACACCTTGTCTATGTAAGTAGATACCACTGACATACCTTTCTTAATTAGCACATTTTATACAATTTTCTGGCACACAGGCTGGCCAATCAGTAAGCCCCATTCCTAAATAATAGGCTACCCCTTGTTTACTAGGGAAACCCTGTACCTCAGATCAAATCAGATTTTGAATCTCATAATGTTGATTATATTTAGGTAGGATGAGTGAGTTATCCCATATAACAACATTGTAACATAATAGGCTGGTGCAATAGTCTGCAGACTAGCTAATATGTTTCTTTACAACAATTCCTATAACATGAAACCTAATACATAAACCAACATACATACATTATAACAGTGTAATCATATTTTAACCATAAGCACTAAGAAATACATAACCATAATAATAAAAGCAGGGTAACTCTGGCCAGTCAGACCCAGGCAACTCCTCCCCCTTCTTTCTAGTGGAGACTGGGAAGCTATCCTGCCAGATAGCTTTCCAGCTACACAGCTGCTACTTGTTCACTGAGGTCTAAGCCATGGCACAGTCCCAACAATCTCCAGGGTCCAAGAACCCGGTCCCAGCTGGTAGTGGTAAATCTAGGGAGTGTAGGAAGCATCCATAGTCCTATCCCGCTTTCTGTGGCACAATCATGGGGTTGCACTGGAGGCTTGTCAGGTTACTCCATCTCTCCAACCCCCTATCCAAGTGATAAACTTGGTGGCTCTCTGGGCGCCCTGTCTCCTCCTGTCTGAAGTGCATTCTCCCTCCTTCCAAGTGGCATAGTGGCCTTCCCAAGCCCCTGGGGAAACATATAAGACCACTGGCCTGAAGGACCCTTCAAGGCAGTCCAGGGGAAATAGAACAACCAGGCTAGTAAGTCCAGAAAAAACTTGGGAGGGTCCTTCCCCAGCAAATTCCTCTCCTTCCAGGCAAGGGAGGCTTGCTGATTCTGGGATGGTACCAGGTATTCTGAGTAAAACAGAAGACCCAAACTTCCCCCTTGCCAATGATCCTGGCCTGTGGCCTCTCCTTTTCAGTTATAGAGGCACACAAACAGTGTCTTTGGGCTGCTGCAGGGGAGTCAATGCAGGGAGGCCAGGTGACAAACCATACACTGGGGTATCCTCTGTGGAAATCCAGGAAAACTGGCCCATCCAATGGTGATCTTATCTGGGGTAATCCTGGCGCCTCACCCACCCCAGCCAAGCCAGTACAAAGAGCAGACTGGTGGTATTTACAACAGTCCATGGGCCTAGGGGACCATAAGTGGTAAACATTCTTCCCCTCCCCATGTCTGCTACTTCCCCTGTCCAGTGTTTGAGTCCCGGGGAATTTAATGGGCTTTCTGGCTTACCCAATTTAAGTGGTGCTCATCAGGGATTATCCCTATTGCACCCCCCAAAAGCCAGGGCCAATGCCCCTTCTTTCCCCTGGGTTAGGGAAAACTTTATTCTGGGACATCCCATAAAACAATAGTTCCACTAAGGACTGTACCTGCCGCATCTGGCAGTCTGTACTCCTCCTTATGGTCTTGACTGGGATCTCTACTCCATGGGGCTGCATTGCGTTCACTGTCTTCCAACGGCCTTCTTCTGAAACCACAGTCTGGGCACAGCTCTCACCTTCTTCTTGATCTTTTGGTCCTGGATCCTTGGGCAAAATCTCCTTGTTCTCTCCATCTGATACTGCCTGTCATGTGGATGCAGGCAGTCCTTGAGTACCGGCCGTTACTCCCTCCTGCACAGTCTGAATAGCAGGGCTGCTTGTTGTTTCTGCTCCAGGGTCTGTGGCTGGCTCCTGGACAATGGATATCCAAGGAACCTCCCCACTAAGCTTACTGTCCATTGGTAGGGCCCAGTGCTCATTTGGTTCTTCCCTGACTCTAGGGGCAGGGTAGATTTTCCCCAGATCTTCCCCTGGGCCTGGCACTGCTGTGGTTAGACCCTGTCCCCATGCCTCTAACTGGGCGAGGCTCAGCGCCCTAAAGCTAGGGACTAGTTCTTCCTCCTCCAGTTTAAGCCACGGCATTAAGGCAGCTTTGCTAATTTTAACATCCATGAGGCCAGAATTCTCCCCACAGCCCATGCCACCCTCTCCCCAGACTTCTTGACAATTCTTATGGTCCACTGAGGGCAAGTCCACTGTTGTCCAAAAGTCTAAACAGTTTCTCTCTCACCCAGACAAGGAAAAAAATAGCTGCAATGCCTTTGTCTCTGGAAGGTGACTCTCCTCCATGTCTGACTGGCAGGACTCTTCCCAGCTGGGTGGCCACAACCCATCCAGGGATGCTTCATCTAGCAAGTCAACATAATTAACCTCCAGCTGTAAGTCCTGTTGGATCAAAGGCCAAAGTAAGCTAGCTGTCTGGGAGCCTGGCTTCAGTCCTAGCATTTGACAGGGCTTGGAAAACAAACTCAGCTGTCTTCTTTCAGTCCCCAAGCCAAAATCCGGATCCCATAAACAATGTGCTAAAGTGCCTCCTCCATCCTCAATGAAAAACAGGACCCCCCATGAGGTATCTCAACAGGTCCCACCCAATAAGCATATTGCTCCTCCAGGGCAATCTCGTCATGTACCAGTTCCTTCAGACATTCCATTAGCTTGTGACCTAGCCATAGTCCCAGAAACACCATCCATTTATTAAGAAGGCCGATTCCTTGACAGTCCTTTCCAGTCACCACCAAATTCTCTGTCTCTACTGGGGATAAACACACCCGATCCACAGGAGCTGGGAAAGGGTCATTGCTTACCCCTCTCCACTCCTACTGTACATCCTGTATGTTCTGTGTCAGTAGGTCCATCAACTGCTCCATAGTAATATCCTCTGGCATGGCTGCTTTCCATCTCTGGAATCTCCTAAACGCTACCTCCTCCTTTGTTGCAGACATCTCTTTATAAATTGCCATCTTTCTGTACTCCACAAAGGTCCCACCACTGCCAACCTGCTTCTTCAATGGGGCTTGCCAAGAACCGAGTACAAGCCTACTCAAGCAGGACAGTGTAGTTCTTACTACCTCTGGTACAGAAGATGGCTTCCAGATATCAGGAATACCTTATAATCCCTTGGAATTAGGATTAATGCACAGAATGACACTTACACCTTGTCTATTTAAGTAGATACCACTGACATACCTTTACTAATTGGCACATTTTATACAATTTTCTGGCACACAGGCTGGCCAATCAGTAAGCCCCATTCCTAAATAATAGGCTACCCCTTGTTTACTATGAAAACCCTGTACCTCAGATCAAATCAGATTTTTAATATCAACCTGTTGATTATATTTAGGTGGGATGAGTGAGTTATCCCTGATAACAACATTGTAACATAATAGGCTGCCCCATGCTTACTGGGAACACCAGTACCTCTGATAAAATAAGATCTTTAATCTCATCCTGTTGATAATATTTAGGTGGGCTGAATGAGTTATCACCAGATAACAACATTGTAACATAATAGGCTGGTGCAATAGCCTGAGACTAGCTAATATGTTTCTTTACAAAGATTCCTATAACATGAAACCTAATACTAACCATCATATATACATTATAACAGTGTAATCATATTTTAACCATAAGCACTAAGAAATATATCACCATAATAATAAAAACAGGGTAACTCTGGCCAGTCAGGCCCAGGCCATAGTGTAAAACAGTCCAGTCAGTCCCTGGGCAGGACATGGTGCTTCACTGACCTCACATCCCTTTCTGCTGAACACACTGCTGTGACTGTGGCCGCTACGTCCTGGGCCCAAACCTAGCTTCCCTCTCCCCTAAAGGATAGTGGGGCGGTCACGAATGGCACGGAGGAGGACCAGATTTTCCTTGTACATGTAGTTCAGCGCCCTCTCTGGGATCCTTTGACCCTGAAGCCTGAACCTCCTCTGCACTACCACCCCCCTGGGATAAGGCCCCTCCCCCTTTGTCCCTGAACTTGATGTGCTTATCACTATGGGCAACTTCACACCCCCTCTACATCTCCTCCACTCCTGTCTCCTCCATTCTCCACTCATCCATTCTCCCCTCCTCCACTCTCCCCTCCTCCACTCTCCCCTCCTCCACTCTCCACTTCTCCACTCTCCCCTCCACTCCTCTCCTCCACACTCCTCTCTCCTCCACTCAACAGGGCCACCTCTCTCTCCTGTCTCTCCTCCTCTACAATCCTCCTTATTTCCTCCCTACTGCTCCCCTTCTCATCCCTGCTCCATCCTCCCTCCATCCTAGTCCTAAATACAATGTAAGGATAAATCAAATATAAATAAATCAGTATATCACTTATATAGTTGTCAGCATGCGGGTCGTTGTTAACTCTTGCTGGCTCACGTATCCAAAGATGCTCCTTGCGCTCCTGGAGATGAGTGCTCTATGCGCTCATCCCTACAACCCCCAACGACTTTCGCACCGCAAATGCAGACTCTCGCAAAGCAAGGGGACGCATTTGCGGAGGTGGAGGCTCAAACGTTGGCTGCAATGAGCCGCCGGCTCACTGCAGGCCGCAAAAGCAGACTCTCACAAAGCGAGGGGCCACATTTGCGGAGGTGGAAGCTCTACGGCGCCTCACAACAGGTTGCAAACGACCACACAAGCGGGACTTGGAAAAAAAAACATAAACACACAATGTCTAAAAAAATACTAGCCACGAGACTTAGAATAAATCCATTACGGACTCGCAAAAATACGACCTTAGCGGACAACAAAAGCACAGCGGCAAACATAAAAAACACACAAATACACACAAAAATAAAATAAAAACCTTACCCACACCAAGGGGGGACACCCAGGACCTCTGCAACACGGCTTAAACCTCGAATTCTGTCAAATTTCACAAAGTTTACACACTCGAAAATCCCCTAAGCAAGAGAAAAAATGACAGCCGAAAAAAATAAAAACGAGATTACACGACCCCTAAAGCCGCTAAATACCACAAAGCAAATACGGCTTTTACAAAAACCCGTACGACCTACAACATACACCATTAGCAAGGACGCTTCATCATACAAACCCGCCTACCACATACACATTTGCCGCCATTTTACAACACTAACTTACAGAATGCGGAAGTACCCAGCTACACTAACGGCTTCCCCTTGCGCACACAGCCTATTTACACAACACACTTTTGCTGACACTTACACCTCAGCTCCACAACAGTGCAAACCTACATTGTATGCTGCAGGAACATCAAAACCGATTGTCAGCTCTTCAGCACAATGCTTCCTGAATGTATTACTTACAAATAGGTAAAGTTTATTAATTTATTAATTTATTACTTATTTCATTAGCATCACAAAATACATATGCACAACAAAAAAAAACACTATCGCAATAAACGCAAAAGAAATTCACTGCCCGCCTCACAACGGGCGCCAACGCTGCTCATAGCATACAAACTACACCAGGGGACAGCCTTGCAAAAGGCGCAAAAAGCAGATCACCGCCGACCTTACAATGACAGCAAAAGCGGCTCTGATAAAAAAAAAATACAACAGCCAAGAGGCTCGCAATAAGCGCCGAAGGCACTCAGCGCGAGGCTCACAATGAGCGCCGAGATCTCAGACCACCACAAAAATTAATGTCTGTGGCAAACAGCATTACCTGCCTTACAATTTTATTGCCCCGTATTTTTTGACGGGCATGTCGCTAGTGTGTATATATTTATGAGGGAAAAAAATATGTATGTTTTATGGGTAATTTTAATAGTTGGGATATTGGGTGGGGGTGTTTGCATGTGGTGTTCTATCTATATGTGTATCTGTGTGTGATATAGGTATTTAAGAAATATAAATCAATAAAACCGTTGAATAGAACCTGCTCTCATCAACGCCTACTCTTTCTCTCGCTCTCTCAATGCTCCAACCACGAACTTCATGACCTAAGTGCTACTACGTGAGAAAATCCAACACAGTTAACGCTGGGGCAGGTGGGACGCAAGTTTATTATCTCTCCCTTTCAATCATAATCCATTAGCCCGCTTTCTATTGGCTCACATGGCTGTGGCACACACTGTAATTACGGGATTACTAACAACTTGCGGTGGCGGGAACGGTTCACGATTTTAGACTTTAGCCCTGTAATTGCAGCCTTGAGTCAATTGGATACAGCCGGAATTGTAACAAATGTATAACCCGTAAACATGCGCCCTGTATGAAGGTAACTACGGGCTTGCAATTGAATGGGGACCAATGTATTACTGTTGTTTTGGAAATATTTTACACACAATATAGTCATAGTAAGTATATTCTGTCTTGTAGCAGCCATTCTTTGTTCTCTTCTCTGTTGTCCTATTAATTAGCAAATGTATTTTAAGTTTTGCTTGCTGCCTTTCAGGGTCCCATCTATCTGAAGGAACATGGCATTGCTTTTATTATTTTAATAGTGTGTAAAGTGGATTGATGCAGTTACCCTGCTAGCATTTTCTTCAGTGGCTAGCCATTCTCTATGAACAAGAATAGGGAAGGAATAGTATTAATAATAATTTGGTTATTAGTATTAAGTCAGTCTGGCTTGTAAAAACAAAGATCTGCTACTTGATGCTTGTTCAAATTGCCTATACATTACTGTGTAATATTTTAAAAACAAATATTTTTTTACAACATTTTTTTTTTCTAATAGAAAGCAATAAAATAAAAAATATATAGATAAGAGTTTTATTAGTAACAGAATCGTTATCAAAACACTGTGCAACATGGTAAAATGACTTGATATATGTAATGCCATTTGTTGCAGAAATCTTCAGTGCTGAAGCAATAGTGATGTTTTTTATCATTAGTGAGGCAGACATTGGCTGTGTGCCTAGTTTGGATGTACTCTACAGAAATGTTGGAAATAGCAAAGGTCATAAAATGGTTTTAGGTCAAAGTGGTATATAGTGACATAGCAACATAGATTCAATGACATTTAAAGGACAGTAGTGCTTTTGGGAATTTGTTATGAGCACAATATATTTTTTTAAGCTTACTAACTTGGCTTACAAAAAGTATTTCTACAGTTGTTCCCATAAATTAAGCTACGGACAAAGGTTACATTCTCAACATCTTTTTCCTATGTTAACCATGAGAATTCTGGGGCTTTGGAACTGTTTAGTGGTTGGACACATTTTAAGATTCTGCTATGCATCAGTTTAGACATGATTCATGTGAACATCTTTCTGTGTACATATGAAAACTAAACTATATATTGTGGGTTTTATTTTGCATAAGTTCACCATTTTGCAGGTATGTATTGCTATGTTTGTAATTTGTATTATATGTAATTTTTAAAATGTATACTGGCAAAACCACAAACAGATATCCTCTAAAAAACTAAGATACACACATCATGCTTAAGCTGAATAAAGGACCACTGCACAATGAAAAGAAAAACTTCCATTACTCCCTTATTCCCCTCACCCTTCCCTTATCCTACTATTGCCATCTCAAACCCCACTTATCTCCCTCTGGATTCCATACCACCACTGTTTATCTCCCTCTGCTCCTCTGAGTCCCCTCTCTCCTTTAAGCAACCAAGTTCTTAGTGTCTTGACCTCTGGGCAGGGCAAGGATAATTTTCACACCTTTTTTTACCTCACTCACAAACTGTAACATGAACAGTCTTACCGGAGCCCATCTATAGGAGGGAAAAATACTGTGAAGCAAGCTGCCTCCATTGTGTAACCAGAAGTCATAAAAAGCAAGAGGTCATGTTAATTCCTTGTGAGAGTGCTGCGGCCCCTTATTAGGCCCCTCGTTAGGCCGCAGATCAGGCTTCAAAGCCCCCCAAACTAAAAAGTCAAAAATACATTCAAAGAGGCACTTCACAGCACTATAAATGATGGGGGACACACTGGGGGACATGAGGATGACATGTACTACAGTAGCTAGCTGGCACCTCGTCTCTAGCCAATGCCGTCATTTGTGGTCACAGTTCGCAGGGCTTGAAGATCGAGTTGCTGCCTTGGAGGTCATCCAAGCCCAGGGCTCCAGGCTTGAATGACCCCCAAGGCAGTAACCCGTTCTCCAAGCCCGGCAGACTTGTGGCTACAAATGACAGTATTGGCTAGCGGCAATGTGCCAGCTAGCCAATGCACTACATATCATCCTCATGTCCCCCCTAATGTCCCCTATCAATTACAGCACTGTATAGTGTTGCATTGAATATATATTTAACCATAAAGATACCGAAGGCTGTACAAGTCTGGTCGCGGCTCCTCAAAGGGACCATGGCTCACTAATGGTTACCCAAAGCCGTGGGGGTACTGTAGATAATTCTTGCAGCGGGGTCCCGATCTGGGCCCGCTGCATTAAAAATTCAAATTTCCTGCCCCACGCGGGTTCTGATTGGTACTATAAGTACTATAAGTACCCCCCAACACCTAAAATGAACCCCATCACTCATGGGGGTCAATATAGAAAATTAACTCCCCCAGTCCATTAGGGGTCTATATTGACCCCTATAGGACACTATTAACCCATAGGTTAACCCTATAGGTGTCATGAGGGTCCTCCAGAACCCTCATGACAAAGTCTAAGGACAGCAATAAATACAGTACAGATGTACCACTAACTACAATACTATTAATCCCCATGACTAAAATACATTACCCCCTATCTACAATACATAGTACCCTATCTATAAAACATTACCCCCTAACTACAATACATTAAACCCAATACATTGCGCCCTATCTACAATACATGACCCCTATCTACAAAACATTACCCCATCTATAAAACATTACCCTATCTATAAAACATTACCCCTATCTATAAAACAATATCCCTTATCTATAAAACATTAACCCCTAACTACAATACATTAAACCCTAACTACAATACATTACTCCTATCTATAATACATTAAACCCTATCTGCAATACATTAAAAAGCCTTAATCTAACCTAAAGTAGAATAAATAAGACCACTTACCTTGCTCAGATGTCCCTTCAGCAGGTCGCACCCACTAGGAAGAAAAGAAACATTTAGTCACAAATAAACTCAACATAAAAATATATACATTCTAAATATTCAAATTACCTTTCCACCATGTCCAGGGTCCTTCTTCTTTTCTTCTCCGGCTCGGCCCCGGAAAAAAAAACAACTCACATTAATACGCAAATACACATACACAAGACATAATAAAATAAACATTGCAAATATTAAACTTACATTGGTTCAATGTCCCCATCCTTGTCATCTTCTGCCCCGACTGGGTCCTTGAGAAAAAAAGCAGCTCTAAAAAAAAACAAAAAACTAACGGAGCTCCTCACTGGAGGAGCTCTCTGACGCTAATGAAGCTTCTAACGCTTCTTCCAGTAAAAATAACCGGAATGGCACCTTCTTTTTGGCTGAAATGGCTGTCAATCAAGTTTCAGCCAATCAGAAGGCATCAAGGTGTGAGACAAACACCCCTATATCCCATTCTGATTGGCTGATGGGCCTGTCAATTTTTTTAAAACAATCAGAAGGCACTATTGCCTTCAGCCAAACACAATGGGATACACCTCAAGGGGTGATTGGCTGAAGGCATCCGCACCTTCTAATTGGTTGCAGTCTGATTGACAGTGACAACAGCCAATCTGAAGGTGATATTCCGTTAAGCCAATCAGAATAAATTACGCCCTGTGGGGGTATATCTCATTGTGATTGGCTACAAGCATCTGCGCCTTTTGATTGGCTGCTGTCACTGTCAATCAGACTGCAGCTAATCAGAAGGCGCAGATGCCTTCAGCCAATCATCCCATGGTTTAAAAAAAATTGACAGGTTCATTAGCCAATCAGAATGGGATATAGGGGTGTATCCCATTCTGATTGGCTCACACCTTGGTGTCTTCTGATTAGCTGAAATTTAATTGACAGCCATTTCAGCCAATCAGAAGGCACCATTCCATTTTTTTTACCGGAAGAAGAGCTAGAAGCTTCATTAGCTTCGTTAGCTTTTTTTTCTTAGAGCAGCTTTTTTTCTCAATGGCCCAGCTGGAGCAGAAGAGGAAAAGGACGGGGACATCTTGCCAAGATAAGTTTAATATTTGCAATATTTTGTTTATTATGTCTTATGTATGTGTATTTGTGTATTAATGTGATGTTTCTTTTTTCCAGGGGCCGGAGAAGACAAGCAGAAGGACGGGGACATGGTGGAAAGGTAAGTTTAATATTTAGAGTGTGTATTTTTTATGTTGCATTTATTTGTGAAGGGACATCTGAGCAAGGTAAGTGGTCTTATTTATTCTATTTTAGGTTATATTTAGTCTTTTCAATGTATTGTAGATAGGGTTTAATGTTTCGTAGATGGTGTAATGTATTGCAGTTAGGGTTTAATGTATTGTAGTTAGGGGGTAATGTTTTATACATAGGGGTAATGTATTGTAGATAGGGCTTAGTGTATTGTAGTGAGGGGGTAATGTTTTATAGATAGGGGTAATGTATTGTAGTTAGGGTTTAATGTATTTTAGTTAGAGGTTAATGTTTTATAGATGGGGTAATGTTGTGTAGATAAGGGGTCATGTATTGTAGATGGGGGAAATGTATTGTAGTTAGTGGGTAATGTTTTATAGATAGGGGGTCATGTATTCTAGATAGTGGGTAATGTATTGTAGTCAGGGGGATATGTAATGTAGATAGGGGGAAATGTATTGTAGTTAGGGGTTAATAGTATGTACTTAGGGGTATATTTATACTGTATTTATTGATGTACTGTAATGTTATGTATATTTGTGTATGTACCGTATATACTCGAGTATAAGCCGACCCGAGTATAAGCCGAAGCACCATTTTACCACAAAATACCGGGAAAAATGAGTGACTCGAGTATAAGCCGAGGGTGGGAAATGTGCTGCCCCCTGTGTCTCTCTTGTGCCCTATGTGCACCCCTCTTGTGTGCCCTTTTCTTGTGTCCCCCTCTCTCTCCCCTGTGTCTTTTCTCCCCTCTTCCTCCCCTTTGTCTCTTCCCCCTCTCTCTCCCGTGTCTCTTCCCCCCTCTCCCTCCCCTGTGTCTCTTCTCCCCTCTCCCTTCCCTGTGTCTCTTCCCCCCTCCCTTATCACCCTCATCATCCTCCCTCCTCATTCTCAACCTCCCTGCTCAACCCCCCTCCTCATCCTCAACCCTCTTCCTTATCCTCAACCCCCCTCCTCATCCTCAACCCCCATCCTCATCCTTAACCACCCTCCTCAGCCTAAACCACCCTCCTCAGCCTATACCACCCTCCTCTGCCCCTTCCTCATCCTCAACCTCCATCCTCATCCTTAACCACCCTCGTCATCCGAAACCACCCTCCTCAGCCTAAACCACCCTCCTCAGCCCCCTCCTCATCCTCATCTGCAACCCCATCCTCAACCCCCCTCCTCAACCTCAACCCCAACCCCCTCCTCAACCTCAAACCCCCCATCCTCATCCTCAACCCCCCACCATCAATCCCCCCTCCTCAATCCCCCATCCTCAATCCCCCCATCCTCAATCCCCCATCCTCAACCCCCCATCCTCATCCTAAACCCCCCTCCTCAACCTCTCTCCTCAGCCCCCCTCCTCAACCCCCCTCCTCAACCTCAACCCCCCAATCCTATTCCTCAACCCCCCCATCCTCAACACCCCCATCCTCATCCTCAACCCCCCATCCTCATCCTTAACCCCCCATCCTCATCCTCAACACCCCCATCCTCATCCTCAACCCCCCCATCCTCATCCTCAACACCCCACATCCTCATCCTCAACCCCCCCATCCTCATCCTAAACCCCCCATCCTCATCCTAAACCCCCCCCATCCTCATCCTAAAACCCTCTCCTCACTTTAATCTTCTAAATACCTCCCCCTCTCCCTTTCCCCTCACTTACCTCCATCTGCAGCTCTGCAGCTGCTCCTCCGCTCCTCCATGCTCCTTCCTGCGTCTTGACCCGGCCAATGCTAATGACATGGCGCGCATGTGACGTCACGTCATTAGCATATGCCGGGTCCTGACGCAGGAAGGAGCGTGGAGGAGCAGCTGCAGAGCTGCAGATGGAGGTAAGTTAGGGGAAAGGGAAAGGCGGAGGTATTTAGAGGGGTAAAGTGAGGAGGGGGGATTAGAATGAGGAGGGGGGTTTAGGATGAGGAGGGGGTTTAGGATGAGGAGGGGGGATGGAAAGAGACAGGGGGGGTAGAGAGACACGGGGGGTTTAGAGTGACACAGGGGGGTTAGAGAGACACAGGGAGGGTTAGAGAGACACGGGGGGGGGGGGGGGAAGTGACTCGAGTATAAGCCGAGGGGGCCCCTTTTAGCCTTAAAAAAGGGCTAAAAAACTCGGCTTATACTCGAGTATATACGGTATTTTATTTGCAGGTGCATAATTATTTTTGTATTTTTTGTAGTGGGGGTTTGTAATGTTCTTTTTTTATTATTTTTGTAGTGGGTGGTTTGTAATGATCTTTTTCTATTTCTTGTAGTGGGGGTTGTAATGTTTTAATTTTATTTTTTGTAGTGGGGGGGGGGTGTCATGATTTAATTGTTTAAGGACTCATATTGCCAGTAATTTATGAATATGGCCAAGGGAGCATGGAATTGTTGCATTGGGATTATGTGTTATTGTGTGGTTATATGTTGCCTGTACATGGTTATTATGTATCCTAGTTATAAAAAATTATAAAAGGGAAAATGTTACATAGAACATATGTGGAATTGGTAAAAATGCTCTGCATAGAAGTTAGCTGCAGATCATTCATTGCACACTCACACATACAGACCTTGGGTCAAGACAGATATATGTAATTCAAGTAGTCCTAAGCAAACACTTGAGTTTAACATAAAGGTTTTTTCACTAGCCAGCTACAGATATCTGGTGAAATGTACACAAGGGTGTGGTATTGGAGAGTATAAATATGTTGTTTTGTTCATTCAATAAAGGTTGAGAGATAGTTTTCACATATACAAGGTGTGAGACTATTTTTGTGTGTTGTATCTTGACTTGGGGAGTGGTCTTCCTATGGGCCATTAGTAACCTGTATGAGGACAGGAACTACACGATTCTGCTGGGGTAGGTCTGAACTAGGTTCATATCAAGCCCCTTTGAAGAATCAGATTTTGACAGTTGTAATGTTCTTTTTTTATTTTTTGTACGATAGTTTTTTGTTTTTTATTTGTAATTAGTGGGCTGGAGTGGGTGGTTAATAGGGGGTTAGGTAGGTAGTGTAGGTGTTAATAGGTTAGGCAAGGTGCTAGGTAGGTAGGGGTTAATAGGTTAGGGTAGAGGGGGGTACGTTTAGTTTTAGTTGTTTATTGCCCGAGAATAGTGTAGTGTAGTGTTTGTACTTAGTGTCATGTCACAAGCCTCATGGCACTTATGGGGTTAATAATAGATAATAATATGGGAATGATTGGGTGAAATAGAGGCTTACGGTCGGCTGTATGGACCCCCATATGTGATGGGATTAGATGGAGGCTTATTGGGGTCTGTATAGACCCCCATAAGTGAGGGGTTAGATGGAGGCTTATGAGGTCTGTATAAACTCCCATAAGTGATGGGGTTAGATGGAGGCTTATGGGGGTCTGTATAATTTTTAAATTATTAATTAATCCAGAGGAAGGCAAACAGAAAAAAAAAACCAAGTGTCTCAAAGGAAAAAAAAAAATAATTCCTTCCTGACCTCAGATACTGGCGATCAGATTTCTCCCTGGATCAATACTGTCTCTCTAATTATCCATGATAACCCTGAATGCTTACTTATATTAATGACGTTGTACACACACTCATTAATTACTCCAATAACAGGAGTAATCTTCAGCATCCACTATCAGGTGGGGCCCAAGGGGTAAAATATAGATCCACCCTATAAGCTGATGCGAGTAGTGGGCCCCTGACCTTATGCTTTGAGACCAAAAGTCTCTGAAGGAAGCTTGAACATAGTCTGGAAAGCCACAACAACTCAAGACAGCATAATATTTGATATATAGCTATCTATTTTTGATTATCTAAACCTGTGTTTACTAAACTAAGGAACAATACGCTGTTTGTATCCTGAATCTCTCCCGAACACTACAACTGTGATTCCATGTACTGCTGAATAGCAGCAATAATGAAGGGCCTCATTGAATTACTCACTATCCCACTAAACGACTAGGCCAGTTCACATAAAAACAAGAGGTATCCTAGAGGCTAGAGTGTATGGAAGAGAACTGTAGAATTGGTGACATTCAATCATTCCTGATCAACAGAGAAAAAAAGTATCACTCTCAAAGTAAAGTTCAACCAGAGACTGGATACCATAGTTCCATAAGGTACCCCATACACTGATAACATATCTGCAAGTCTTTATCAATACGTCTGTTTGCCACTTTCAATACTCTCCTCTGCCCACCACCTCCTCCCATCCCTTCCTCTCTCACAGCTGAAGACTTCGCCAACCATTTTATTCATAAAATGAAAAATATCCGCAATTAACTCTCATCTTAAACACTCCACCTTCTCAACTAACCAACAACACCCAGTCTTCTCACTTCTCCAATCCCAAAGCCACTTTGAACTGCTTTTATCTGGCTACAGAGGACGCAGTGCTGCTATCACCCACTCACCTCACTACCTGTCCTCTAGATCCTATTCCATCTCAGCTTATCCCTCCCCTCTCAACCACATTAATCCCAGCTCTCACACACCTCTTCAACCTTTCCCTAAATACTGGCACGTTTCCATCTGATCTAAAACATGCCATAATTACACCCATCCTCAAAAAAAACATCATCTGACTCTGACGTCGCATCAAACTACCGCCCTATCTCTCTACTTCCCCTGGCTTCCAAACTGCTGGAGCGTCTCGTCTATAACCGCCTTACCAGCATTATTTCCTCTAACTCCCTCCTTGACACCTTCTAATCCAGCTTCCGAACCCAACACTCCACTGACACAGCTCTCACTAAAGTCACTAATGACCTGCTTACCAACTCAAAAGGTGACTTTCCATTCTTCTTCTTCTAGATCTCTCTGCTGCCTTTGACACTGTCGGCCATCCACTTCTGCTCCATATACTCTTCTCCCTCGGTATTCGAGACACTGCTCTCTCGTTGTTCTCATCATACCTACAAAATCAATTATTCAGTGGCTCCTTCTCTGACACCTCTTCTTCTCCTCACCCCATCTGTTGGTGTACCCTAAGGATCAGTCCTAGGCCCCCTCTTCTCCATCTACACTTGGTACTCTAATAAACTAGTTTGGGCTTCATTATCATCTCTATGCAGATGACACCTAAATCTACTTCTCAGCACCAGATCTATCCCCCTCTCTTGTAACACACGTCTCCAACTGCCTCTCTAGTATTTACTCTTGGATGTCCACCCACCATCTCATACTCAACATGTCTAAGACTGAACTCCTAATCTTCCCTGTCTCTCCCAAAGTGTCAATTCCTCACATCTCTCTCACTGTCAACAATGACATCATCACCCCCACCTTCCAAACGCGTCGTCTTGGAGTTTTATTGGACTTTCATCCCTCACATACAATCACTGACTAAAATTGTCTTCTCCATCTAAAAATATCTCCAGAATTCGCCACTATCTTACACAAGACACAACTAAAATCCTAATACACTATCTCATCATCTCTCAACTATACTACTGCAACTCACTTCTTCTTGGCCTACCCACCACCGGAATATCTCTACTTTAATCCATTATGAATGCCTCTGCTAGACTCATCTTCTGCACACAACATTCAGTGTCGGAATCACCTCTATGTCAATCACTCAACTGGCTTCCCCTAGCCTCTAGAATAACATTTAAAATCATGACCCTAACATAAAGCCCTCAACAATAGCACTCTCACGTACATATTTGCGCTCATCTACCTCTTCGTTCCTCTAATGAACGTCTTCTTTCTACAACTCTTGTCATCTCCTCTCTCTCTCTCGCCTTCAGGACTTTTCTATTCTCTGGAACTCCTTGCCTCGCTCCACCAGATTATCCTCTTGCCTCAAAACAGAAGCGTTTTACCTTCCACCATAACACGCTCATCACCTCTCTCTTCCTCCTTTACCACTCACAATACCTTTAGTTTGTAAGTCTGTGAGTCTGCAATGTACTTTGGGAATGAACCATGGAAATTGGATTCCGAGCTCAAAGACAAGGCTCTCCTTTCAGTGCTATATGTTAATTTGTATTTATCTTTGTCTGAACTTAACTTATGTAGAGCACTACGGAATATGTTGGCGCTTTATAAATAAACAATAATGATACTACTCTGAAGAAGCTGCTATGATTCGTAACACTTGAGATGAATAACAATGGAGAAGTAAATGGGTCTGCCTGCTGGCTGTAAGCTAACCAGAAATGACCTGCTTGAAAATAGGACAGTAAAACCTCAGGCAATTAAGATCAATGTTTACACACCTATATGGAGAGGATTCTCCCTTCACAGCCAAATCTACAGAGGAGCAATGGATCTGATGATGGCAAACATAAAAATGGTACCAACTAAACACAGACTATCTGGCCATGACTCCCTGCTTATCTGTAAGCCATTTGCTGATGTGGATTGGTGCTCTTGCCTATACCATATACCTATTATAGCAAACACTGTCTCTCCCATTCACCAGATCTTATGGGCTGATTTAAGGATTTGTCATCTACCTCCACCATGAAAACAGCACAAAGATCCATGCCAAAGTAGGTGCATTTGTCGGTATGGGCAAGCATCCGAAATGCTCATCTATATTTGCTGATTGCTGCAGATACCATCGCTTGAGACATGCAGCTACCCATGGAATTACGGTTGCCATAATCCATCACTCTGACCTGCAGCAAACCACAAACTGATTTTTTTTTTTTTTTTTTTATGAATGCATTAGCCTCTCATGATAGAAAACTCAAGAATGCATTATATTATAATTATAAAATCTGTTTATAAAATCTGTGTCAATGCTGCACAACCCCACATTTTTCTTCTACTATAAACTTAAATCTGATGGGAACAATATAAGAAGTGCTTTAATTTACAGTGAAAAACCTGTTTATACCTTAAGTTGCCTCTTTAAGTTAAGACATAATGACATTAGTTTAAAATATGTGACTCATTTGATTGGCCAAACTCCCTTGAGTGTGAATAAGTACATTTTAAGAGATTTTTTTTGTGAGAGTCATAGAACAGCTCCACAAACGAACTTTTCAAAATCTCCACTAGTTGGGAGTCAGCCTTCCGAGAGTTCTTACGGAAGCCAATGAATAGAGACCATGATCTTTTATTAAATTAACTGTAAACAATTGATAGGTTTCCCTGGTGGTCCAGTTGTAAGGATTCAGTGCTTTCACTGCTGCAACCTGAGTTTGATTCCAGTCAGGGAACCAAGAGGTCAAACCACCCTGAAGCCATGCAGGGTCGGGCCTGGTCAGTACTTGGATGGGAGACCACTTACTAATAACAGTATGCTTTGGCCCACTGGAGAAGGAACTGGCAATTCACTCCAGTATATCTGCCATGATTACCAAGTGGATTATGGTGTTGCGGTCCATGAGGTCATGAAGAGTTGGATGCGACTGAGCAATGCAAACATAACTAATGGGTATTGATATTATTATCTGAATTATTAGATTCTGAAAAACAGATAATTGTATTATATAAGTAAAGAAACTGAAGCTTCAATAAGATTATTAGTAGTACCTAAATATCCATCTTAGGCTTTTTATTATACAAAAGTTGAGTTAATGGAAACAATTAAAGTGTAATGATCTATTGTAATCCAATTTTTTTTGGATAAAGTAGGGCAACTAGTAATTAATTATCAAGTGCTTACATTTATTCCAATTCCAATTCATTATTTTTGTAATTTAATGACTTTGTTGTTTAGTCGTTCAGTCTCGTCTGACTCTCTGTGTCTATATGGACTGCAGCACGCCAGGTACATCTCTCAGTCACTGACCCTCTGCGCTCCATCAAGTTCATGTTCATTGATTCAGTGACCTCATCTATCCATCTCCATCGTTGTCATCCCCTTCTTCTCGTGCCTTCAATCATTTCCAGCATCAGAGTCTTCTCTTGCGAAACCAGCAGTCTCATACTATAGCCAAAATATTTGTGCTTCAGCCTCATGATCATCCCTTCTAGTGAACAGTTTGCAGGATCTTCTTGCAGTTCAAGGGACTCTAAGTAGTTTTTGCTAACAACACAATTCAAACGTGTCAATTCTAAGGCTCTCGGCCATCTTTATGGTTTAGCACTCACATCTGTATATTACTACTGGGAATACCATAGTTCTAACAATGCCAACCTTTGTTGATAGTTTAATATCTTTACTTTTTACTAGCTTGTCCAAGTTTGCCACAGTTTTCCTCCCCAGAAGAAAACGTCTTTTAATTTCATGGCTATAGTCACCATCTGAAGATATCTTGGATCCCCAAAAAAATACAATCTGTCACTGCCTCCACTTCTTCCCCGTCTATTTGCCAGGAACAGAGATTGCTGTTTGCCATGATCCCTTATCTTTTTAAAGTTGAGGAGAAGGACAGATTTTCCGACCTTGGCTTCTTGGTCCGTATACAGATTTGTCAGGAGACAGATCAGATGATCAGGTTGTTCCGGGTCTGTATATTGTTGGAGTCAATCTTGTAGGATCTTAAGCATTACCTTGCTGGCATGTGAAATTAGTGAAATTGTTCGTTATTTGGAACACTCTTTGGCACTGCCTTTTTTGGGGATTGGGATGTAGACTGACCTTTTCAGTCTGTTGTCCATTGTAGAGTTTTCTTTTATAATACTTTAAATATATTTTATAATACTTTCAAAAGTTAGGAACACCTAAACTGCCTTATTTTCTCTCCAAATATACAATAGTATTTTAGCTTTAGGTTCATATTTTCTCCATTTAAAAGAATGAATTATTTGCTGTACAAATTTTACATATTTAACACTTTTAGGATTTCTAGTATGAGTTTTACCTAACCACAAAATAATTAAAGGAGACCATTCATTTAAATCTGTTTTTAATCTTTGTAAAAATGGGCTAAAATTGTATTTAAAATATGATAAGTGAATAACTAAATATTTAATACTATTACATTTCCATGTAAAGGAATAATTGTTTTGTAATTTAATGAAATATTTTAGAAGTTTAGAGATAGTAAGAGCTTTCAGTTTAGTAATATTAATTTGAAAGAGAATTTGGAAGGTCATCTGCGTATAGAGCAAATGTATGTGTTTGATTGTTTATTTGAAAGCTTTGACTAATTTGTATGGCTAATATTTCCATGGAAAAACGAAAATGGAAAGTTGATAAAGGACAATCCTGTTTTGCAGCATTAAAGACAGAGAACTTATCTGCTAAAATTCCATTAACTTTATTTTGTAAAAAGCTGTTATGTAGGTAAGAAATCCAGGGCCAATGCCAAAATGCTGTAATGTGTGGAATGTAAGAAATACTTTTTTATTGTATTGAAATCTGTCTCCTTGTACATCAAAAAATTAATGTTGACATGTTATTTGGCTTAGAAATATATGAAAGTAAGCATTTTAATCGTACAATCTATTCCTTCTATAGTTGGAAAAAAGTCCCACTTGGTTTAAATAAAGGAGTTTCAGATTATATTTCTTTTACATGTTTGCTAAAATATTTAGGTTACAGAATCTGCTGTTACTCAATATTTTCCTAATTTCATAGAGGGGAAATGAGTTAGAGAGTATCCTTAAACTAATATGCCACAAAAACAGCAAATCTCCTTCTTTGCCAAACCAGGATATTTTAACTACATTGGTATTGCAATACTAACAATTGTAACCTTTTTTGCTATTTACATTCTAACATTTCGATTTACAGATCTGGACCTTCTGCATGCTGGCTTTGGTATGAGGTTAAATGCAGAGAAGCCCACTTAGAACACTTATTATTGTGGGACAGTATTGTGTACATGATCAGCAGCAATACTACAGAAAACAGTTGCAGTATCATGTACCATTACTATTAGAGTTATATTTTCTTTGCCAAGGGGGGAAAGTTTTTGATACTCAATTTATTTGGAGTATTTATCAATATCTATGTTATCTGTTAAGTGACATCCAAAACCTACAATAATATATTTACCTTCATATTGTAATAATATACGTACTGTATGTATTAAGAAATAAGGTAAGTATTGTTTAATATGTATTTTTAAAGTTTTTTGTACAGTTACATAAAAGAAAAGCAAACCTGTTAATTCTCTAAAGAAGATTATAAATGTGTCACCTAACCTTATAACAAGTTTGAGAAAATATGTGGCCAATAACATTCCATTCACAACCACTAGGTTCCCCTTGTTTGTAATCAAACTATAATAGCATGGTTAAGGAAGACATAGTTGACTAGGAGAAGAATAAAATTAGTGATAACTGAATATTTTTCCACAGGTTCTCAGCAGAAAATTGTTTTGCTTATTGACTCACTAGAGATTGTGTGAAAAAAATAGGAGATAAAATACGACTTAAAGACTTCTTTTATATATATATATATATATATATATATATATATATATATTTGTATATATATATTATGATAAATAAGATTTGTTCAGAATTTAATTTAAAATGCAGTGACTTAAGATAAAATTAAGTAATTTTTCCCCCCTGAAATTCCTAATAGATTTAAGATTGTCTTGTTAAAGCTGTGTGTGGTGGAACTATCCTTCCAAAGATATTAAATGGTCTGCACATCATAAACCTAACTTAACATTCCACATTTGTTTCACTGAAGAACTACATATTTAGTTTGGGAAGGGCTTATGTTTCCATTGTCAATATATTTAAGCAGATTTACAAGACTTTGCTCAGAGGGACCCTATCCTTCAAGGTCCTATGTACAGCCTTACACAGGAACTGGGCATGGATCCATTGACGAAAAACAGCTGCACTGTCCCAGCTGTATAAAAAATGGGTGTGAAATAAGACCTTACAGCAGCTGTTGATTGAGGAACAGTGAGAAACAGGGAGTAACTGGGTCAATATACTTTTAAAACAATGTTTGGATAGCAAGAATTTGGTAATGAAATATGACCCAACTATTAAAAATGTGTGGCATTGATCAGGGCAGTTCTATAAATTATATATGCAAAATACACTAGTTCCCATGAAAAATAAGGTAGTAATACATATTCATTAACACCTTCTGGTCTATGGATGTGCATTTTGGGTCTCAGAATGTCAATACTTGTCAATATGGAATGTGAAATCTTTCAGGCATCTGGGGAACATTTTTCGGCATTGGGGTAGAAACTATATGCAAAGGTGTGCAGAAGTGTGATAATGTATAAAATTAGAGCACTCTTTTAATGGTCCCCATCCTAAGATGCATGTGAACCAACTGGTTAGAGTACTAATGCTTGCACACACAAATCCTGATGTGTGCCTGTTGCCATGTGGGTATTAGTTAATAACTTTTTTAACTCCACACCCTTTTTCTCTTAATGTAGCTTTAAAAGGTCCTAATCAGTTGGTTGGGATAAGAAACATGTCTGAGCTGCTTTTTCTAAGTAAGCCAACTACTTGAAATTGAAAAAATATTGTCTCTTCACTGACATCACTCCATCATAAGGAAGTAGTATTAATATTTGCATACTACGTATAGTTTCAGTATGCAAGTGCTTTCTACCTTCTGTATACATTTCTCAAAAATTGCTTATTAGGATCAAATGCATTGGAACTGCTTACAATGCAATGGTGTTTGGAAGCCGAGTTGTGTAATTATTGAACTTATACTCATACAGGGTATTGATCCCACCTGGAGGGGTTTCAGCATTACCGTTAAGTTACTAGGGGAACTAAATGGGATAGTTGGAATAAGAAACCCCACTCTTGCGGGAATCATATTATTCATACACTCTTTCTGTGCAAATCAAATAATGATGTGGTAATACCCCACTTAACGATACCCTGCAGAGCGCTGATTCGCTATTGCGCTATTTTTGTGTCAGATAGGCGTTGAGTGCTAAACCTCTCTGTAGCACTGTTTTTAGCCTGCTGATCCCTGCTTAACATTTTTCTGCATAATAACACTCTTTTTTTCCTTGTGGGACCCTTTTTAACACTCTTAATTGCGTCACATAGTTAAGAGGAGCAGCAGAAGAGAGAGAGAGAGAGGCAGAGAGTCAGAGAGAGACAGAGAGAGACAAAAAGCAGAGAAAAAGAGAGAGAGACACTTGTACGGGATCTTGTGCGGGATCACCTGCAAGATCCCGCACAAGATACAGAATACTCTTTTTTTTGTTACCTTGTTTTTAATAATTAATAATTAATTGTCTAATAAAAAGTACTTTTATTGTGTTTTTTTGGTAATGAGGAGAGAGTCACATCTGGAGAGAGTGATTGCCATCAGGAGCCCCCAAATCCTGCCGAGAACATACGTTGGCAAGGTACACCTGTACAGAATATTGTCATTGTTCGATTGCTTTTCATAATGTGATTGTTAATTGTTAATTTCAGTGGCGGCTGGTGACCTTCCAAGTTGGTTGGGCGGAAGGCAGAGACCTGAACGCCCCCCCAACATTGACTCCACCCATTAGTATAAACCCCTCCCCTTCATAACACGTTGACCTCTATATAACCCACCCAACGACTTTATATAGGCCCTGCTCACTGACACAGACTCCACCCATTTACTTGACTCTTTTCCCCTGTTACGTTACTTAAATATTATCTTGATGTAGGTAAGGTGGTGCTGGTTCTGCTTACTACTACTGATTACAGGTGGCCTCTGTGGGGACAGTGCCGGCCACTGGTGTCCTCTGCGGACTGTGGACCGAGGGTTGTCTCTATGGGGCCTGTGGGTGGCCTCTGTGGGTGGGGGCTATGGGTGGGCTCTCTCTCTCTATCCCTTTCTTTCCCTCTCTATCCTTCTATTACTCCCTCTATATTTCTTTCCCCCTCTCTATCCATCTCTCCATCCCTCTATCTCTCTCTCTATTTGTTCTCTCTTTTGCTCTCTTTCTCTCACAACTTATCCCTCTATCACTCTCTCACTATCTTTCTGTCTCTCTCTATCCCCACTCTTTCTATGCCCCTCTCTATTTCTATTCCCTCTATGATTACCTATCTCTCTCCGTCCTTCTATATCTCTCCTCCTCACTCCCTCCCTCTCTCTCTTTCTCTCTATCCCTCTCTCTCTCTCTCTCTCTCATCCCTCTCTACTCTCCCTCTCTTCCTCTATATATAATTATATTTATACGTTTCCCTATCCCTCTATGTCTGTCCTTCTCTCCCTCTGTATACACCCTTGGTTACTTCTGTGGCACCTGTGAAGGCCACGGATGGCCTCTGTGGAACATGGGTGGTTTCTGGGGGACGCTGGTGACCTCTGTGGGGGCCGCGAGTGGCTGTTATGGGGCCAGTGTAGGCCCTGGTTGCCTATGTGTGGCCTGTGGGGGCCGTGGTGGCCTCTGGGGGTGGCGGGTGGACATTGTGGTCCTGTGGGTGGCTCTTGTGTGGGCCATGGGTGGCCTCTGTGGGGGCCATGGGTGGACTTTGTGGGGCATGTGGGGGTCGCGGTCGGCTGTTGTGGGGCATGTGGGGGCAGCGGGTGGTTTTTATGGAGCATGTGGGGGCCGCGGGTGGCTGTTGTGGGGCACGTGGGTGGGCTCTGTGGGGCATTTGGGTGCTGCAGTTTCGTTTTACCCTGATTATTCTCAGTCTCCATCATCCAGGTGCTACTTGTAATCCAGTGGCAGCTTCCCATCCGTCGGCGGGCCATCAAGCTTGCATCGGTCAGGTGAAAGTTGCTAAATCAGGGGGCAGGTTAGATCAGTGTGGCCTATGGGTGGCCTGTGTGGGAAGCTGTGGGGGATGCTGGTGGCTTCTGTGGGGGCCGTGGGTGGCCTCTGTGGGGGTCGCGGGTGGCTGTTGTGGGGCCAGTGGAGACTACTGGTCACTTTTGTGCGGCCTGTGGTGGTTGTGGGTGGTCTCTGGGGGCCGCAAGTTGACATTGTGGGTGCTGCGGGTGGGGCATGTGGGGACCGCGGGTGGCTTCTATAGTGTATGTGGGGGCCACAGGTGGCTGTTGTGGGGCAGGTGGGTGACCTCTGTGAGGCCTTTGGGGGATGCTGGTGGCCTCTGTGAGGCCTCTGTGTGGCCTCTGTGGGGGCCACGGGTGGCTGTTGTGGAGCACGTGGGGCCACTGGTCACCTCTGTGTGGCATTTGTTGGCTGTGGGGGGCGCAGTTCCTCATATGGGGCATGTGGGTGGCCCTTGTGGGGTCTGTGTGTGGCTGTTGTGAGGTCTGTAAGGGCTGCGGGTGGCATCTGTGGGGCCTATGGGGGCCGCAGATGGCATCTGTGGGGCCTGTGCAGGCCACTGGTGTCCTCTGCGGACTGCTGGTCGAGGGTTGCCTCTATGGTGCCTGTGGGTGGCCTCTGTGGGTGGGGGCCATGGGTGGGCTCTATGGGGCATGTGGGCGCTGCAGCTTCGTTTTACCCTGATTATTCTCGGTCTCCATCATTCAGGTGCTGCTTGTAATCTGATGGCCGCTTCCCATCCGTCAGCATGACATCCAGCTTGCATCATCCAGGTGAAAGTTACTAAATCAAGGTGCAGGTTGGATCAGGGTACAGGTGCAAGTTAGATCAGGGTGCCGGCTGGATCAGAGTGCAGGTGCAGGTTGGATCCGGATGCACATTACAGTGGAGTGGGTTCTGTAGCTGCATCTCTGCATCTGTTCTCCTTGGGGGTTGGATGTGCCCCTACATATCAAAACTTTGTAGCTACAGCAGTCAATGAGCAGTCCCAACTGGCTGTCCCTACAGGATTCTACAGCTGCAGCACCTCCCATTCATTCTGATTGGGTGATACTGCAGGCTAGCAGACAGGCTCAATGCTACAGATACAAAGCAAAGTACACATGAGAATTAAAAAAAAACAAGTCGAAAATGCTGTCTTACCCAACACTGTTGCACTTGCTGTAGCTGCACTGGCAGGGGGGGGGGGGGGGGGGGGCGGAGGCTTTTAAAGTGATAGCAACATTTTTTTTTAAAATTGTTGATGAATATGATATTGTTATTTTATAAAAGTAAAATTACACAATTAAGTCAGGAATAACATTTTGGGAGGGCAGTTGCCCCATTGCCCCTATGCACCAGCCACCCCTCATTAATTTTCTAATACAATCTACCTTGATTTTTTTTTCTAAGGGAGAGAAAGTCGTGGTAGAGAGAGCCATTGCCAGCAGGGACTCCCAAATCATGTCAACAACACCCTGTGGTATTGTACAGTGCAGAATATTATATAAGAAAGAGAGAGACAGAAAAAGATACCCAGTGCAGAATATTGTCATTGTTCCCTTGTTTCTCATAATGCAATAATTAATTGTCTAATAAAACCTACAATCATTTAATTTTTAAGTATTGTTTTACAGATGTTTGAGTACAAACAAGAGCAGGCTAAGCTCAAGCGTCAGAGCATGCCTCTGGATTTGAAGCTACAAGTGCTGGACCTCCTGGAGAAAGGAGAGCGGGGAGTGGATATTGGCGAAGATCTTCAACTGCCATCCCCTACAATCCATACCATCCTTAAAAACAAGGACAAGATTCAGACTTCAGCAACTACCAGCACTGAATCTTCATCAAAGAAGATCACCCGCTCCAGGTGCTTTGCCCTTGAGGAGATGGAGAAAAGGCTTTAAATCTGGATTGATGATGAACATGGAGATGGTGAGAAGCATTTATACCCACATCTAGACCCAAAAGCCAGATGTGCCCGAGAGCTTCACAGCAAGTAGAGGATGGTTTGACAGATTTGAAAAAAGGAACAACCTCCACAACATTAAAATAACTGGAGAAGGGGCAAGTACGGCCACTAAAGCTGCTGCAGCCTTTCCAGCCTCTTCCAAGGATATAGCGGAAAGAGGGAACTATCCACGAGAGCTTGTCTTTAATGTGGATGAGACCGGCCTCTTCTGGAAGTGGATGCCAAGCCGCACTTTCATCTCCAGGGAGCTGAAGAGAGCACCAGGCTTTAAAGCGACCAAAGACAGGCTAACCCTTCTTCTGGATGGGAACGCCAGTGGTGACTTCAAAATAAAGTAATTGCTGGTCTACCACGCCAAGACACAGAGGGCAGTGAAGGGCATAAGCAAAGCCAGCTTGCCAGTCATTTGGCAGTTCAAAAGGAAGGCATGGATCACCATAGACATATTTAAAGAGTGTTTCAGGAACCATTTCTGCACTTCCGTGCAGCGCTACTGTAGGCGCAAGGTACTGGAGGAGAAAGCACTGTTCATCATGGACAATGCTATAAGCCATCCTACAAACTTTGCTGAGCTGCCCTGCCGCCCAACACAACAACGCCTTATCCAGCCTATGGACCAGGGGGTGATTGCCACCTTCGTGGCCTACAATCTCTGCCACACATTCCGGCGGCTGATTGACCAGATGGATAGCCGGGACAAGCAATCAATGTTGGACTTCTGGAAGAAGTACAACATCATGAAGGCTGTCACCAACATTAATGTGTCTTGGAAGGAGATGACACAACATTGCCTCAAGTCTGTGTTGAAGAAGATCAGGCTAGAGCTGTCTGGGGAGGTGCAAGTCGAAGAGCCCATCTTAGCAGAGATAGTGGACCTTGTGACCACTACTGGTCTGGGAGACACACTTAGTCCAGGCTTTGTGCCAGAGCCTCACCAACTGGAACTATTGGAAGAGTTTGATAATACATCTACTTCATGTTGTACTACAAGGCCAAACTTGGTCTTTATTCCAGGTATTTTTTTGGTTTTCTTCTAGCATTCCATTTACAAATGATGAGAGTAACATCTTTTCTTGATGTTATGTCTAGGGGTTAATTAATTATGATGGCTACTCCATTTTTTCTCTAGGATTCTTGACCACAGTAGAAGATCTGGTAATTGTCTGATATGAAATGTCCCATACCAGTTGATTTGAGTTCACTAATTCCCAGGATACCAATGTTTAATTTTTCCATCTCATGTTTGACTACGTCTAGTTTGCCTTGGTTCATAATTCTAACATTCCAGGTCCCCATTGCTGAATTGTTCTTTACAGCAGTGGACTTACTTTTCCCCTCCAGACACATCTGCAGCAGGGCATCCTTTCAACGTCGGCCCAAACACTTTATTAGATATGAATAGGTGTACCCAATTGCATACATCCTCTGAAACTTGTTGGTGGTATGTGTTGCTTGTATTTATTTATTACAATTACAATTCTATATCAAAAGTATAATAATTTATAGTCGTTTCTCTAAATATTTCTTGATGTTCTTGCTTTCTAATCTCATATTTTTTGTCGTGTTTTGTTATTTATTTCTCAATTTATAATATAGTTTAATTTGTGTGTATATGTTAATGTACTATTTTCATTTATATTTTTATGTTATATAGCTGCGATACAGTGCCAGGACTATATGGAAACATGGGGCCGTATTAAATTCTCCCTCGTAGTTCTCTCGGTGCTCGCAAAAGGCAGTTTTCCTGCTGTTTGCGAGAACCGAATCTCTCGCAGCCTGCTTTACGATATGACTGCGAGAAAATGGCCGAGAATAGGCTCCGAGAGAGCTACGTAGCCTTAAATCTATGCACGAGTCTCGCATATCGTAAGAATCCCTACGTGGACAAAAAGTCCACGCAAGGGATCCGAAAGCCTCTACGTGCTGCCTCGGAACAGCCCGAGACAGCAGTGTGAGGCTCCCCCCTGCACCCTATACACATCCCCATGCTGCAGGGGTCTCTATCGGGACCCCTGCAGCACCCCCACATTAACCCCTTGCAGCGGGGGTCCCCGATCTGCATAGATCAGGCCCCCCGCTGCATTTAAAACTTTTAAATTCCCCGCCGCGGCTCCTTAAAGGGACCGCGGCACACTATTACCCAATCCCGGCCGCGGCACTTAAAATTAACCCCCCTCTATGCTGGGGGTCCCCATCGGGACCCCCGAAGTGTCCCCACATAAACCCATTGCAGGGGGGGGCCCCGATCTGCATAGATCAGGCCCCCCGCTGCATTTAAAACTTTTAAATTCCCCGCCGCGGCTCCTTAAAGGGACCGCGGCACACTATTACCCAATCCCGGCCGCGGCACTTAAAATTAACCCCCCTCTATGCTGGGGGTCCCCATCGGGACCCCCGAAGTGTCCCCACATAAACCCCCTGCAGCGGGGGGCCCCGATCGGCACCGATCGTGACCCTGCTGCAATTCAATTTTAAATTTCCCGCCTCGCGGGTCCTCAAAGGACCGTAAAGGTCCTGAAAGGACTCGCACTAAAAATATTAACCCCAGGCAACTATAATTACCCCATTAACTCATGGTGGTCAATCCAGACCACCATAAGGCTCTAATTAACCCATTAACTCATGGTGGTCAATCCAGACCACCATAAGGCTCTAATTAACCCATTAACTCATGGTGGTCTATACAGACCACCATAAGGCCTAAATTAACCCATTAACTCATGATGGTCAATACAGACCACCATAAGGCTCTATTTAACCCATTAACTCATGGTGGTCAATACAGACCACCATAAGGCCTAAATTAACCCATTAACTCATGATGGTCAATCCAGACCACCATAAGGCTCTAATTAACCCATTAACTCATGGTGGTCTATACAGACCACCATAAGGCCTAAATTAACCCATTAACTCATGATGGTCAATCCAGACCACCATAAGGCTCTATTTAACCCATTAACTCATGGTGGTCAATCCAGACCACCATAAGGCTCTATTTAACCCCATCAGTCCCATAAGGGTATATTATTACCATTATGGGCCTGTTACAACCCAACATTAACCACATAAGTGCCATGATGGTCCTCAAGGACCATCATGACACTAACTACAAACACTACACTATAACCCCCAATAAACCATTTAATCTAAACTAACCCCCCTCTACACTAATCTATTAACACTTACACTACCTACCTACACTACCTACCCCCTAATAAACCTTCCCACTACTCTAATTACAAAAAATAAAAAACCTACAGCACAGAAAACAAAAAACCTACAGTACAAAAAACAAAAAAACCTACAGTACAGAAAACAAAAAACAATTACAACCCCACCCCCCACTACAGAAAACAAAAAAATACATTACAACCCCACCCCCCACTACAGAAAATAAAAAAATTACACACCTGAAAAGGAAAGACAGATAAACACAATACAATACATACATATAATACATTACATACATTACATACAATACATGACATTACATATAATATATTAAATATAATATATTACATATAATATATTACATATAATACATTACATACATTACATACAATACATGACATTACATACATTACATATAATATATTAAATATAATATATTACATATAATATATTACATATAGTCCTAATCAAATACCCCCTATCTATCTAACATACAATCTATTTAATTTAAAATAAATCCTAACTATATCAAATACATCCCCCTATCTATCTAATATACAAAAAATCCTAACTACATACACAGACCATTATTCTAAAGTAAAATAAAATAATTACAGTCCTAACTACATACACAGACCCTAATTCTAAGCTAAAATCAATAAATTAAGACCACTTACCTTTAAGATGTTGCTTCAGATCACTAACCTATGGGTCAAACAAAAAATAAAAATTAGTACAAAACATTAACATCAAATAAATAAACATTCTATACATTCTAAATATTCAACTCACCTTTACAGCATGTCCAGTCACTGTTTAGCTCTTCCGGCGCGGCCCTGTTAAAAAAAAAACACAATACATGAATACATGAATACAATATATAAACAATAAATAAAATACACAAATAAACATCTAAATATACATTTCACTTACCTACCCGCGATGTCCCCGGCCTTCTCTCCTTCAGCCCCGACTGGGCCGCGGAACCATTCGCGCTCTAAAAAAAAAAAAGAAAAAAAACTAACGGAGGTCTGCACTGGCAGACCTCCCCGACGCTACTGAACCTCCCGGAGTCGTTTCCGGGAGGAAATTGGCATTGGCGGCTTGTGATTGGCTGAAAAAGCTGTCTATCAATTTCAGCCAATCAAAAGTCGTCAATGTGTGAGCCAATCAGGATGGGATACACCCCAATATCCCACCCTGATTGGCTTAAACACTTGTCTATCTTTCTGGGAACCAATCACAACGCTCAGATGCCTTCAGCCAATCACTATGGGATACACCCCCACGGAGTGATTGGTAGAAGACATCTGCGCATCCTGATTGGCTCCTACATTGACGACTTTTGATTGGCTGACAGCTTTTTCAGCCAATCACAAGCCGACAATGCCAATTTCCTCCCGGAAACGACTCCGGGAGGTTCATTAGCGTCGGGGAGGTCTGCCAGTGCAGACCTCCGTTAGTTTTTTTTTTTTTTTTTTTTTTAGAGCGCGGATGGTTCCGCGGCCCAGCCGGGGCTGAAGGAGAGAAGGCCGGGGACATCGCGGGGAGGTAAGTTAAATGTATATTTAGATGTTTATTTGTGTATTTTATTTATTGTTTATATATTGTATTCATGTATTCATGTATTGTGTTTTTTTTTTTAACAGGGCCGCGCCGGAAGAGCTAAACAGTGACTGGACATGCTGTAAAGGTGAGTTGAATATTTAGAATGTATAGAATGTTTATTTATTTGATGTTAATGTTTTGTACTAATTTTTATTTTTTGTTTGACCCATAGGTTAGTGATCTGAAGCAACATCTTAAAGGTAAGTGGTCTTAATTTATTGATTTTAGCTTAGAATTAGGGTCTGTGTATGTAGTTAGGACTGTAATTATTTTATTTTACTTTAGAATAATGGTCTGTGTATGTAGTTAGGATTTTTTGTATATTAGATAGATAGGGGGATGTATTTGATATAGTTAGGATTTATTTTAAATTAAATAGATTGTATGTTAGATAGATAGGGGGTATTTGATTAGGACTATATGTAATATATTATATGTAATATATTATATTTAATATATTATATTTAATGTATGTAATGTCATGTATTGTATGTAATGTATGTAATGTATTATATGTAATATATTATATTTAATATATTATATTTAATGTATGTAATGTCATGTATTGTATGTAATGTATGTAATGTATTATATGTATGTATTGTATTGTGTTTATCTGTCTTTCCTTTTCAGGTGTGTAATTTTTTTATTTTCTGTAGTGGGGGGTGGGGTTGTAATGTATTTTTTTGTTTTCTGTAGTGGGGGGTGGGGTTGTAATTTTTATTTTTTCTGTACTGTAGGTTTTTTGTTTTCTGTGCTGTAGGTTTATTGTTTTTTGTAATTAGAGTGTTGGGGAGGTTTATTAGGGGGTAGGTAGTGTAGGTAGGTAGTGTAAGTGTTAATAGATTAGTGTAGAGGGGGGTTAGTTTAGATTAAATGGTTTATTGGGGGTTATAGTGTAGTGTTTGTAGTTAGTGTCATGATGGTCCTTGAGGACCATCATGGCACTTATGTGGTTAATGTTGGGTTGTAACAGGCCCATAATGGTAATAATATACCCTTATGGGACTGATGGGGTTAAATAGAGCCTTATGGTGGTCTGTATTGACCATCATGAGTTAATGGGTTAATTTAGGCCTTATGGTGGTCTGTATTGACCACCATGAGTTAATGGGTTAATTTAGGCCTTATGGTGGTCTGTATTGACCACCATGAGTTAATGGGTTAATTAGAGCCTTATGGTGGTCTGTATTGACCACCATGAGTTAATGGGTTAATTTAGGCCTTATGGTGGTCTGTATTGACCACCATGAGTTAATGGGTTAATTAGAGCCTTATGGTGGTCTGTATTGACCACCATGAGTTAATGGGTTAATTAGAGCCTTATGGTGGTCTGTATTGACCATCATGAGTTAATGGGTTAATTTAGGCCTTATGGTGGTCTGTATTGACCACCATGAGTTAATGGGTTAATTTAGGCCTTATGGTGGTCTGTATTGACCACCATGAGTTAATGGGTTAATTAGAGCCTTATGGTGGTCTGTATTGACCACCATGAGTTAATGGGTTAATTTAGGCCTTATGGTGGTCTGTATTGACCATCATGAGTTAATGGGTTAATTAGAGCCTTATGGTGGTCTGTATTGACCACCATGAGTTAATGGGTTAATTAGAGCCTTATGGTGGTCTGTATTGACCACCATGAGTTAATGGGTTAATTAGAGCCTTATGGTGGTCTGTATTGACCATCATGAGTTAATGGGTTAATTTAGGCCTTATGGTGGTCTGTATTGACCACCATGAGTTAATGGGTTAATTTAGGCCTTATGGTGGTCTGTATTGACCACCATGAGTTAATGGGTTAATTAGAGCCTTATGGTGGTCTGTATTGACCACCATGAGTTAATGGGTTAATTTAGGCCTTATGGTGGTCTGTATTGACCACCATGAGTTAATGGGTTAATTAGAGCCTTATGGTGGTCTGTATTGACCACCATGAGTTAATGGGTTAATTAGAGCCTTATGGTGGTCTGTATTGACCACCATGAGTTAATGGGTTAATTTAGGCCTTATGGTGGTCTGGATTGACCATCATGAGTTAATGGGGTAATTATAGTTGCCTGGGGTTAATATTTTTAGTGCGAGTCCTTTCAGGACCTTTACGGTCCTTTGAGGACCCGCGAGGCGGGAAATTTTAAATTGAATTGCAGCAGGGTCACGATCGGTGCCGATCGGGGCCCCCCGCAGCAGGGGTTTTATATGGGGACACTTCGGGGGTCCCGATGGGGACCCCCAGCATAGAGGGGGGTTATTTTTAAGTGCCGCGGCCGGGATTGGGTAATAGTGTGCCGCGGTCCCTTTAAGGAGCCGCGGCGGGGAATTTAAAAGTTTTAAATGCAGCGGAGGGCCTGATCTATGCAGATCGGGGACCCCCCCTGCAATGGGTTTATGTGGGGACACTTCGGGGGTCCCGATGGGGACCCCTAGCATAGAGGGGGGTTAATTTTAAGTGCCGCGGCCGGGATTGGGTAATAGTGTGCCGCGGTCCCTTTAAGGAGCCGCGGCGGGGAATTTAAAAGTTTTAAATGCAGCGGGGGCCTGATCGGTGCCGATCGGGGACCCCCGCTGCAAGGGGTTAATGTGTGGGGGCTGCGGGGGTTCCTATGGACCCCTGCAGCAAGGTGTTCATGTGAGGACACTTCGGGGGTCCCGACAGGGACCCCCGCATTGAGGGGGGGTTCATTTTAGGTGCCTAGGGGGGGGTTTGGAGTACCCCCCACGGCAGGGCTTATGTGGGGGACTGCCGCGGAGGTCCCTTTTAGGACCCCCGCAGCACTTGATGAGGAGTGGGAGCCTGCGATATCATCTCGCAGGCTGTCACTCTTCATGTACATTTACGCAGTGTAGATACGTACGGGCCTGCTGCGTAGCTCATACGTTGCTCGCAGCAGGGGTAATTTAATAGCATTGTAAGTTAGAGAAACTTTGCAGTACGTAGGGCTTAAGTAGAAGCCTCTTATTTACGAGGCTGGAATTTAATGAGGCCCATAGTTTTTTAGAAAATGGTAAGGCTAGAATAAGCTTTATATGTTGGAAATGTTTTGTATATAATGTATTAATGTCAGAATCATATAATCATAATGTGTATTGTCTTCTTTAAAAGTCATTATTTCACCATTTCTTATGATATGAAATATGCATGAAATACCCTGCATATTAAAAAAGGAATAGTTACAATTCCTAGACCAGAATCTTTATTTTGAGCTATGGGTATTGAGTCAGATTGTGGTTGTCTAATTTTATATGTACTTTTATATATATCCCATAAGTATAAGTTAAGATTGAGTAGGATATATTTTTATGCTGTTTGGCCTTTTAGGCACACTGAGCCATGCAGTGTTATTAACTTCCAGTGAAAAATCTTGAACTATTTTATCCATGGTAATGGAGGTGTAGAGTAAAAGATGATATTTGAAAATGTGTCACAGTGTGTTTACTTTTTTAATGTAAGTTCTCAGATCGGGAAAGAATATTCAAATGACTAACTGTTCTGGGGTGACTACCCGTCAGCCAATGAGCAGTAATATCGCCCTATAAGTCACACTTACCTGCCAATGAGATCAAGAGACTAAAGTATACTCTATACATTTCTTTTTAGTTTCAAATACATTATTTAAAGTACAAGAAAACATCAATCATGTGCCATGTGCCTTATATAAAATATATCATAGTGGGTTAAAGAAGGTGCATTGATCGTTCCCTATGATATATTTCCATTATAAGAAAACTGTTTTTGTGAATACATTGCTCAGTATACAGTATTGTAAGTTGCATACCTTGGTCATTTTGCTATGTCCATGTAAGTTGGTGTAGTATAACGTCCTGGACACTCTGCAAAATTTCTTTGAGGGTCCCTGTTATGTTGAAAGGTTATTATTTGACGCTTTATCTGCAACTATTGCCAATTGCAACACACAATACTTTCAACCAATATGTTGCATTGAAGTATTACTTCTTTACAAAATAACTATTTCCGAAAAGGTTAGGAACGTGCAATAAAATGCCTCTTTTTGTTTTTCCTCAGTGTAATGAGATTTTACTGTTAACGATCCTGGAACAACAGCATCACTCTGTGGTGAACTGAAGAAGCACAGTAGTTATAGAATTGTACTGATTCAGGGCTTGATTACATGAGTCCCGTAGGAAACCTTGTGAGTCAAAAGTTCACAGAAGCTGCAACTTAGGTATTACATAGAGCCTGTATCAAACCCTTTTGTGTAAACCCTAATGAATGATCTCTACATGTTAAAACCTATGGAGTGATCGCTACATGTGATATGTTCCATGCTCCATGTGTGTTTTTACCTAAAGTGTGATTACATGGCTCCCGTAAGAAAGTTAATGCTACATATTCTTGTAAAGCCTAGACCCTATGCCTAATTTCACCCACCAGTCGCACCAGCTAAACCACCACCAAGATAAGTAACAGCTCTGAGTTGAATTAAAGCTATACCCTTGCTTGCCAAAATCACAGAAAGGAAGGGTTTAACATAAATACCTGAATGGGCTATAGGGTCCTCGTTCCCAAATCCTCATTGAGCTTTTGGTTGAGGGGCACATTAGCCCCTCTATCTACCTTAAATAAAAAAAAAGTGCCTCACTTTAATCCCAATGGGCCCCAATAGCACTTACCCCTATGAAGTCCTAAGAACCTCAAGAGCCTAATACCTATGTTCCTCAAAGACATGTAAAATTAAGGCCACTACCATGAGGGAGATTAGCAGTATGTTTCTTGGGGGTTAATGATAGATTAGTGTGTGATGGGGAAGACTAATAAATAAAAATATCTTTCAGACAATCTCTAAAAATACTCCACAACTCAATAATGGGCTCAAGGGGTGAGGGTTAGAAGCCTAAGTATCAATACACAGCACATTATGCGATCAACTGATAAAACATGTCAAACTAGCTATGAAATAAAATTCATGAACTATCTAGTCTATGCACTAACAGTCAAACATCAAAATACATTTTAAAATGAGTTTTGGTTTGCCAGTTAGCTAAATTACTAATTTAAATAACATTTTTTTACAAATGCTAGGCAGAAATGCTTACCTTTGTTGCCGAATAATCAAACATTTTTCTTGATTCCTCTCTTCAGCCCATGAAAATAGATCATCCAAACATATGCCTGCTAAATAAATTAAACATTTGAAAAAAAAACTGTATTCTACTTCTCAGGCCTGATGCGATTAAGCCCATCACTTTAAAGATGGGATTACCATATCCAAGCAGAAATCCTTGATTTTCATGCTATTATTATTGCATACTATTACTACTATTACATACTATACTACTACTTGGATTTTACCTTGAAGAAGAGGTTATCACTCTGAGGTGATATAATATTTATGATAAAATATTATGAAGAAACCCAACTGACCAGTTAACCATGATTTCATGAAAGAAGCATGACCTCTATTCACCTACAAGAGCCATTGGGGGTAAGATGTTGACTACATTAGTCCATCACTAGCCCAGGCATTCTAACACTGACCTTTAGAACAGTCCCCAACAACAAATGTACATACTAGACCCCATAAAAACAGTTTACACAATGTTTTCCAGAGGACCAGAAGCATAAAAACAACCCGAAAATGAAAAGTGATACTGACCCTTTAAGGAGTGCTACCCCAGTTGCCAATTGCAACCAATCGTAACAATACAATATTGATCTAATAAAGGCAGCTAAATGGGAGCATCTCACAAGTGGAACTCACACTATGTTGCTCACTGGGTGACTTGAGCATGCTAAAAGTGCTGTAGGAACTAGGTTAACAAGGTGGTTAACCACTATAGAAAATATAAGGGGGTATCCAATATGGCCACTTAACCAAAACAGCTCATCAAAGGAGCTCTCATTTTACTAGAATAATCTATGAGGCCCATTATAATTTGGTATATTTTTTTTTTTATTTACCCCTAAGTTATGAAAATACAGTACATGTATGATAACTATTTGCTTGTTATAACAGGGACAACAAACCCAACCAGTGGGCCTTAACCAGATAGCTTGTGAGGGCTGCCCTGTATCTAATTGTGAAGACCTCCAGAATAGAGGCTCTTGCCTCATGACCATACTGTTGTGCTATCCCCTTACAAGTGCTACGTGACTTACTAGTTACATAGGCTAATCACTAGACATGACACCTGGATGCTGACTATTCATATCCATCCACTCAGCAGAATATCACTATCCAACTGCCAGTTCTATCTAACAACAGGACAGAAGCAGTCACTTCTGCAAGATGATTGGCAAATACTACTGGGCCTCATACCATCCACAGAATCTCACTCTCCAACTGCCATTTTGCCAGTTATATCTACCATCAGGACGGAAGCATTCAATTTTGCAACAGGCTCTGCAAATACCAATGTGTTTATTTTGTTTTAAATTAGGATATAGTTATAGACAACGTATCAGAACAGTTGTTCCTAGCCAACATGGTTTTGTGATGTGTTTTAACCCCTTGAGTACTGGGTTGTTTGTTACCCTGGATTCTGTATCATAAAACGGGCTTAATACTAACATATCATATTTTTTTATTACACATACATTATGTTGATATTTTATTGTTAAGTTCCAAATAATGCTGACATTTCATCATTTTGTAGTGCTTTTTGTGCTATATTGTTATTTTAAATGCTTCTAAGGGACTCAGCAAAGGTTTGGATACCAATCTTTCTTCTGCTGTTTAAAGTTACGGCAGTACCCTGATTTGCAAATGATCCGTAAAATCTTATTAGCATAGGGTTTGGGTGTCAAAGTCTAACAGAGTAACTCATAATTTATTTTCAGTACAAGACTCAATGGAGATTTATGCCTTGCTTTTCAGCTGTGTCATGAAGTTCATTCGGAGCAGTGACCAGTTGGAGTCCTCACGCAATGTTTTAGGGGTGGGTGATTAACATAAGTAGGATTTCAACTCCAGTTAAGGCACTCGTAATAGCTTTTCCAGGGATTAGCATAGGGCCCTATGTCATTGATTTAAAAAAAAATGGTAATAATAATAATTCATTTCACTTGTCCATTACCCGTAGGCAGTCTTGTAATTGGTTAAGACCAGGGAGCAGCCGAATAGATACAGCGTCGGCTTAATATACATCTCCAAGCTATATTTTGTTCTAAAAGTTTAATTTGTTTTGGGAAATTTCTCTCCCTGTCTCATACCCTCTCAAGTCAGACATTACCCAGAGATCTGCAATCAGCTCCTAACCGGTGACATGTCCAGCTTGTACAATTCCGTGATACATATAAACACAATTTCATTTTTTTCACCTTTCAGAACTAATACTGATACCACACGTGGAGTGTGCCTTTTTGGCTACTTTTGAGTTTGTTTAAAAAGATTTTGGAAACACTGCTCCAGATAAATCAATAGATAAATGCCAGACATGCACATGTACAATTTTCACATCTGAATTCATTGATAAAGGAGGAAGGTATTTTTTATAATTTAATAGGTAATAATTCCTAATTTCTGTACACCAAAGACGATGGTGTAAATGCATAAGCTGCAACATATACATCTCCCTCTTCTTAAATCTAAACTACCCACACAGCTGCATACATCAGCAGTAAAAAAAAAAACTTCTCTTCATATGACAGACTTACTTTATGTGCCAAGTTCGTTGTCACAATAAATAAAAAGGAAACCAAACTGAGTTACTGTGGTTTTCAGTGAATAGAAGATTGTCTGGATTGCTACAAAAGGCACAATGTTAAGTGTGCACATTTATGATGATGTAATTGTGTTATTAATAAAGGCTTGACCCTCTATCCAGTTTGTGTGGCTGCAAAATATCCATTGTGCAATTTTATGTTTTAAACAGCTTAAAGGTACACAGAGCTACTTAAATGTTCTGTAATATAGACTTTTGCTCCAATGCTCATGAAGATGCCCTTTGAGATTGATACCATTTTTAACAGGGTAATATAACATGTGTACACTAAATTATCATCTTGTTTTGCATTGATATGAACAAAGCACATTTTAACTGCAGTATCATCAATAATTTACCTGTAATGCTGACTAATGATCTCCTCATCCCTCAGTTCCTGAGGACCGTCAGCTAAGGTCTTAGGGACTGCTGTAAGTCCTAGGAGCGGCTATTGAGAATAACAGTTAATACATTAAAAAATACATTGCAAAGATTGTTTGGAGTAATAAAGAATGCCTTGAATTTAGATAATATTAAAGGTAAACAAGCAAGAATGTTTCTCCTTTAGCCTGACCTATTAAGTGAAAAGAAGGTTGAAGGAAAACCATCTGTGAAATTATAAAAGCAAACTTGCTCTAAAATGTGAAAAAGGGCACTAACCATGATGGAATACTCTTACATATCGTATGGAAATACCCTATAGCAAACCAAAGTGGTGATCTAGACAATCTACTGATATATATGCTTGTTAATATAAATAGAGGTGATGTTTGAGTGTTAGTGAATAGACTAGATAGTTCATGAATTTTATTTTATAGCTAAGTGTGACAAGTTTTATCAGTTGATCACATGATGTGCTTTGTATTGATACTTTACGTTTTAGTGAAATAAAGAAATATAAAAAGTCTAATGTAAGACAATGATAACTTGTAATGTAGTTTATATATATGGTTATAATAAACAAAAAATAAATATTGCTAAACTGAAAATGGTGCTAATTACAATTTCACATGTCAAGAAACAGGTCAGAGCTAAAGACCCCACTGAATAGAAAGCCAGGTTTACATCTGAGGTGTCTATATGCAAAACAATCCTCAGACCTCTCCCATATCCCCTGCTACATACAGTACATAGACATTTGTAGTATATATTTAATATAAAAGTGTTTGCAACTTAGCCCAGGAAACTACCACACAGGGTTATAGGATAACTATGTATATTTAATTAAATCTGTTTATATAGATCAGTGGTGGGCAGCTGTGTCCTACTAGGGCCAACAACAGTATATTATTTCTGTATCTCTCTGCTTGTGCATTTAGGTTTTCTATGTTTTAGCACAGCTGAGTTAATTCATTCTGATTAATTTGTCTGTGCTCAGTTAAAAAGGTTGAAATCCTTGACCACTGTAGGTCATCTTCAGACAGAGTTGCCAACTGATATATATGATAAACCCATTTATATGTATGGCGCCATAATCCTAGGATGCAATGCTGCTCAAATTATCTGCTAAAAAAATGCTTTCTGGCATGTCTTAGATATGAAGATGCACACAAATATGCAGTCATATTCACAAGAGTGGTTCAAAACTGGGTGGTCGTGTTGTAAAAAGATAATGTTTCATAGTGAATAAAGGGATTTAAGGGCAGCTTTTATGACTGCCCTACTCTGCAGTTCAACAAATCAACTCCAGGGCCTCAAATCAATTAAGCTATTGTTGTTTACGGGAGCCTGTAATGTAGCCCGTAACCTAATTTGCTATTCAATTGGTGTCTTTTTGTCGCCACCACGATTTATGGTTTACAGGCTGAAAATCTAATCTAAGCCTTTGGTCTTTCAAGCCCTCAAGAGTTACAATCGCAAATCGCTATTCAATTGCTACAATTCCTCAAGCCCGCAAATATATTCACACCCGTAAATGTCAAATATAGAAGAAAATCCTACTGGTACCCGATAGCACTCACAAGGGGTTTAAACCCCTGTTTGTAGCACTGTAAATGGAAATAAAAAATCAATGCTGCACTTTTAAAGAGGGGGAAAGCAATGAAAGACATTATAACTAATTGCACAACAGTCTCAAGCTCGCAAATCTGCAGCAGAAAATATTTTTTTTTAATGATTCATTTCAGTGTTATATCGATCTCTGGAATCAATGAGTTAATACATATCAGGCCACCCCCATGGACTAGAGCAGTATTGACATTAATTTTTATTATTTTGTATATTGCCGAATTGTGAGTCTGATCGCATATTGGACCTCTAAATGATTGATTGACATGTAACCTCCATGTTTTACTGAGGTCATGATGACGGTCTCAATTTCTATTGGCTGTTTCCAAATCAGGAGTTACGGCCTTGCTGAATTGATCTGGATCATGCTCTGAAATGCTACATACAACTGCATGGTTTACAGTTTCGGCTTTTGTCCTGTAGGTTAAGGCCTTGAATCACTCTGTAATTGTAGCAAATCTCAAGACTGCAGACATCCAGCCTGTAACTCTCAAAATGCGGCCTTGCAATTGAATGAGGCCCCAGGTATAGTGGATTTAGGCATTTAAAATAAATCAGTCTTCCATTGTTAATAATATCAAACACAGTTAAGAAATGTAATCATGACTGGAATAAGTAAAAACATGATGCTTAATTAAGACAAACTTTTAGGTAGATTAAATGGGTCTAACTGGTCCTTATCATCCATCACATCTATGTTACTATGTTTCTCAACATTTTAAGTTGCAAAACTTGGCACATATTTTGGAAAGCAGACAAACAATTTGCTATTGCTGTTGCTATTCACAAAGAATGGCAGCAGCTTATTGAAACTGTCCAAAAGAAAGAGTGGCAAAAGAAAGAACGATCTTTACTTAAACAAGGGAATGTATCTTCAACAGTGGAATTATGTCTTATAAAATGTAATGTCTCTAAAACAGTTGTGAGGTATTAATAAACTACTGTATGAACTCACACAAAGAAGGTTATTATGGCAAAACCATACAACAGCACTAAATATAAAAAAATATTTAATACTTGCTATTAAGACATTTATATGTCTGTGCACTTCACAAATTGGAGCAATATTACAAAGGGAGAAAACACTGTGCATTTTATTGCACTTAGTAGCCCAATTCAGCACAAAAATCTCTACTAATACCTAAGACTGAACTTTTATTGGTCTATAAAATAAAAATAATTAATCAGCATATGCATATGTATATCTAATCTTCCTTTTAACCAAAAAACAGCCTGTCAGTGGTACTGGGAAGAAATTCCTTCTATATTGTATGCCTCTCAACAAAACCTAATAGAACATTTTTTTTAAACGTATGTACAAAAAATTCCACTTAAATGAATCAAACTGTGATTACTTACTATAAATGAGTTGCTCTTAAGATAAATTTTAGAACAAAATACTAGCTAACAGTATTTAAATTACTTCCTTCTCATATAATTAAACTTTAAAAGCTAAAAGTATATTTCATGTTTTTCAATTTAAACATAGAAAGATACTATAACCCTATCTGTGAACTAAGTATAAGTATTATAACACATAACACTTGCACATACGTTTAATCATTCAAGGGTTACTATCTCTTTGATTATCTTGCCACGTAAAATTCTATTTAAATGTTGGATGAGACCTCTATCTTTCTGAGACCTTACTTGCATCTCTCAGGTTACTGCTTCTACAACTAGTGATATAGCTTGGTAACTAACGTAAAAATGCAGATCAAGGCCCCTGTACTTCAGAAACTCCACTCCTATCTCCTATATTTTTGACTCATACCATATGTTGGTGAAAATTACTGTACACTCACATTTCCTCTGATGAAGACAGGATTTGTTACCAGATACTTCTTTGGTCGAGTTCAAATAATATTTTTCAGATATAAAAATACACATTTAAATGATTACGCAATGTATGTTTCATTCAAATAAAATACATTTCTATCCCATGTATATTAAAAAGTAGACTTTACAAATGGACCATTTGCACTGGCAATGAAAATGCAGACAATGACTGTTCTACAAGTACAGGCATTATATAAAAAGACTAGTCATGGCACATTAGGCAAGCCTCATGTCAACTGTAATTGAGATAATTGAAGTCTGCATATAGTATGGATCATTATTTCCTGTGGGCTGCAGACTAAGAAGCTTGACACTGTACTATATTTTAAAAGTAAATTTTACAGCCAGCAGCGCAGAACTTGCAACAGTCATTGGATTGTAAAAAACTAGCAGACAGCTCTGTTGTTACTAATGTATTTTTAGCTTAAAACGATAAATTACATAAGGAAGGTGGAGCAAAAAACGGAATTTATGAAGTAATTTGTTTTAAAGTTAATATACAAATATACATTAAAGGAATTTGCTTCCTCCTACTGTGCATTTATTTTTACAGTCTGTAGCTTTAAGGCTCCATAGGCGTCATTTTCTTTTAAAATGAATATCATTGGTGTATATATATACTCCTGTCCAAGGGCATGTGTCACCCACCCCGTAACCCACCGCTCAAATACATCACTAACCAATGATTTCTCAGCTCCTATCTATCGACCATGTCTGTTTTATGCAACATTTGGAGTAGGTTTTACATATATTTATACACCCTAACATATATCCTTGATCACCGCTGCAGCATCTATATTGTTGCTCATGCAGGCGGAGCTGTGCCACAACCCAGGGGAGGGGGTCTGATTCAGAGCTTCTCAATGACCGGCTTGTATTCCAGAACGAACAGGATGCAGAATAATGTTCAATGGGTTAAAATGCCAGACAGAAGTTATAAGCTCTAAATAAGAGAGAGAACACCTTGCTTATGTTCCATAGAAGAGTGTATGTTTATTGGGAAAAGTTGAAACATTTAGGGGCAAACAGAACAATACAATTTTTGATTTCATTTTATTTTAAAACAATGTTATTATATTATTAAATATTTACTGCAGCCAATCATATATTCCACAGAGGCATGCACACTTTTTCTTCATTTCTTTCTTTTACACACATACAAACACAGATTTAATCAGATTCTCAGTCTCACATGCACACACAGAAACCAAGACAATCATTTTCAAACAGATACAACTTCAAATACACTCAAAGAGATGTATATATATATATTCATATTTATATACATACTAGCGACTTGACCATCAAAAATGACGGCAATAAAATTTGAAGGCTGGCAATGCTGTTTGCCACACAATGCAAGGCTCTCCCCCTCTAATTTGAGGCCCTCATCACAAGCCTCTCCCACCGTCTACTTTACGGGCCTTCTCCACTCATTGCAGGCCTCGGCCAAACCGCCACTTTCATGTCTCGCAATGAGCACCTTCAGTGATCATCGCATCTTCAGTGTTCATTGCGAGCCTCTCCCTCCCCCTACTGTACAGGCCTTGCGATGAGCGCCAAAGGCATTGTTAAACCTGCCACTTACGTGCCTCGCACTGAGCCTCGTCACACTCTCTGACCCCCCCTCTCCCTTCCATGTGTCTGTTTCCCCCTCTCTCCCAGCCTCCCTTTCCCAGTCCTGTGTTTTTTCCCCTTATTTCCCTCCCCTGTGTCACTTTTCCCCCTCTCCCGCCCCTGTTTGTTTCCTCTCTCTCTCTCTGCTCAAGTCTTGCGTGCGTCGCGATGAGCGCCTTTGGTTCTTTTTTCAAAGTGTTGCGGGCCTCGTGGTGAGTGGCTAAGTCTTTCAGCCTTCGGCAATTACGGTTTTACAGCCGCCATTTTTTTTCTCATTTAGCCAATTTTCGGTCTAAAAAAAAACGGCAATGAAACCTTAAATTAGGTTGTAAGTTAATTTTGGAAGCAATTGGTATGTTTTGGCGGTCTTACGACGGCTTCCGAGTTACAGACTTGAAAAAAATGGTGGCCATTAAAGTTTTTTTTTTAAGTGTTGCATGCCTCGTGCTCTTCAGCGTCCTGGCAATGAGCGCCTTCAGCAGTCTGTTCAACCTGAGGCAACTAAAAGCTCACACCAAGACAATGCAATGACTCTCGAGAGCTACTCTTCGCCGATGACGCTGCCCTTGTTTCCATATGGTGACAGCTCTGCAGCGACATCTTACTTTGACGAAGCTGCTGAGCTCTTCTGTCTAGAAGTCTATCACTATTGGCTAGTCAGAGCTGAAGACAGCCAACCAGTTCAGCTACCTCGGATGCATCAACTCCTTGGACGCCAAGGTCGACAAGGAAATTGACAACAGACTAGTAAAGGTAAATGGTGCATTTGGTAGGTTATATAGAATGGTTTGGAACAACAAGCATCTGGGCAAACGCACCATGGTCAGTGTGAACAGAGCTGTTGTGTTGACCATTCTACTGTATGGCTCTGGGGGTTACCTTCCGCCATCATCTGCGACTTCTTGAGCGCTTTCATCAATCCTTCATCCTCACCATCCTCAACAATTACTGGAATGACCACGTCACCAACACTGAAGTCCTCGAACATGCAGGAGTCATTAGCATTGCGTCCTTGCTGTTGAAGACTCAGTTGCACTGGGCAGGACACATCATGGAGGATGGAGGATGATCTGCTGCCAAAGATTGTGCTCTATGGTGAGCTCACCACTGGTAATCACGACAGAGGAGGAACGAAGAAGCAGTCCTTTGATGCCTGTCACATTGACCATCGCCAATGGTCGGCTTTAGCTTAGGACCACAAGGTCTGGAAAAGTACCATTCGCCAGCCTGTCTCCTCTTTTGAGAGCACATGCAAAGCTGGTCTTGAGGACAATAGGAGGAGGAGGCAAAATCATCCCACTGCTGCACCCAGTAAAAAATTACTCTTAAACTTTCGTTCACCTAGTCAAGCCAGTCATATATATATATATATATATATATATATATATATATATATATATATATAATTGAATATATGGTGGGTAAAAGAGCGATAGAAGCCCTCCAGCGTACAATAGTACAGTAAATAAATAGCTCTTCAATCCATAGCCCATTTCAAACATGGCTTCCTTTAAGCATTACACAGACTTTTTGCAAAGCCAAGGTTGGATTATACACAAGCTGAGAATCCTATCCATGTTTCAAGCTTAATGGCTATCATCAGCGTAAGCTTGAAACAGCTGTACGTGGATAGGATTCTCAGCTTTTGTATAATCCAACCTTGGCTTTGCATAAAGGCTGTGTATGCAGTGGGCATAAGCTTAACGGAAGCCATGTTTGAAATGGGCTATGGATTGCAGAGCGAGGCATTTGTGGGCACATTTGCATGTCCCTGCTCAGCTTCCCAGAATGCAGTGTAATAACTGTTTTTCTTGGAATTCTGAGCTGGAAGCAATTTTGTGATGTACTATTTATTTACTGTACTACTGTACGGTGGAGGGCTTCTATCGCTCTTTTGCCCACCATATATTACATTATTGTTGTGGTGAACTACCTACTCATAAGATCAACAACACAAGCTGAGATCTCGCTCCACGCTGATGATAGCCAGTCAGCTTGAAACAGCTGTAAGTGGATAGAATTCTCAGCTTGTGTATAATCCAACCTTGGCTTTGCATAAAAGCTGTGAAATGCAACTTGTTTTTGACATTCAAATGTGAACACAGATGTACTATTTATTTACTAACTATATATATATATATATATATATATATATATATATATATATATATATTTGTGCAACTACAGAGTTCACAGTACATTATACAAGATATACACAGACTTGCTATGCCACCATGCATTGCGTTAATGAACCAAAGCACCACATATATACACAGGCTGAAATAAGTGAAATAAGCATTGTACTATATGTAATAACTACATTGCAAAAACATTTCTATACCATACAGAACTGAAAAAATTTATGGACATACATTCCTATATTTAAAATACATTAAGCAAATGCTGTTATAAAGTGTATCAATTTAAAATCTCAATACTGTGCAATCCAATAAATAGAGCAAATTTTCTCTACATGAAATACTGTAGTGAACATTACTACTGTATATATATGAGACAATCACATCGCTGTATATCTCACAGAAACATTGCATTTAAATGCAGCACTGAACATATTCTACATATTGGCCACAATCACATATATAGTTGTGAGCATGCGGGCCGTTACGAAGCGAGGGACGCAGTTCCCCGCAAATGCGGGTCCTCGCGAAGCGAGGGGCTGCATTTGCGGTGGTGGAGCATCCCAACGTCCCCGCAACGTCCTCCGCATTTGAGCCTCCACATCCGCAACGTCCTCCGCTTTGCGGAGGTGGAGGCTCAACGTCGGCTGTGTTAACAAAAAAACACACCACACACACGACTTTTTAACAAAAAAAACCCCAACCTCCAATGCAATGCGGGTCCTCGCAAAGCACTTAGGGAATGAGGCAACTTTAACGTAACAGACACCGACATGCACTAAGAATCCCACTATAACGGCCGACCCGCGCGCCACTACAAACAGTGAAAACACACCAAATACTCACAAAAACGACATAAAAAGCTTACCCATAGCAAGGGGGGGCACCCAGGACCTCTGAATGTGAAGTTACACCTCTATTTAAGTCCAAATTCCCGAGTTCAAACACACGAAAATCCCCTAAGCGAGAGAAAAAATGGCCGCCGAAAAAACGAAAACGAGGCTCACCTCGGAAACCTGCATTAACCTCAGAACCAACCTTAACGTAACAAACACCCACACGAGCATGACAAATGGCGGAACTGCGCGCACCTAAAAAACAGTCAAAACACACCAAATACTCACAAAAACAACATAAAAAGCTTTCCCATAGCAAGGGGGGGGGGGGGCACCAAGGACCTCTGAAAGTGAAGTTACACCTCCATTTAAGTACAAATTCCCGAGTTCACACACACGAAAATCCCCTAAGCGAGAGAAAAAATGGCTGCCGAAAAAAATGAAAACGAGGCTCAAAGACCCAGGACCGCTCAGCCACCTACAACTTACCCAAGAAGGGATCCGAGATAAGATCGGAAACCCGGATTAACCACAGGGGATCCGAGATAAGCTCCGAGCCCTGCATTAACCCCACATTAACAATCGCAGTGGTGGTCCCGATTGCACGCGATCGGAGACCCCCGCTGCAATCAAAATTCAAAATTCACGCGTTACAGGTCCTTAAAGGGCCGTAAAGGTCCTTAAAGGACCCATTGTAAAAGAAAAAAAAAATACACTGTCCCACTCTCAATCATGGGGGTCAATACAGACCCCCATAAAACCCTCATTAACCCTGTCACTCATGGGGGTCAATAGAGACCCCCATAAGCCCTTCATTAAGCCTGTCACTCATGGGGGTCAATACCGACCCCCATAAGCCCTTCATTAACCCTGTCACTTATGGGGGGCAATACAGACCCCCATAAGCCTCTATTTAACCGCATCAGTCCCATAAGGGTATATTAACACCATTAGGGCCTGTTACAAAACTACATTAACCACATAAGTGCAATGATGGTCCTCAAGGACCATCATGACACTAAGTATTAACACTATACTGCACTAGACCCCCCCCAATAAAACATTACAGATCAACTAAATACCCTCTACACTAACCTATTAACATCTACACTACCTACCCCCTATTAACCCCCACCACTCTAATTACAGAAAATAAAAAAGCCTAAAGTCACAAAAAAATATATACATTACATGAAATAAAAAACTAACTCACAAAAAAAATAAACTACATTACACAAAATAAAAAAACCTAAGTCACAAAAAATAAAAAAAGGAACATTACAGAAAAAAAAAAACATTACAACCCCCCCTCACTACAGAAAAAAAAAATACACACCTGAAAAGGAAATACATATAATACAAATACATACAATACAAATACATACAATACAAATACATACAATTACAATACAATTACATACAATTACAATACAATACACCACTATCTAATATACATTACACAATCTATCTAAATAAATAGCATAATCTAATATACATCCTATCTATATAATAATACATTCCCAATCTATCTAAATAAATACCATAATCTAATATACATCCTATCTATATAATAATACATACCCAATCTATCTAAATAAATACCATAATATAATATACATCCTATCTATATAATAATACATACACAATCTAGCTCAATAAATAGCATAATCTAATATACATCCTATCTATATAATAATACATTCCCAATCTATCTAAATAAATAACACAATTTAATATACAATACATCCTATGCTACCTATATAAAACCCCTAGCTAACATACAATAAATGCAATATATATATTAGCTAATCTAAGTCTAAGCTAAAATAAAAAAAATAAGACCACTTACCTTTGCAGGTGTCCATTGCGATCAGCCACCTACGAAAAAAAAATTACAAAAAATTAGTGCAACACGTTTACACTTATAAAATAAACATTATAGACATTCTATACATTCTATACATTATATACATTATATACATTATAAATATTCTACTCACCTTTCCGCCATGTCACGTCCGGCATTCTTTAAATCCTTCTCCGGCGCGGCACCTGTTAAAAAAAACACAACATTAATACACATATATCAAAATAAAATAAACATAATCTACATTATACTTACCTCCCCGCGATGTCTCTGGCCTCCTCCGGATCCGGCTGGCACTCCGACTTATCACATTTCCCCAAGCATGAGCCAAGGCTTCCAAAAAGGGTCAAGCAGGTCTGTTTAATGAGCACCCAAAGCACCAGCACTCACACAGCTAGAGCAACTCCTCCTCAGACAGAGAAAACTGACAGTTGAAAACAGACAGTATTTGAAAATATGACAGTTATTAAGGGTTCTAAACTGGTGTTCTAAGAGGGAGGGGAATAAAACAGTCTAATAAAATCCACTATGCTAAAATACTATACAGCTCAAATACAGGCAATAATCAAGGCAAAAGTCTCTTGTGGCTGCTTCTGCCACAATGCTCCCCCAGAACCAAGCCGGCATACACAGTCTGATCCCAACGGATCTGCTTGGGGATGTCCGGAGGAGTGCTCACAGATCATTTCTCGAGTTCTGTCTGTCTGGACAACCCGTCGGCGTTACCATTTTGTTTTACTGGGCGATACTGGATGGTGAAATCAAATGGTTGTAGTGCCAAGCTCCATCTCAGTAGTCTAGCGTTGTCCGTGACACCCGGTTTAGCCACACCAACGGGTTGTGATCTGTGAGCAAGGCAAATTGTTGTCCATATAAGTAGGGCTGTAGTTTCTTGAGGGCCCACACCACCGCCAGGCATTCCTTTTCGATGGCGGCATAGCTTACTTCCCTGGGTCGTAGTTTCCGACTTAAGTAAGCGACTGGATGCTCGCCGCCATCTGCCCCAACTTGGCTCAGCACTGCTCCCAATCCAAACATAGAAGCGTCTGTATGAACGAGAAAGCGTTTAGTTGGATCGGGAGCGGCCAGTACAGGGGCATGAATTAGGGCAGTTTTCAGTTCTTGGAATGCCTTCTCACACTCTGGGCTCCAGGTCACTACTTTGGGTAAGTTCTTTTTGGTGAGGTCAGTAAGGGGCTTGGCTAGGGCACTCTAATTAGGTAGAAAAGCTAAAACCTGAGTTTTCGTGCGAGGGGTTGGCCACTTAGCTACGGCCTCTATCTTAGCGGGTTCTGACTTTTGCTGCCCACTGCCCACCCTGTGGCCTAAGTACTGCACTTCGGCCATCCCTACGTGGCACTTGCTGGGTTTTAACGTGAGACCTGCCTCCCTGATGCGGTCGAGGATGGCTCCTATATGGGTCAAGTGCTCGTCCCAGGAGTTGCTAAATATTGCTATGTCATCTAAATAGGCGCAAGCATATTCCTGGGATCCATCCAGTAACCGGTCCACCATCCACTGAAACGTAGCCAGCGCATTCTTCATCCCGAATGGCATCACCTTGAATTGGTATAGCCCAAACGTGGTGACGAATGCGGACTTTGGGATGGCATCCTCGGCTAGTGGGATCTGCCAGTACCCTTTGCACAAGTCTATTGAGAGCTCATCGATTCGGGGCATGGGATAGGCATCGGAAATGGTTTTATCATTACGTTTCCGGTAGTCAACGCAGAAGCGGGTGGTTCCGTCCCGCTTCGGTACCAGCACTACCGGAGAGGCCCATGGGCTATCTGAGTGTTCTATCACTCCTAGTTGTAACATTTCGTCAATCTCCTATGATCTTTTACGGATTCGGGTATGCGGTAGGGGGTTTGTCGAAGAGGGTGTTGCCCTGGGGTTTCTACCCTGTGGGTAGCCAGCGGGGTAAACCGGGGCTGGTTGGAGAATGTATCCCCTTTTTCCCGGATCAGCTCTAGTATTTGAGCTCGCTCTCTAGTGCTCAGCCTGTCTCCTAGCTGTACTTCCCCTAATTCTGTGTTGGCCCCCCTTTGGGCTAATAGGTCTGGTAGGGGTAGATTATCCGGGTCCTCGGCGGCCGAGGCACATATGGCAGTTACTTCTTTGATCCGCTTGTGATAGGGTTTCAGCATGTTAATGTGGAGCATGCGTCTACCGCCTGCTTCTGTACATGGGGCAATTATATAGGTGGTGTCACACACCTGTTCCACCACCTTGTAAGGGCCTTGCCAGGAGGCCTGCAGTTTGTCATTTTGGACTGGCTTCAAGATTAGCACCTTTTGTCCTATTTGAAAACTGCGATCTCTGGCTCCCCTATCGTACCATCTGCGCTGTCGTTGCTGGGCCGCCTGGAGATTAGACCGTACCGTCTGGATTAGGGTCTCCAAGCGTTCCCTGAACTCTAGTACATATGGGACGATAGGGGTACCGTTACTGGTGACCGTTCCCTCCCAGTGTTCCCTAATGAGGTCTAAGGGACCCCGCACTCTCCTTCCGAATAGTAATTCGAATTGCGAGAACCCCGTGGACTCCTGGGGTACCTCTCGGTACGCGAAGAGCAGATGGGGAAGAAACCTTTCCCAGTCCTTCTGGGTATCCATGAAGGTACGGAGCATTTGCTTTAAGGTTCTGTTGAACCGTTCACAGAGCCCATTGGACTGGGGGTGATACGCCGAGTTTACAATAGGTTTCACCCCACATGTTCTCCATAACTGATGAGTGACTTCGGCTGTGAATTGGGTACCCCGATCTGAGATAATCTCTTTGGGGAACCCCATTCTTGAGAATATCCGGATTAGGGCATCTACTATAGTCTCCGCATGGATATTAGTTAGGGCTACGGCCTCTGGGTACCGGGTGGCATAGTCTACTACGGTTAATATATACTTCTTCCCTGACGGGCTGGGTTTTGCTAGGGGTCCGATTATATCTACTGCCACTCTGCTGAAGGGCTCATCTATTATGGGTAGGGAGTGCATTTTTGACTTGTACCGGTCCCCTCTCTTCCCTACTCTCTGGCATGTGTCACAAGTTTGGCAATACTGCCGAATATCTTTGGAGACCCCTGGCCAAAATAAGTTTTCGGTCAAACGATGCTTCGTCCTACTGACGCCTAAATGTCCTGATAAAGGGATGTCATGGGCAATACGTAGTAATTCTTGCCTGTACTTTCGGGGCACGACTAATTGTGTGAGGGTCATGGGTACAGATCCTGCTACTACCTTCTCAGCATATCTATACAATAATCCTTTCTCCCAACCGTATCTTTCCCCCTCCAACCCTGCCTGATTCTGTGTAACCCTATCCCGGTATACCTGCAGGGACGGGTCGGTGACTACTTCAGTACCAAACTCTAAGGGGGGAGCCCAGGGGACGAAAGGTGGGTCAGTACTATTACTTACCGGAGCCTCAGAGTGTTCAGAAGATGCGGTGGTGCGGACCTGCTGCTGTGTTACCACGGGTAGCGCTTCCTGCGTGGGGGGCTGAGAAACAAAAGCGGAGGTTAGCTCCCCCAAGTCGTTACCCAGGATGACATCAGCTGGTAAGTCCTGCATGAGGCCCACTGTGGTGTATCACCAAATTAATATTACACAAGGTTCGTCTACATTAAAAGGTATTTATTAAAAGGCAGATAACACAATACTATAAATGTATTAAAAACACAACAGCCCAGACCCACGGAGCAACACCCCCTTTTAAATCTATCTACCTATATATATATAGTAATTCCCTTCCCCAAACGCTTGATCTTACCCACGGTCAGACCATTTACATCACCTCCTCACCCTCACCACCAAGGAAGAAAACAGGAAGCAGCACCAGTTTCCTGCCTGGATATATCCTTAGTTGAGATGATGTAATTTACATCACATCCTGTCCATGAGCAATTGTGGGAGGGAAGTAAAGATTCTCAGCCCTCCTACAAAGCCTGTTTAAATTACCATTCAAGGAAGACAAGTTACCACATTCCCTCACTTTTTCTTCTTCTATGTTGCTCAGTTTTCTAGTTATCCCTCTATTACAGGAGAACCTAGTGGGAGCAAAAACCTGATATACAGGAGAAATTCAGCCCACCGTCCCTCCGGAATAGTTCCCTCAGCGACATAAGTTCTCCTGTACTTTCCTATGGCTGTCAATCCACATATTACACAAAAAATAGAATTTATAGAATTTAGGTGAGAGTGTGTGATAAATGTTTATGTATGTGCAATGTAAAACTTTATTGAAGAATGTATGAGAGAGAGAAAGAAGAGGAAAAAGACACATTATTATATATCCTCCTTGCAAGTTTCATTGCCACACAAAAGTATATTATTATAATTGTCGTTAATACTTGAATGAACATGAGTACCAGCGACAGTGTTCGTAGGACTGGATGTGTCTCTGACTCATGAAGTTCCAAGGTAAAAAGCTTCATTGTCAAATTTGTCCAATCTGCATTTGCAGTAAAATTGATCATTTCAGTGGTAAGGTTTCTTGATGGAAATACCATGATACAAGACCCTTCTTCCACCAAACATATTTCATCAACTGTCCTATATTCAGAGTGGCCGATAAAGCATGCAATGTCCCCTATGCGGATCACCTCTTGCACCAGGTTTTCTTTTATCAACTGCACCCAGCCATCCTTCTCAGCTCCTTTCTCCCAAACACAACTGCACAGCCATCGGTGTTGAGATTTCCTGCAACAGCTTTCATCCATCTCCAATCCTGTAATAGTGGCCAGTCTTTTTGATGGGAAGTGTTGCCTGTAGATTCCATCACTTAACGTGCCAATGCTATGTATGAAGTTCAGTTGCTCTGCCTGCCCCTCCCAGCGGGGAATTGCCAGGATTAGTCCTATTGTCCCAGATTGTAGTCCATGTGGCATCCATTGATCTGGGCCTTCAATATAGCTGTATTTAAGATTGTCCTCAGTGATGTCCACTCCTTTTCTTTTCAATGACGTGATAATCCTTGCCTGGATGTCTTTAATAGTTTCCTTTAAATCTGCCAACAGCTTTCCTCCAATCATAGAACAGAAAATGGCAGTTCCCACTATTTCATTCTTAATGCTGTTAGCAATGGAAGCAATATTTTCCTCAACTAGATGCAGGTTGTTGGCAATGGTGTGTATGTCATCAACATTGTCTGTCAGTCTACTCACTGTAAGGGAGTCAGCTACTCCACCTGTTTTCATAGCATGTCCCATGCCATCAGTAAGGGAGTTTATCCGGCTGTTCACTCCAATGATGTCTGCTGAATTCCATACTCCCAATCCAGTTCCGACTTCTCCTAAAAGGGCTGCAAGTGTGTCCCGTTTTTCTCGACTCCCTGCTCCGGTCCACTCAATGATGGTCTCTTGTATACTTTGCTTAAACCACTGCCGCTGTGATTCCGGGCACTTTGGAGGAATAGAAAAATCATTAAAATTTAGAATTATTGGGTAGTAAGTCCACCCAACCCCTTGCACAACTGTTTCATGTGTTGGTACCACCACCAATCCGCCTATTGGCCATGGTACCTTCTTCTGATCTTTACAACGTTGCAGCTCCTTTACAGAGACAAATACTTCATCTATTGTTAGAACACACCCCTTTCCAGTATCAAAATTGCAGAATTCCTCTAGGTCAGGCTGGGCAGGTATAACTGCAGCGTCCCATTCTCCACCTTCTTCTAATGTTAAGTTACTCACTACTACTGTAATATTTGTAAACCTCCCTTGTATTGGAGCTCTAAGAGCTAATCCCCTGGTACTATTATGTGGCAAAATAATGTTTACTTGTAACCCTCCACCCTCTTTTACTTCCAATTCCCTGGGCCAAATAAATCTATCTGCTTGAACATAATGTAACTCCAATCTTTTCAAACTCTCTCCCTTATTTGCGGTATCTTCTGCCCTTATTGCCTGTCTCCCCATTCCTACTGTGATACAGCTTATACTTATCCATCCTGGAACAAGAATCCACCACAATCTTCTGTTGACACGCATCTTCATTCTTATACAGCCTTGCTCTGTGGGAACACTAGATTCCATCATTAGAAACATATACATAACAAAAACAACAGGGGCCATTCTTTTTGCAAGTTTGTTCACGGCCCTGTAATCAATGGTAAGTCTCCATGATGAGGCTGCTTTTTCATCTCTATTCCCTTTTAACACAGCTTTTCTCACAGGCCAACATGGTGAGTTACATGCATACCCATTTCCAGATTTAATTATTCCACTTCTCTCCAGTATTTCTATCATCTTGGTGATTGATGCCACTGATTCTCTTGGGACTGGATATTGCTTTTGCCATTGTGGGTCTCCTCCTTCCAAAAAGACCATTCCTTTCATTCTTGCACAGTCTAATTTATCTGTAGCCCAAACAGGTATGTCTTGGATTAGCTTCTGCAGCCATTCTGGTTGTCCGTCTAGTTTCAGTTTGTTTTTTTTCAGACTTTTTATCGGAGAGACAATATATACCATTGGGAGCACAACCCCTTTCGTCAACTCTGTACTTACCTGATTCACCTTTTCTGTCTTCCACAAACACAAATTGGCAAGATCTACAATGAAATTTCCTTTTGTTAAAGCTTCTATTCCCAATATTTCCTCTGGCCAACCCACTATTGCTTCTACTTCTATTGTTTTTTCTCCAACTGCTACATCAATTGGACCTGCTCTAACCTCCTGTGGATTCCCAGTAACTCCCATACTACTTACTGAAGAATCCCCATTTTTGACCCTGTTGGTCATTGTAACTGCTGCTCCTGTATCTACCAACATATTTTTCCCTACCCCTGCGATGACTGTATAACTGGTAGGCCGACCTGCCTCATCCATGGTTAAATTAGCTGAGTGAATGAGATGCTGAGGCGCAGGGGTTGGGATTTGTCATTGTGACTCACTTCTACTCTGTCCCTCTTTTATCATCTTTGCCTCATTTTCCTTCAATTTCCTCTCTGACTCAGCTACCTTGTTTTTAAGTATGTGATTTTCCTCTTCTATCCTATCCTTCTGTCTCCTGAGTTCCCAATAGCCCATGTTACCGTTTCTCTCTCCCTCCTGATTAGCCCTCCAGTTGCTGCCATCCCTATTACTATAGTCCCTAGGTGGATCTCTCCATCTTTTGTCAAAGTTCTGTTTTGGTCTCCAGTTTTGATCATCCTTCTTGTTCTGGGGTACATCCCACGTCTGGTTTCTCCAATTACCATCTATATCTCTACCAGACTCGACCTTAAATGTTCTTACAGCTGAAACAGAGCAGGCCTGTTCTGTGAAAGGATGCTTGATCCACCACTTATCAGCTCTAGTTAGTACCATTTCCAAGTCTGTTGGTGTTGGATCAAAAAGCCTGATAAATTCTTGACACTCCCGGGGAAGGGCTTCCATTACTTTTGCTATATGTTCTGGTGAGCCCAGCACTAGAGGCTGTTGAGGTTGTCGTAGAGTATACCAAAAAAATATCCTTTGAGCTACCTCTCTAGGACCATCTATTGGCCTCATGGTAATATTTGCTATTTCTTTTTCTATGCTAAGTAGATAGAAATTAGTTGCAGCAATTCTTCCTGCCTGATCAGACACACTGTTATTAAATCCCAATAGTCTACTAGCCAAAGGACCCATAGCGTATTCTAACAGTTCTGTCCATTCCTCTAAGTTAAGACCTCCTTTTTTAGCTCTATCTGCTCCCCTCATAAACCAATGTGTAAACGTATTAAAGTTGTTAGTTGGCATACTTCCCCACCATTTCTGGAAATTGTCTTTATCTGCCATAGACATCGGTCGAGTCTGCATAGAAAATCCTGTAGGTGTTTGCCTTGCATTAAATAGTTCTGAAACAATAACTGGTGCTTGTGGTATGGTATCTACTTGTGGAACAGAATAACATAAGAAATCTTTTCTATCTTGGTTCATTTTCGGCACTGGTTCTTTATTTTGTGCCACGAACATATCCAGATCTGGATATATTTTGGCAATGTCTCTGACTCCTTTTATCCCTTCTAACTTTGTTTTATTTTTATAGTCCATTATTATGTTTTGAAGTTCTGTTATTTTTACTCCATAAGCATCCCTCTGTTCCTCTATTTCCCCTAACTCCCTTTCTAGTTCCCCCACAATTGTAGTTGTTCTCAAAGCTGCAATTTTTAAACAATCCCTTTTGTCCATTGCTTCCTCCATTTTATTTGTTGTTTCCAAATTATGCTGCCGTAATTCTACAACTAAGTCTATTAGGCCTCCTATTGTGGCTACAACAGCTTGTGTGACCAAACTTTTTCTCTTCTTTGTTCTATACTTTTTGTTATTTACAATTTGTTTTAGAACATCCATTAATCTCTTCTCTTTTCCACTGTCTGGGTTTGCTGGCTCTGGAAGCTCATATGGACCATCATGTTTTTGAATATGTTTCCTAAAGTACTCACGCACTTCTGTGGGAAAGTATTTGGCCCCTTGAAAAGACATTTCTACTCTTTTACTCACCCAAGTAAGAATCCAAATCAATTTGCGACTAAAGTAGCATGCTTCTGAGTAGCCAACAATAGTTGATGACTATTCAGTAGGCCAGGTGTAATATGTAGAAAAATAGATTAGTACCCACAATGCAAATTATACTTACCTTAGTATGGTGAAGGTAATACTTGCTAATTAACTTAAAATATAATAGCAAGGCCTGCAGGGTAGGAGATAAACCCGAACGAGGATATGCAAGACACCCAAAATGTATAAGGTATGGAAGCCTATAGTGTATTAAAATGCACGCCTGAAATAATATATATATATATATATATATATATATATATATATATAATATTTAAAATGGTTTATTTATTATTTTTCTCCAGGCCTGTACTATGATAAAGGACTAGAGAAAGAAAAAGAAAGAAGAGAAAAAAAAAAACCAAAAACAAAACAAAAATAATAGTATTAACAAACTCAGGTATTTGAAACACACAACAAACTAATTGTGGCCTGGTGCCCAAGCTTGTATAATAAAATGGAGACCCAAACTAGGATACAAAGGAAATCAGCATTCAAATACAACAAAAAGCCGCATGGAGCCTACCATATTGTATTCAAATGCAGGGCTAGGCCTGTACTCTGATATTCAACTCACTCAGATATTTGAAACCCACAAAAACAAACTGTATGATATCTTTGTTTTATGTAGCAAAATAAGCTAATACGATATAAAGGATTAAAAATAATAATAATTGAGGCCTATGCTGGTAGTCTATTACAATAAAATAAAAATGAAGGCCTGAAAAACTACTAGGCCTGCTAATATATTCAAAATTGAGGCCTGATGCCCAAACTTGTATATTAAAATGTAGGCCCAAACTAGGATACAAAGGAAATCAGCATTCAAATACAACAAAAAGCCGCATGGAGCCTACCATATTGTATTCAAATGCAGGGCTAGGCCTGTACTCTGATATTCAACTCACTCAGATATTTGAAACCCACAAAAACAAACTGTATGATATCTTTGTTTTATGTAGCAAAATAAGCTAATACGATATAAAGGATTAAAAATAATAATAATTGAGGCCTATGCTGGTAGTCTATTACAATAAAATAAAAATGAAGGCCTGAAAAACTACTAGGCCTGCTAATATATTCAAAATTGAGGCCTGATGCCCAAACTTGTATATTAAAATGTAGGCCCAAACTAGGATACAAAGGAAATCAGCATTCAAATACAACAAAAAGCCGCATGGAGCCTACCATATTGTATTCAAATGCAGGGCTAGGCCTGTACTCTGATATTCAACTCACTCAGATATTTGAAACCCACAAAAACAAACTGTATGATATCTTTGTTTTATGTAGCAAAATAAGCTAATACGATATAAAGGATTAAAAATAATAATAATTGAGGCCTATGCTGGTAGTCTATTACAATAAAATAAAAATGAAGGCCTGAAAAACTACTAGGCCTGCTAATATATTCAAAATTGAGGCCTGATGCCCAAACTTGTATATTAAAATGTAGGCCCAAACTAGGATACAAAGGAAATCAGCATTCAAATACAACAAAAAGCCGCATGGAGCCTACCATATTGTATTCAAATGCAGGGCTAGGCCTGTACTCTGATATTCAACTCACTCAGATATTTGAAACCCACAAAAACAAACTGTATGATATCTTTGTTTTATGTAGCAAAATAAGCTAATACGATATAAAGGATTAAAAATAATAATAATTGAGGCCTATGCTGGTAGTCTATTACAATAAAATAAAAATGAAGGCCTGAAAAACTACTAGGCCTGCTAATATATTCAAAATTGAGGCCTGATGCCCAAACTTGTATATTAAAATGTAGGCCCAAACTAGACTCCACACACAATCAGCACTTGATTTCCCATGCAGAGGATAATTAGACAAAGTAATTTTTTTCCTTCCCCCCCCAAAAAAAAATAAAATAAATCTGACTATCTATTAATGTGATATTACCTCATAAATAACCTTTGTAGAAGTCTAAAATTCGTGGTCGCCAAATGTGGTGTATCACCAAATTAATATTACACAAGGTTCGTCTACATTAAAAGGTATTTATTAAAAGGCAGATAACACAATACTATAAATGTATTAAAAACACAACAGCCCAGACCCACGGAGCAACACCCCCTTTTAAATCTATCTACCTATATATATATAGTAATTCCCTTCCCCAAACGCTTGATCTTACCCACGGTCAGACCATTTACATCACCTCCTCACCCTCACCACCAAGGAAGAAAACAGGAAGCAGCACCAGTTTCCTGCCTGGATATATCCTTAGTTGAGATGATGTAATTTACATCACATCCTGTCCATGAGCAATTGTGGGAGGGAAGTAAAGATTCTCAGCCCTCCTACAAAGCCTGTTTAAATTACCATTCAAGGAAGACAAGTTACCACACCCACGTCCACATTCCTCGACCCCGCTCCCCAATCCAAATGTACTTTAGCAGTGGGAATTTTGTAAATCGCTCCCTCTGCCACCCGGACTGCCACATATTCTCCAGTGAACTGGTGCTTGGGGACTAGGTGACTGCGAACCAGGGTTATGGTGGCCCCAGAATCGCGCAGACCCTGAAGGCGTTTTCCCTCTACGTGTACCCCTTGGCGGTGTCCCTGTCGGTTGTCTGCAGCTGCTTGTAGTGGGTTAACCTCGTGGAGGGTGCCCAAAGATTCTTTATTAGACTGGGTCCCGAAGAAAGGTTGTCGAGGCTCACTCTGGTAGCAGGGGAATTAGTTGGAGTATTCCACGTGGAGTGGTTTCTGTTTCTGGGACAGTGTCTCTGTATGTGGCCCTGCTGGTTACACGTGTGGCACCTGATAAAAGATCGTGCATTGTTGTACCGTGGAGGGGTTTGGTAGTTCCCACCACCCGGACGCAGTGCTGGGTTGGGGTTAAGGCGGGGGGTGGGTTATCAGCTCCCAAGATGGACCGTGCCTGTGCCCTCCTGGCATCTTGGTACTCGTCTGCCCACCTGGCGGCGTCGGTTAAGATGCGAGGTTTCCGATCCCTCAGCCAGTTTTGTAAATCTGGGGTTAACCCCTGGAATAATTGCTCCAGTAGCAGTAATTGTAGCATGTCCTCCACTGTGGTTGCTTGTGCGGCTTGCACCCAACCTTTGCCCGCCCTAGTTAAGCGGTGTGCCCACTCCATGTGAGTATCTTTCTCCGTCTTTCGGCTTTCTCGGCTTTCGGCTGCCGGTATGCCTCCGGGGTAATTGCATACCTGTCCAGGATCGCCTGCTTTACTTTCTGGTAGTCTCTGCTATCCTCGTCTGGCATGGTGCGGTAGGCTTCTGATGCCCGGCCCGCTAGCTTACCCACCAACAGGGGTACATGGTCGGCGGCGTTGATCTCATGTAATTGGCATAACCTCTCAAAGTCATGCAAGTAGCCATCGATGTCTTCGGTCTCCACATAGTTTTTAAAAGCATGGTAGGGGATTTTAGGCTTCCCCGGTAGTATGTGTGGTGTGATTAGGGACCCCTCTCTGGACCTCCGGTCTGCCTGCTGCTTTTCCATTATATATTCGTGGACATCTGCCATAATCCTTTCCAAGGTTTCTGTGGGAAGCGTACCTGGGAAAAAGACCAGTCTGCTTTGGAGTTCTCTTCCAAACTCATTCTGTGTGCTGTCCATAAGAGGTGCTGCAGCATCTGCCCGGTCTCCCTCCATGAGTTCAGCACTAAGGGTAGCTTTGGTTTAATTGCTGGCAATAATTTCCCTTGCTTCCAATAGCTCTTTTAGCGTGGCCCGTTTCAAGTTGGTATAGTCTGTCCCCATTCACTATACGTTCGGGTATATTCACATACCCTTTCCTTTTGGTTCCATACAAAATAGCAAATTTCCCAAATGGCTGTAACTGCCGAACAACGGTCTGCTGTGAGGTTTGAATCCCGTCGCTGCCATCAATTGTAACGGACCCGCTGGCACTCCGACTTATCACATTTCCCCAAGCATGAGCCAAGGCTTCCAGAAAGGGTCAAGCAGGTCTGTTTAATGAGCACCCAAAGCACCAGCACTCACACAGCCAGAGCAACTCCTCCTCAGACAGAGAAAACTGACAGTTGAAAACAGACAGTATTTGAAAATATGACAGTTATTAAGGGTTCTAAACTGGTGTTCTAAGAGGGAGGGGAATAAAACAGTCTAATAAAATCCACCATGCTAAAATAACATACAGCTCAAATACAGGCAATAATCAAGGCAAAAATCTCTTGTGGCTGCTTCTGCCACAATATACTTACATCCGCACTCCCGGACATCCCCAACGCTAATGAGGCTCCAGGAGAATTTTCCGGAAGAAAATAAGCAATAGCGCCTTCTGATTGGTTGAAAACGCTGTCTATCAAATTCACCCAATCAGGAGGCGCCAATGTGTGAGTCAATCAGAAAGGGATACACCCTAAAATCCCACTCTGATTGGATAATGCACCTATCAATCTTTATTTAAACCAATCACAAGGCGCAGATGCCTTCAGCCAGTCACAATGGAATACACCCCCACAGGGTGATTGGTTGGAGCCTCTGCGCATTCTGATTGGTTGCACTGACAATAGCCAATCACAATGGAATACACCTTCACGTACTGATTGGTGAAGGATTTGCGCATTCTCATTGGCTACTGTTAAAATCAATCAATATTACAGCCAAGAGGAAGGCGCAGATGTCTTCACCAATCAGTACGTGGGGGTAAATTCCATTCTTATTGGCTGATGGCAATAAAGCCTTAGGATTGGTTCAAATAAAGATTGAAAGGTGTGTTATGCAATAAGCGTTGTATTTTGGGGTGTATACTTTTTTCATTGGTTCACAAATGGGGTCTTCTCATTGGCTGAATTTGATAGACAGCCTTTTCAGCCAATCAGAAGCCGCCATTGACAATTTTACTCTGGAACACTCCATAGGAAGGTCATTAGCGTCGGAGACATCCGCCAGGGCGGATGTGTGACATTTTTTTTTTTAAAGGCGTGGATGCTTTCGGAGAAGACGAGGAGGCCGGAGACATCGCGGAAAGGTAAGTATAATGTAGATTGTGTTTATTTTACTTTGCTTTATGTTTAATAATGTAATGTTTTTTTTTTACAGGACTACCGCCGGACAACACGCAAAGATGGCCGAGGGAACATGGCGGACGGAACATGGACAACGTGACATGCTGGAACGGGACATGCTGGAAAGGTGAGTATAATATTTACAATATTTACAATATTTAGAATGTTTAGAATGTTTACAATGTTTAGAATGTTTAGGTATTTCATTTAAACGTGTTGTATTAATTTTTGGAATCTTTTTTACCGTAGGTTGCTGATCTGAAGAAACATCTCAAAGGTAAGTGGTCTCAATTATTTTATTGTACCTTACAATTAGGGTAGCTATATATATATATATATATATATATATATATATATATATAGATAGCATGTATTGTATATTACATAGATAGGGGGATGTATTATTAGATAGTATTGTATATTACATAGTGGGATGTATATTACATAGTGGGATGTATATTACATTATATAGTGGCATGTATATTACATAGTGGCATTTATATTAGATAGTGGCATGTATAGTAGGTAGTGGCATGTATAGTAGATAGTGGCATGTATATTACATAGGGTTGTATTGTATTTTATTTTATTTAATTGTGTTGTATTGTATTATATGTATGTATTATATGTATTTCATTTTCAGGTGTGTCATTTTTTTAAACATTTTGTAGTGGCGGGAGGTGGTAATGTCTTTTTTTATTTTCTGTAATGTTCCTTTTTTTATTTTTGGTCACTTAGGTTTCTTTTTTTGGTTCTGTAATGTACATTTTTTATTTTTGGTGATTTTACTTTTTCTTATTTTATGTCATGTAGATTTCTGCTTTTTGAGGAATTTAGTTACTTGAGGCACACAGTACACTCACATTGTGTGACAAACAGCATTTCAACACTTTCTTTTATTGACCGTCATTTTTTAGAAACGGTTCCTGAAATGTCAAATACGGATATTAATAATTAAACAACTTTCCAAACATACACATCTCATTGCCGTCATTTTTTGACGGGCAAGTCGCTAGTACTGTAATAAAAAGAAAAGGCGTAAAGGGTATATTTGAGTGCACCACTACTAATTGCCCAGAGAATATATTATTATTATTATCTTTATTTATATTGCGCCCACATATACCGTATCGCTGGTACAGGTCTGAGGAGAAGAAAAAGGCAAAGAGGGAATTGATAAGAAGGAAATGGATGTGTGGTAGAGACTGCTCACTTTCTCTCTCATTCTATCTTTCTTTCCCCCCTTCACTCTCTCCCCCTTCTTTCACCCCACCACTTCCATTACCTTCATGCCAGTGGCGGTGCTAGGATGGGGATAGGCACATTTTTTGTTCTTGAGCTTCCTGGCCCCCCCTCCAGCAAACAACTAACAGTAGTACCTTGGTTCTCGTCCTTAATCCATTCCGGACAGCAAGATGAGTTCCAAACAGTTTGAAATAATACGTTCCCGGACCCAGATTTTTCCCATTTTAGTTTGAACTGGTGGTCTTGTTTTTGGATACAAAACCTTAAAACTAAACAGACATAAAGAAAAAAACACTAATTACATCAGATAACATAGAATTTAAGTTCACCTTAACTGTACTGAAAGGACTTGATGGCCCAATGGGATGGTGGTGATGTAGAGAACAACAAGGAGGATAAATGTTATTGCAGGCACAGGATGCATGTTGGCTTTTACAGGCCCAAGATACACATTGGCATGTACAGGCACAGGCTGAATATTGGCATGGACAGGAACAGTGAGAGGCTGCACATTGGCTCTTAAAGACACAGGCTGCGTATTGGCCCTTACATGGGATGGTTTGTGGCAGGTGAGGGCATTTTTGCAGCCCCCAAACAAGTGCTGCCTGGGGCGCTCAGCAGCCAATCCCCCCACCACCCTTGCTATACCACTGTTTGGGGCCCATATGGTCCATATGGCCCTCTCTGAGTCAGTTAGGGACCATAGAACCCCAAACTTATTTTACCATAGACTTTGGGAATATTGCATACCTCCACCTATGTAATATATTTGATAAATCCCTTCCCACAATTGCAGCAGGGAAGGGGAGACAAAAATAGCAGCTAAGACTTTATTAGGACTCGCTAAGGCTTTAACAACTGATCCAAATACCAGATGTTTTTTTTATGCCATTGTAATTGTTCTCAGATCTTTGCAAGCACACTCTAAATACTAGTGTCATTTTGAAAAAGTATGACCTCTATGATCCATTGCAGTCAGGCTTCAGGAAAATACTTAGCGCAGAAACAGTGTTGATTCATGTTTTTAATGATTTTCTGATAGCGACAGATAGAGGTAACTGTTCAGTCCTAATTCTCCCTGACCCCTATCTGCAGCATTTGACACTGTGGCCCAGTGGCTAAATTACTGTAGACTAGGTGTCACTGTCTTCAGTTTAAATCTGTTTTCCCTTTCAGATTGTAGCAGGTTTCTTCAGGTGCATACTACTGTAAACACTATGCCCTGTCACCTGGAGTTCCATAAAACTCTATTTTATCTCCATTGTTTTTTGCTGTGTACATTTTACCACCGGGAGAGATCATCAGTAGACATGGCCCCAACTACAAATGTAATGCCAATGACACAACGCTTTATATGTCCATTGACCCAGATGCAGAGCATCCAACCTTTGCTCCTTATATACTGTATGTCTAGCATAGCTCCAAGATTGGATGAGTAGGTACAGGCTGAAACTAACCCCCAAAAAGACAGAAGTACTTCTGGTAGGTCCCCATGACTGACAGCTGTTTCTTTGGACCTAACAGGAGGGTGCCTTTAGCATGGGGACGCCCAGCTGTTAATATCTGAATAAGTAAGCAAGCCTGGGGTTGTTCTAGATTTTGGTCTGACACTAAAATATGAAGTGTTGGTGGTGATCAAAACCTTGATAAAACACTTGATAACCCTGGAAGACCTCCCTACTTTAGCTCATGCTTTTATATCATTGTGACTAGAATACTGCAACTCCCTTTATCTAGGACTGTCAAATAAATAGCTACAACAATTACAATTGGTACAACCTGCTGCAAGGTTATTAACAAACCAACCCTGTTCTTGCCACATAACATCTATCATCCGTGCCCTACATTGGCTCCCTGTGAAAGACCACTTATATTTCAGACTCGTCCTGCTGACATACAAAGGCCGCAGCTACCTGAAGGAGCTCATGCTTGTGCTCTGAGATCTGCAGCTGAAAATATTTTGGAACTCTCTAACACGCTAAACCAGAGGGTCCCCTAATTTGGACATTTTCAAAAAGAATCCAAAGACCATGTTCTTCACCCAGGCCTTACAATAGGTTACAACTCAATATTGTGTTCTTTCCTCTCCAAAGCACTTTGAGTCCCTTATGGGGAAAAAAAAGTTAAATAAATAATAATAATAAATGTATAATTATTATTACATGTAAATCAATAGTGAGCTACACAATAAGCTGCACAATACCTATGACTCACAAACAATTACATGTGTGTTTTTTCAATGAGGAAAATGTAATTGCAAAGTAATTTTAATGCGTGATTTTAATGTGAAAAATTTAGTGGGGGTTCTGTAATTAAGCCCCTAATAAGGAAGTGATACAGGGGCAGACTGCACACAACTTTTCCCTGAAAATACAGTTTACATATGTACAGCATGATCTGCTTTGATGGCTTGGTTGCCATACAATAATAACATAAAAATTTTTTGCACACAGAAATAATCTGGTTAAAATGAGACAATCTACCTTCCAGTGATGTACTATAATCAAAGATTTTCTTTTTTATTAGAATACCCATTCAAAAATGTAATAAATATATCAGCATTTAGCTTAGCAATACCTCAAAGATAAATCAATCTCCATATATACGGCAAAGATGCGAGGGAAGACCCCAAATTAGTTTGTGTGTGGGCCATCTATTCTGCCATTCCCTATATCATCCACTGAGTAGAGGGATAGGGTTAGGGTTTATTTTATATTTTTCGAATTAAGGAACACTCAGTTCCCATATTTGTAGTGTGCTGTTATAAAAAAAAGTAGATCATTAGCAAAATGTTTTAGAATCTAAAAATAAATAATATAGACTTTTTATTAACAATTATATGCAAACACACTCTAGCGACACTGCTTTATTTGCTAAGCTAGAAGTGGACTTTGATTACTGATAATGACATAGTTTATACTATTCTAAGGTTTCAAACTCTTTCTATAGAATTGATTGGAAACCTTATCTGCATCCAAGGTTTCCTCATGGATGACAAGTAATAGTGCAAAAAATAAATAAATAAAAGTACTAAACTACAAGTATATAGTTACATAGTTACATAGGGGCCTCATTCTATTATCGGCCGCAGCCGCTGCGGGGCCGCAAGGACCGGCCGCAAGCTATTCGGCTATTCTATTCCCTTACGGCCGTAGGCTCCGGCAGGCTTGCGGCCGGTGCCTTGCTATCTCTTGCGGCCGCTCGCGCCGGAGGAAAGCCTTTGATCTAAAACGGCCGCAAGAGATTTGCAATTCAATTGCTCCGGGAAACCTCTCTGCAAGGCTAAAAACGAGCCGCAGTTACTTGCAGGAAAAAGGTCTCGCTAGCACCAATTAAGCACATAAAATAGCTCAAATAAAGCCATCCTGCACTTTGAGAAGACTATAAAGGGATTTTAGGTGTTAGAAAAAATAGCACATAATTATCCTGTACTCAAACCCGTAAAATATTTCATTTTTAATATCCGTAAAATATACATGTAAAAAGTCCAGAGTGCTTGGAGCACCTCAGACACGCCCACGCCGCAGCCGGCAAATAAACAGTTAATTTGAACTCGGGTTTGGGCAGATGTGCAAGCTTGAGAGTGGGTTCCTTTTATTCCTCATGTCCCCCAATATGATCCCTAGCATTTACAGAGCTGTACAGTGCAGGCTTGAATTTATTTTTGAGTTTTTATATTTCACAGTTTACGGCCGGTTCCAAGATATGCGGCCGGCCGTAAGAGGAGATCCTTGCGGGGCCGTATAATAGAATCGCGAGTTAACTGAACCCTCGCAAGGAATCGCAGCCTTACGGCCGATTTACGGCCGATAATAGAATGAGGCCCATAGTAATTAAGGTTGAAAAAAAACTTTCAGTCCATCAAGTTCAACCTTTTAAGATCTCCTCTGATCTGCAATATGCGGATTAGTTATTAATTAATTAGTTGTTAATTAATTATTAATCAGTTCTTTAATTTTTATTTTTAATTTTTTTAAATTCCTAATTAATCCAGAGGAATATTATATGTAATATTATATGTATCTATTTCTATTATATAGGTGTTTTTGTATACATATATAGGTGTTTAAATATGTGATTGCCTAGATTGAAAGGACAAGGCTATTTTAGTTTTTCATTCACCATCTGGAGAAAATGCTGTTCACACAAGAAGCCTGAATCCCATCCTTATCATCACATTTATGTATTTAAGGCACATTTGTAGCACGATCTCAATCCCAGGTATGTGTAGCTGGAAATGTAATTGGAAATAAATAAAAAAGTTACTTAAAGGTACTTGAAAGTGAGCTGGGTTATTAATGCATCTCATAGAGGAGAATTTATAGTGTCAAAAAAAAAATTGTTTGCATGAAAAAATTACAAAGTAAACAGTTAAATCGTTAGCCTGAAGTTTGCTAAATTTCTTGCTTTTGCAAACTGTTTTCTATCAATGTTGACACCCCCTGAAATTCCGAGCGATAATTAGCATAGCTTATACAATGTTTCCTTTTGGCCTGGGGATTGTGCAGGCATGCTCAGTTAGCACCTACAGTCTGCAATACTGATGCTCAACGTATAAGAGTCTGGCCACATTGCAGTTTATGAGGAGACCCCAGAAGGTGAATACCCAGGAGGGTAGCTGCTGGAAAAGGGGACCGATTCATTTCTGAGATACCCCAGGGCAGAGACTGTGAGTAGAAACTATTTGTGAGAGGAGAGAAATAGTTGTTTCAAGAAAGGGGCCATGAGGAGAGCATGTGGAAAAGAAGGGTGGGTCAGTGTCCTAGCCCTGATATAGTGTTAGGACCGTGTTGTGAGATAGTGAGTCAAACTATCAGATGTGTGCTACAAGGAAGCTGGATATATATTTCTGTATATGTTATGTTCATGTGCTGGGTGGACATTAATAAAATGTGGAGTGGAATGAAAAGCCTCTTGTGCCTTCCTCCATAGAAAGTGGTAGGTTAAAACAGGGCACTGACACTGCGAGTGGTAGGGCTCTGTCACAATATATATATATATATATATATATATATATATATCGTGCTGGGTCGTAGGGATGAGCACCTATGGCGCTCATCTCCACCAGCGCAGTCAGGCTCCTTCTGCACTCACTGCCTATGTCGTTGGGGGGTCGTAGGAATGAGCGCCTATGGTGCTCATCTCCACCAGCACAATGAGCACCTTTGCCGCACATTGCCTGCAACTGCGAGGTTGCGCAATCCCGCAAGCGTTAGCAACCACCTGGAATGCTCACAACTATATATGTGATATCAGCTTGGGCGGGATCCCAGCTTGTGTTGTGGACTTCATGAGTGCCCCTCATGCCTGTTTCCAGGATCCCTCCCATGTTCCCTCTCCTTCTAACACCTCCCCCCGGATTTACCTACCGCACTGGATGGAGACAGCCGGGGGTCCTGCACATATGTGAACAGCAGGTGAGAACAAGTGAATCAGCGGGAGAGACCATGGCAGCAATCTGCGCCTTGTACACACGTTATTGAGACTAAAGGCGCGCAAGAGGCTGGAAGGGCGCAGGGGGAGGGTTGAGGGATAAATAAAAATGCTCCGCCCTTGCTTAGACCATGCTGTACTACCAAGCTAGAGTCAAGAACAAGACATGCGTAAATGCTGTATTGTATATTATGGAGCACTTTATTGACCACTGTGGTGTTTTTCTAGACTTTTAACTGATCAGATATGTCACTGCATGTTTTGAAAATGCATTTTTTGTGTGGTAACCATGAGAAAAAAAATCTTTAAAAAAGTGTATTTAGAAGATCTGGCCATTATCAAATATATATCTATTAATACTTTGAAGCTCAACTGTGTTTTTAAACATTCTGGATTTCAGCTGTAGTCAAGTTGTTACAAGGATTTTCATTGTCTCCTTATAAAACTTGCCTGTAGTACACGGATGAAGCAAACTTTTCTGGTTGCAATGTTCACCTTACATTAGCAAAAATAGAAATATAATAACACATTTTTGCAATTAAATTACCCTCTTCAGATAAGATCAATCAGGCTTTTTGTATGATAAATAGTAAACATTTTAACTTATTTGTAAGTTGCTTCAGAGCAAAATAAAGCAGTGCTGCAGCAGTATTGCCTGTAGCTTTTCCACATGTAACAAAGTGAAGAGTTTTTCCTAGTAAATTGAACACCTGATTTATATTGTTAGCTATCTCAAATAACAATTTATAATGAAAAACATGTATAGAGCTCACAATAAAGACATAAACATTATTATACAGTTCTAAATGTTAAGGTGCAATGTAAGGTTTGCGTTACACAGTTATGATAAAATGTCATGTCCCTTTTGCATGGAAATGTAATAGTTGATTTTTTTCAAATTCTTCAGATTTTACTGTTTTTATCAGTTGTAAATGTATACATTTCAGAATTATCCTTGAAGAAATGCATGTGTCATGTTAGCAACAGGACCAGGTAACTTGACCAGTAATATACAGTGCCTTGCAAAAGTATTCACCCCTCTTGACGTTTTCCCTTTTTTTTTTACATTACAGCCTTAAGTTCAATGTTTTGTTAATCTGAATTTTATGTGATGGATCAGAACACAATAGTCTAAGTTGGTGAAGTGAAATGAGAAAAATATATACATGAAACAATTTTTTAGAAATAGAAAACAGAAAATTGTCATGTGCGTATGTATTCACCCCCTTTGTTATGAAGCCCATACAAAGCTTGGTGCAACCAATTACCTTCAGAAGTCACATAATTAGTGAAATTATGTCCACCTGTGTCCAATCTAAGTGTCACATGATCTGTCATTAAATATACACACCTTTTTTGAAAGGCCCCAGAGGCTGCAACACATAAGCAAGAGGCACCACTAATCAAACACTGCCATGAAGACCAAGGAACTCTCCAAACATGTAAGGGACAATGTTGTTAAGAAGAACAAGTCAGGGTTAGGTTATAAAAAAATATCCAAATCTTTGTTGATCCCCAGGAGCACAATCAAATCTATCATAACCAAATGGAAAGAACATGGCACAACAGCAAACCTGGCAAGAGACGGCCGCCTACCAAAACTCACAGACCGGGCAAGGACGACATTAATCAGAGAGGCAGCACAGAGACCTAAGGTAACCCTGGAGGAGCTGCAGAGTTCCACAGAAGAGACTGGAGAATCTGTACATAGGACGACAGTAAGCCATATGCTCCATAGAGTGGCCAGAAGAAAGTCATTACTTTCAGCAAAAAACAAAATGGCACGTTTTGAGTTTGCGAAAATGGGAGACTCCCAAAATGTATGGAGAAGGGGGCTCTGGTCTGATGAGACTAAAATTTAACATTTCGGCCATCAAAGAAAATGCTATGTCTGGCGCAAACCCAACACATCACCCAAAGAATTAGCCGGGAGTGGGAAACTAGTCAGAGTTGAGGGTAAGATGTATGGTGCTAAATACAGGGATATTCTTGAGCAAAACCTGTACCACTGTGTGCGTGATTTGAGGCTAGGACGGAGGATCACCTTCCAACAGGACAATGACCCCAAACACACTGCTAAAGCAACACTTAAGTGGTTTAAGGGGAAACATATAAATGTGTTGGAATGGCCTAGTCAAAGCCTAAACCTCAATCCAATAGAAAATCTGTGGTCAGACTTAAAGATTGCTGTTCACAAGGGCAAACCATCCAACTTGAAAGAGCTGGAGCAGTTTTGCAAGGAGGAATGGGCAAAAATACCAGTGGTAAGATGTGGCAAGCTCATAGAGACTTATCCAAAGCGACTTGGAGCTGTTATAGCCACAAAAGGTGGCTCTACAACGTTTTGACTTTAGGGGGGTGAAAAGTTATGCACATTGACTTTTTCTGTTATTTTGTCCTTTTTGTTGTTTGCTTCATAATAAAAAAAAAAAACATCTTCAAAGTTGGGGGCATGTTCTGTAAATTAAATGATGCAAATCCTCAAACAATCGTGAGGCAACAAAACATGAAAAATACCAAGGGGGGTGAATACTTTTGCAGGGCACGGTATAAATACTAAACAACGTGTTTGGAAGACCAAATTATGTGATGCAATATATGAAGTTTAAACTGTTTGTTTAATACTGTATTTAATTTTATCTCACCATATTTGATTTTATTGTGTATGAAGTTTTAGAAAGTATTAATTGAAACATCCTCAATATTAACACATTTTATATTTTTCTCTTACCTTTTAATTTAATTATAGTTTTAATTAAGTTCTATTCTGATAAATAATAGAGTACCAATTTTAAAACAATTAAAATAAATAAATTATTAAATACAATTTAATAAAAAACTAAAGTTTGGGGTTAGCGAATATTATATGTGTAATACTATATGTTTAATCATTAAAAAGTGCTTTTGTCCTGAGCCCCACAGAAATCAAGGGAAATATTTCAACTGAGATAACATTACTCAAGCCTTACAATGACAGTCTGATCAGTGTTATCTCAGTTGAAATCGTTAATTTCCTTTATATAGTACTCAAGATAACAAGAGGGGAACAGCAATGGCCATGAGAAAAACTGTGTTTTTAAATGATATATTCTGCTAAAGCTTTGCAGCTGATGTATTAATGATAATCATTGGCGAACTAAAAAGTAGGTTTAACATGAAAATTATGCACACTGGCCTTTGATGATTTGCTCATTTAATATGTTTGAATAATATTTATATAATTTATGTATATTTATATAATTTATGTTGTCTTACTTCTTTCTTCTTTTTTGTTTTCTTTTATGTTTGAATAATATGTAACAATACATTGCACTTAATATCTTAAAATATTTTATGGGGTATGTTTATAATTTAATGGTCTCATAGTTATAAAATTAGAAAATTAAGAGTTGTATAAACTTATAAAATATGAATTTGGTATTATTCAAGTTTTTAACACACTTTTAATAAAAGCTAAAAATAGTAAAGATAGTAAGGATATTTTGTTATCACCAAAGGTCCACATAGTTAGAATGGTATTCCCAATAGTAACATACTGACGTGAGAGCTGGAACATGAAGAAGTCTGATCGCCTTTGAATTGTAGTGTTACCGAAAATTACTTAGAGTCCCACAAACTGAAAGAAGATCCAATTAATCAGCACAACAGGGAGTCAAGACCAACTGTTCACTTGAAGGTATGATTATGAGGCTGAAGCTCAAATATTTTGTCCATATCACAAGAAGACAGGATTCCCTAGAAACTCTGATGCTGGGAAAGATTGAAAGCACTCAAAGAAAGGGAAGGCAAAGGCAGAGATAGATAGATGAGATAATTGAAGCAAGGAACATGAGCTCGATGGAGCTCAGAGGGGCAGTGGCTAATATGCCTGGAGTGCTGAGATCCATAAGGTCATGATGGGTTGAACAAGACTGAACGACTGAACAACAACAACAAATAAATGCTATGTAATTTAAATTGGTACTGTCTTTTACATAAACTCTCCATTAAACTTTTTGGTTAGTGTTTACACACTTGCAACTAAATTTGGTAAATATTATTTGTATGTGTTTTTTTAAGTGGTAAGAGTTGGAATCTACTAGTTTGAGTACAAACTACAGTAATAGTATTCAGGGCTTCATTTACTTTTTTGTTTATTTTGAGCTTAAATTATTGTAAAAATAACATGCAGTATTATGTAAATGGTTTAACTCCAGTAGAATACCAGCCATCAATTATTTTTCTTTGTGTTCGTTGTTATATTGAATAATAAATACATTTTGAAGCACAAGAGGGCACTGGAACATAAAGAAAATAAAAGTGGTTTCCAACACACTGAAAATCAAAACATCCTACAAATAAAATATATTTCCCCTTTCAGATTATAACCCTAACTCCTAAAACACACATTTCTTTAATTCCATGGGGGATATTGTGTCTGATGATGCTAGCAAAAAAACGCCTGCATAAATCATTTCTAATTATGTCTTTTCTTGGTCCAAAAAATATTTTGTCTGAAAGCATACATAGACAAGAGATTTGAAATTAATAAAACAGATGGTAAAAAGGCAATTTTAAGCCAAAACAAATAATTTTTTTCTCCCTACTATAGCAATCTGTTATCAGTCCAGTGAAATAGTTTATTGTAGCAAGGGTTAATATCCTTTTTTTTTTACTAAACAGCCCACACCATTGCTTAATTTTGCATTTCATGTACCATAAAATGAGCAAATTAAAGGCCATTTTGTGTGAAATTCCAATGCAAGTTAATGATGTTATCAAAATATATTGTGGAAAATGGAAAGATAAGCTGGGAATTTGTAAATTGTGATATTACAGGAGAGCTGGATTGTTTTTTGTTTTGTTTTCCATTGAAGTGATGGCAAGGTAATTTCATGCATTGGTTATTGCAATCAGTGTTCTTGGCAAGACCAGTTTATGCATGCTTCTGGCATATAATGAAATTAAAGCATAACCAGCAACCAGTGGTCTTTTAATATGTTATGCTGCCCTAACTGCACCCAAGCACAGCTTCCACCCCAATAAATTCATAAAACCCTGCACCTTCTAGATTCTACTTAAAAAACACAAATCTAGGAGTTTCTAATATTTAAAGGCTTATCTAAGTTTCCTGTATTATTAGTGCATATGATATATGATAATTAATAGTGTATAAAAACATTTTTTGCACAAAAAAGTACCAAAATAAACATTTAAACACTTGAAGTTAGCAAAATGTCTTGTAATTTGTGACAGCTGAAAATTAGGGTTAACACCCCCTCCAAACCCAGGCTAAATTAGCATAAAATTCATAATCTGTTTGGCCAATCAGGAGAATGCACAGGCAGCTGAAACCTTTGAATACAACTGTGGGGCTCCTGTTTGTGCTGCGAAGCAGCCTGGGATGTTTGGTGTGATCCATGTTAGAAGGTGCTATGTCAGCATCAGAGCACAAAGCACAGACGGGAAGCATCAGGGAGGGTTATATACCAGTGCTTTCCTATTGGCTGAGGAAGACACAGCTGGTAAATAATTGGTTAAAATTGATCCCCTTATGATGCATGTTGATTGGGGGATCAGGTGCCTGCGTAGGCACCTCTGGGGTTGTCAGCATAATCATTAGAGGGATTTTTAGATATTAATAAAAAAAAAGTTTTATGAAATGTGCTTTTTGCCTGAAGAATGCAAAAATTTAATTATCCAGGAAACGTGAATATGCCTTTATTTCTGATAGAAAGAAAAGAGAAAATAAGAGAATGGGTGTGGGTGGAAAAGGAAGAAGTAAATAAAATATAGGGTAAGGGGAGACTGTCATGATTGATTTCTGAGGACAGGGAGGGAGTCCCCTGAAGCCCACAGACAGGGAGCTGTATTGCCCAAAACTGTATTGTCACAGCTTCATGAATTCACAGACTCTGTTATTTAGGACCGGAGCTCAGAAAGGCTATCAAAATAGACATGGGATGTGTTGTAAGAATTGTGATCGGTTGTTTTTCCCTTTATGTATAATGTATAATGAATGTATGTAGTAAGCCATGCTTGATAAACTGACTTCTATCTTGGATGCTTCCTTCCCCAATGGTACATATAAAAAAGAATATTGTAAAATAAAACCAGACCTGAGAGTTTATTGCCCCTCTGTTGTTGTAAAACAGGTTAGGTCTAGAGACCAGAAGAAATCTAATGCCTCCATAACCAATTGATAACAGAAACATACCAGATCAGTTATATCTCAGAGGGAGGAGGAACGGGGCGGGGGCCGGGGGCTGTGGGGAGGTGGATCTTTTTGTGCTGTTTAGAATATTTGTGAAAGCAGAATAAAGGCTGTCTGTCTCTACACTATTCAGTGGAGTGCTTCTTAAATGATCGCCTATCATACATAAAGGGATAGGGAAAATTGTTTATTACTTTAATAAGTTAGTAAGAGCCTGTAACCTGTGATTTCATGAATTCTCTTGGGAGGGGCTCTGATCTGAGTTGGCATGCTGAGCACTGAGATAACCATACATTTCCACAATCTAGGGGTGCTCCTGTAGCAGGAGGCAGGAGGATTTGGGGTGAATGTGGACTCCTTATCTCTGGGTCGTGAGAGGAGGAGTTGAGAAAGAGAGGATATGGAAGAGAGGATAAAGGATTGAGAGTTAATTTGGCGAGATAAGTAGCAAAAAGTGAAAGAGCATTGAAATAAGCAGAAAGTCAAAGGGAAAAGAAGAGAGGAATGGAAAAGAGTAGAAATAAAGACAAGGAAAAAGAATGTTGGAAGAAGGTGTACAGTTAATAGAAGGATAGGGGGAAATGCACTTAAATGCCTCCACATTTACTAAGCACTTTGACATGAATAGCCAAATTGGGACCATGAGAGTGGCATGCACTCTCAACTACATGGCTCAACTACATGACTTATTAATAGGTCATGGTACCTCTGCATTAGTGGGTGGTGACGTTTGAAAGATGAGAGTAAAAAATTAGTTGTTGCCCTTGGGGAAGAAAATGTCTTGTTAGGCTTCAATTAAAACTGGTTGCCCAAAGATGAGTATGCAAGGATACAGAAAGCTCATTTTTAAGACTCTCTGAGAACCACATCAAAAGATGATGCTTACAGTGAATGGAAGGCTCTACAGTAAAATTATGTCTGGAAAATTAAATAAAGCCCTGTACAAAAACAATATGTAAAATATGCCTATAATAGGATATATGAAAAAAATAAGAATAACAGTGTTTGCCATGTTTCTTACATTTATCTTGAGTGTGATGTTTAGTGGACATTTATCAGCTATTTCACATTGCTGGTAAATTTACATAATTATTTTCATAATATTATATATTATAATACATTTTGTATTTTCATAATATTATATATTCATATTTTGTGAATAATATGGTACTGTAAGATATTTAATTAAAGAAAAAGACACCAATTATAACCACCATCTAGTCCTTACATAGAGAATCTGCAGCACATGGGAAATCAGGCCAGAACCAGGTAAAATTAAAAAAAAATACTTTTTTTATGTATACAAGATAAAACATATTAAAAACAACATGCATTCCATAAGATAAAGTCATACATTTGTCAAATCATCACATATGCAGTGTCAACCTGCATGATATCAGCAATATAGATTAAGAGTATATCATAAATCACACAATAATCAAACAATATTCCTCCATATATAAAGTCTTTACAAACAGATAAAGTGCAAATTAAAATAAAGTGCAAGTGCTAGTAAGCCAAAAAATAATATTGTATCCGTACAAAAGTGACATTGGTGAATCTACCTATATGAAGTGTATTACCTACTCTTTAACTATAGGTACTGTTAGATATGTCAGATATTTGCAATCTCTTTAAGGTTTGTACCCTGAAAAATATATTTTTACATTCATATGTGTTTGGGTAGTTTGACCTGGTTAATAGTATTTTGTTATCCTCATTTTGAGAAAATCGTGTACTCTTGCCATTTTTCTTTTATAAAACTGCATCTTTTAACAATATTCATGACTTAATTATGATAATGTTAATGAGAACAATGTTAAACATGTTAATGAGAACTATGTTAGAAAGATGTCTTGTTCTATTCCTACCATAGCTAACTATAACATGCTTTCAGTAGTTGCCTTGTATTGGTGGTCCTGAACTAATAGATAGCCTACCGAATGTTTAACTAATGGTTTAACGTGCCTAATGTTTTTATATAATCAGCTGGATATTTAAGTGGTTACACGTTCCAATCATGTTGTCTATGGTTGTTTAGTACAAGCAGATATTCCAGCTCTCTTCTTGTGTGAGTTATGGCTATCTGACAGGTCCATAAAGCTAGTAATAGTAAGCGTGAATAGTGATGTCAAAGAATGTGAGGTGTAAGGCTACACCCAAGTCTCTTAAAAGTTAGACAAAGCCTGAGTGTGTTTGTTACTGCCCTGCTCTCAAAAACCTTAAACAACAAAACTAAAATAGTGATGGTCAGTCAGAGAACTTTACTAAGGCTCACCCTACGTTACAGCAGAAATATTTTATATCATATAAGGGGTTAAGTTTTCCTTTATGTTCAGGATTTTGTAACCATTTTTATAACTGTGGGCAACCAAAGGCATCTTTAGGTTGTTACATCTTAAAATGCCTGGATAGGGGCAGCATTATAGTATTGATTTTGGGATATAGGTGACTGGGGTAAGCTGTTTTGCAGTTTACCCTTTCACTTCACCAACCATGTTAGACAGACACCTGTAAGGCATCTGTCACAGAGAACAAGAATAAAAATCATTCCTACATGTAGCATCTCTAATCTTACAATCTTTTCTCTCACGTTGATTTGGAGTAGGAACATTCTCAATTACAAAGTCCTTGATTGAACTGCTCTCTATATCCTATTTCGTGAAAGGGATGGCCAACTGTGTCCTCAAAGTCATTATCCTTAAAGTTAGAATATGAAAATGAATTATTGGTTATTTTACTGAGTTTGTTGACATTTATATTTTTTGATGTTTAACTTCTAATATTGCGTATTTTAACTTTCAGGTCTTTTTTGTATAATGAAAACAAGTTCTAAAATTACAAATTTCAAGGTGATTAATTTAAAAAGACAATAATTATCAAAGCTGATCCCTATATAATCTGTAATTGTGTGTCAGGTTAATTTCTATGAAAATGGTTAATGGTATTTAGGAGGCCATTTTAATGGAACATTGAAATCTTGTGATATCAAACATTTGTAATAAGTAGTTAGAAGATGGGCAGTAGTCAAAAATATGTCCTCCACTACAATATATCAGTGAAAAAAAACATGATTCTATTGATGTTTTGCAGCCCATACCCACTGAGTGTATCCCAGAAGAATACCATGACACGTTGTGGATTCCCAATATATATGATGCCATCCCGGAGCAACAGAAGAAGCTGCCGACTCCACAAACACTTACAGTCAACAGTGGTGGAAGATTTCATTTAGAAGAGATAGGTGGTAAGTCCAGTTCCTAGCTCTTTGTTATTAGAACATGAGAAAAAGTATTTGAAAGATTGGTGGGGTTCCAGGAGTTCTACTCTGGTTGAGCAACAGACTGTATCAGTTTATATCTGTTGGATTTTCTTAGGTAGATAAATACTAGGTTATAAGATCATTGATGGTTCTACTGGTAGGTGGTTGTATATGAGTTGACATCTCCATATTTTCAGTGACAGCTGCTAACTAGGGTAAAGATGAAAGGACAGCAGGGTTGTTATCAATCGTACTACTTGGATCCACACTACTCATCGATAATATCTTGCCTTGCAAAATGGAGGTGATAAGGGAGGCCCTCTGCTAGTAATATGACATCTCAGAATGACAAATTGATCAGATGATTGATTATTTCAAGAAATATTGCATCAACAACCTTTTTTTAAAGCTCAGTATTGCAGACAAGAGCATTGACCTTGATGTGTAGCAAAACAAAGTTCTAAGATTTTGTGGGTTGTACAAATGCATAGTATGTCTTGTATGTGTGATAACATGCTTTTTTCTAATTGCATGAAAAGTGAGTAGTAGCTTATAATCTTTACCTAGGTCAGGGAGTAACTAGGGCATGCTAGTCCTGTTGGCATATTTGGATGTGTTAGTCTTGATTACCCTTTAAATTAAATATGAATTATGCACCCAAATTTATAAAACAATATAGTGCATGTAAATGTGTGGTTGATGACATTGGTTTAGTGCCAGATAACGCCTATTATTTTGACATGTGCTGCCTTGTTTTTAATCATCAAACGGACCTTAAATAAGTGAATATGTATTTTATCTTCTGCTGTTTCACGGACCCCGTTGTTGGACAGTAGAATTTGTGCAATCCTAAATCTAGCTTCTCATATGCAAGTTTTCATTGCACTTCTACAGGATGGTATGACTCTGGTCTGAAAAGTCAAAGGAAAAATCAAAAAGATTGCAAATGTTGCTCACAATGAAATGGACATTGTAACAATTACAAAATCAAGTGTTTCCATTGGTAGAAAGGGTAATTTTAAAAAGAATTGTGAACTCACTAAGCAGGAGAAAAAGAAAATGTAAAAAAAAATTATCTTAAGGAGAAAATCAAATTGATTAAACATGCAAGTCCATTGTGTATCTAGTTCTGAAAGTGTATGTTTAAGCACTAGCAATGGATCGGTATCTGTACTTTATGTTTTGTTTTGATATATATCCTTTTTCAGTAGTTTACAGATTATCGGTGAATATATTCCCTAAGATTATTAGCAAAATTACATTTTATTGTGAAACCCAGGTACCTTGCTAAATAGAAAATCATGTGGCAGAACTTATAAGATCATAAAATATATATTATGAGTTAATGTAATTAATATCATAAAGAAACTTATTGTTTGCAAAATAACTGAGGGTTTTAAATATTGTGAAAATTAAACAATAAGGATTTTAAGCTAAATTTTAAATAATTTTAAACAATTTTCTTCCATAACTAATTTGTTTCTCTTAAGGTAAAAGTATAACTAAAGTGTTGAGTATTTTTCAATTAAAATTGTCAATAACAGGATAATTTTAACAGAGATCCCAACTGGAAACAGACAGTGAATTATTAAAGGAGTTTGATATGAGAAGATTGAATTTAAAGTATATTGTTTCATGCTGTTTCTTGGGAGTGTAACAAGAAAGTAAGTTGTTTGTAGTAAGTAATACATTTTAGTGTAATTTGTTCAAATAATAGATCAAATGCAAGTTGTATGAAATATTAATAGCATGTTATTCCTAAAACTAAAGAATCTTGGGATCATGGCCCCCATTTAATTGTAAGCCCATAATTACCTTTAGACTAAACTTTTGGCTGCGGTTTCCAATTGTTTTACATATATAGATGTATTTAATTGACTCAAGCCCGCAATTACATGCTCACAGCCCCAATACGAAAACCATGAACCCATACGTAGCAATTCAGGGCATGATCATGATCAATTAAGCAAGCCCATAAGTTACAATTTAGACAGAGCCAATAGTAAATGAGACTGTCATCATAACGTCCGTAAAACATGGAGTTCAAACTGAAATTGATCATGGGACTTAAGGGGTTAATACATATCATGGAACCCGCATGGACTAGAACAGTTGCTTTAATTAATTTTATTGATTTCTACATTGCTGGATTGCAAGTCTGATCGCTAAATTTACTCTCAACACTAATTAATTTGTAGTCTCTGGAGTGAAGTTTAAGTATAAACTCCATGTTTTACGGAAGTCATGATGATGGTCTCATTTACTATTAGCTGTGTCTAAGAAGTATTACGAGTGTTTAATAAGTAAATTACGGGCTTGCTTAAATATTGTTAGATCATATGATCATGACCCCTGAAATCAGACTTAAATAGTCAGGGTTTTCAAGTTCAACCTTGCAGTCTGAATTTGCGAGCTGAAGTCAGTATAATACATCTAAACATTTATAAAAAAACACACCCACAGCCAAGTTTGTGAGCAGCTAATAGAATATTGCCCTATGTTTACCTAGGCCTTGACTGTAGCTGCCGCAGTGAGGGCCTGAGGTTAAGGGACTGTTCTGCCCTTCAGTCATGGATTATGCTTCCTCTATCAAGAGACATTATTATGGCTCAGTACCATATACCAAAATACTATATGCTTTGACACTGTCTTTTGCTTATACTTAAAATTTGATGTGTTATATGTTATGCCTACTTGGAAGGGCTATAAGACTAGTGCCCATAAGTCTGCTAAAGTCCTGCTGTGACCCCACTTTACTGGTTTGCCCCATGTGTCTCTTCACATTCTGTATGAAATGTAACAATGTTAACTGGCGCCAGTCAGTCTTGTGGCCTGGGCAGTTTATACTTCCTGGGGTTTCCCAATGCTCTCTGATTGTCTGTTAACACTACGGCTCAGCCAATCCCAGTGCGACCGACGAAAGCCACTTATACATAGGCCTGCCTCCTAGGCGGGCAATTAAAACCCCTAGCTGCCCACTACCTATTGGCTCTTCACTAACCAATCAGCAACACATCTGCATAGGCACTTCTCCTATTTATTGTTTCCCAGCCAGGCAGGGAAATTGAAGTTACTTAATACTCGGTTATTTTTAATGTTTAACTAAAGCCATTGTTCTATGCTTTATTTACTCTTTTAGGGAACATAGACATGGTGTTCGCTACTTTATTTAGGGGTTATAACCACTGTTTGATATTTTGATCCTGATATCTACTTCTGATGATGAATAATTTTATAAAATTAGTCAAAATTCTAGAACTGGAAAAAAAATGAAAAATATATTTACATAGTTTAAAATAAAGTTTGTGTGCTAAGAATTGATATTTCCTTTTTTTTATAGATTCCGCTATGAAGAAGAAATGGACAATTAACTAATGTGTGTAACTGGGATGAAAATGTTCATAATATTTCTAAATCCACATTGTTACCTGACAAAAATGGACTGATAAAATACACTTGTGGGATATAACTATCCTTTTACAGATTATTAAAACTATGTATGAGTTTGTTGATTCTAAATGTTTGATATTATTTATAATGGTTTTGTATGTTTGGTTTTACAACTAAGGTATACATGAGGGATGGATTTTATAAATGTTACAGGTGTTATTTCAGGGTTGCTATATGTAAGACATTATACTGGGACATTATACTGGTAATTTAGGAAGTTGTGGTATATATATATATATATATATATATATATATATATATATATATCTGTATATATATATATATATATATATATATATATATATATACGGTGGATTAAAAGGCATAGAAGGTATCAAGGGGACTTGAAAATGTCTTTAATAAAGCACAAGATTTAATAGAGCAGAAGATTTTGAGTAACAACCGTTCATTGTTTTTGATGGGTACTCAAACACAATTTATTTTTTATATTTGAACTCATATATATGATGCATAATCTGGGAAGATGAAACCAAACCTGTATGTAATCTTGGACAAGATAGAGTTTGTTTTAATCTGTGGGAGCCACAAAATGTTACCTATCAGTATACAAGAGGTTTTGGAATTAGTGAATTAGCTGCAGGTACATGGTAAACTAGTGCATATTTACTGATTGTTCAAACACAAAATTAATTTTCTTTTCCTAGATGTCACCTATGGCCATATTAAATTCTAGCCTATTAAGTCCTACGTGTAGCTCATAAGGGCTGCATGCTCAAAATGTGGCCGTTTTATGTTGCTATTAAATTAGAATTGCTGCAAGTTACGATCGAGAGTAGCAAAATCGTAAACCAGTTCTCAGCCGTCAGAGTTGCAGGCTGGAACGCAAACAATTAAGCAAGCACGTAGTTACGGGTTCAGGAGCCAATGGCAATAGAGATCTTACTGGGTTCAATTACAAACTACAAGCGAACCCACATTCCATTAATAGTGCAATATTAATAAAGACGCAAATATGATATTCTATCACATGCAAGTTACAGTATATGTATTAATACATTGATTGCTGTGATTGATATAACACAATAAAGATACATGAAATCAACTATTTTCCTGAGCCGATTTGTGGGCTAGAGAATATTGTGCTATTAATTTGAAGATCTAACATAACTTTCCCTTTCAATATTAGTACAGTAGTACCTTTTTATTTGATTTACAATTGCTACGTATTGTACTTTACCCCCCTTGCGGGTCCTCTCAGGCAAACGTTGGCCTTTGGGCTCCATTCGCTTGTTATGTGCTTGCTTGAAAGTAACTACGTTGCAATTTAATAGCTAAATTGAAAACGTATCAAAGTTCAACATTGCTCAGCATGTAGCCTATTCTCAGCCGTTCTGCGTGTTAACATGCAAGTCCACTACGAGCAATGTTACATGGCTAATATAATATTAGTAACACGTAAATTTAGAGTTACGGGCTATGTTTTAAAACATAGCCCCAATTTAATGAGGCTGATAGTCGGGGGACTCTGGGGTATTGGGAACATTTGTTTAATGCTGGATTTGTGGGGAGTTGAAGCAATGTTCATGGTTTGTTTTATGTACGTATTGCTAACTTATATGTGAAAGATTCTAAGAAGGGAGAATCCTTTGCCACTCACAGATCCATGTAAGCTGCCTGGCTTTTCTAGACTAATCCACTTTAAGCTAGCTCTCTCGAGACTTGGGATCAGGTTAACAGGTTAACAAGCAGTCTAGTTATCCAGTAAAGCATTGCTGAAGCAGATCCAAGGGGTTATGTGGGGTTAAGTACTGTAACTGATACCACTTTGATCCTATCAGTGTTATCAACCTGTGAAAATAAACATCAAAAGTTAACAATGGTTATGTATTGTAATTTGAACGGGTCTTATTATCCAATTGAGCGCCTATCAAAGGAAACCTCAGGGGTTAAGGAGAATTCAGGGTTGTAACTTATACTCCCTATGACTGTGGTTAACCACACACTAGCATTAATCATTCTCTTCTGTGCTACCCTAGCAGCCATACCACTATCAGCGAAAGCACCCACCACATCATAGCTAACACCAGGGACAACCCGGAGACACTGAGTATGGGATGAAGTAGGCTAACCCCTGACCATCTGAACTACTATAATAATGGTAATTCATCCGAAGAAAGGTTAGCACATGGTCAGATCAGTGTTTTCTGACCAGGGATCCAGGGGCAAGGCATAGGAACTAGCTACTAAGTGAGCCTTAGTAGTCACAAAGCCCATGTAGTAGCCCAGGCCAAATGAGCTTGCACTGCCAGCCCCTTAGGAAACCCCATAAGAGTTGTAATGTTTTATTCTTAATATTTAAGTTATCCTGTTGAAATCTAGAGATGCACTGAGTGCCCTGGTCTCTTGATTGACTATTAAAGCATTGTTTAGAGGGTTACAAATTGGGGTGTTGATCAATAAGCATTTATGCCCTATTGGGAATGCATAGATTGTGGTTGAATGCAGAGGTGGATCAGCTTCTTAACCTCATCCAGTTTCCTGATTGTGGGGGATTACCGAACTTCGGGCCGACTGGTGGACCCAAGCAGCTGAAGTGTTCCTGCTCCCGGATTGTGACACTAGACTTTATAATGTTACTATTCAGTTTAACTTTTCTGATATGATAAATGTAAAGAAAACTGATGTATAATTAGAAATGGACAAGAACTTGGAAATTTGATAAAAAATTTGATTTTGGCAAATATGAACACATATTGAAAGAATTTCAATATCAAGGTGCTACTATATCCATAGTTGGAACACGTGATTTCGACAAAATATCATTAGCAGTTTAACCATATTAGAAATTATACTAAATACTCATGGTTAGTTTTTTTTAAGTATTCTTTACCTGGTCCCACTATGAATAATGTTATTAATATTCAGCTTTATCCTGTAATCATTTTGTTAACAATTATTATTATTTTATTTTTGTTCAAACTGACATGTTGGTTTATTAAGACTATGATCCCTATTCAATTAAGCAAATTGTAATTACTGGAGCCTGTAATGTAGCACATAAAAGTTACTGATATTTAATTGGCCCTTTCTATCTATTTGCAATTCGATTGGCAGGTTACAGGCTGAAAATTCCTGCGGGTTATCAAAATCATAACTCAGACCCATCTGCACCTTTGATTTTTAAAGGCTGCAATTTAGGGTTACAATTGCTAAAATCGCAAATTGCGATTTATTTGCAACAATTCCACAAGTGCACAATTATTTTCAAACCTGTAAATGGCAAATGTAACAAAAAATATTACGGAATCCAAATAGGACTTGCAAAGGCTTTTTAAAAGACTTAGGAGTGCCCTAGCAGCCATTAAAAAGACAGTAAACTACTTAAAAACAATACAAAAGCAGGGAAGTTCATCCGATTATCATGCTCAACATTTCCATTGCCACATTTGTGCACTTAAACATAATATCTTGCTTGCTCCTCAAGTCAGATTCATCCTATAAATGGGAACATCATATACCAGTGGTTCACAAACCTCTCCTCAAGACTCCGAAGATAGGCTAGATTTTCTATGTAACTGTGTGAACACAGGTGAGAAAATAAGAGGCTCCTGTTGAATACTAATTGCCTCACCTGTGTTCACACACTGTTAAACTGAAAACCTAACCGATCTGAGGAGCCGTGAGGACTAGTTTGGGAAACATTGTCATATACATTGCCAAAAACAATTGATGCAACATTTAAAGAGATAGCACACATAGATAAAAGGATGTAAACGCAGTTAACAATGGGAGATATCATCACTTAGCACTCACAGAGGCACAAAAGAGCAATGAAATACAGTATGTGAACAAGAAAGGCCACGTTGAGGCCTGCCACACTAGTAAAACAAACAGGGAGATATAAACTATAACAATGCACTCAGATACATTCTGACCAAATAAATAATCTGTTACTGTTGTCAGTAACATATCTCATTTACACTGTGTCAAAAAGTGAGTGTGATCAATACATGGAGCAGAACATAAATCAGCTGTAATGCCAAAATACGTCTCAAATACACAAGTGAGCAATTCAAAACATGAAATTCACCTGGTTATTAACAGGTGCTGTAATCAACAATCTATACAATAAAAGCCCCAACAAACCATTAGCAAGTCTGAATCATCATGGATTACTGCCATCTCATAGGTATGCATCTGTATGTGAATAGACTGTACCGTCAAAAGTATGAATGTTTGCAAAAAATAGTGAAGACCCGGATGCAAAGCGAGCTCTAGTGGGGGAGCGAGCTCTAGTGACACAGATAAAGGGGGATATAGGGGCAACTACAGACAGGAAGAATGACATTGATGAGGGTGAACAGCTTCTGGGGGCTCCAGAAATGCACAACCAAGCAAGCGATGAACTGGGTGAGGCTCAAGAACAACTGGCTGTCCTTAAAGTACTGGCTCTGGCCCAGCAGGCCCAGGAGCCTGTAAGGAGTGTCCGAGCACCCAAAGTACACAGGGAGATAGTCACATTATAGGGTTTGAGCGTTTTAGGCTGACCTGTGCCAGTCTTGTAGAGCTCTTTGCAGTCCTGAGTGAGGACCTTGAGTCCTTACCTCCCTCTGTTGTGGATAATGTGCACCGGTCAAAACAATATGCCCACATTATCCCTGAATACTTCACATGTAAGTAAAAACCTAATAACAACTTACTATGATGTATCTTGAATATGCATAACTCATACAACTCTATTCTCTCTCACCATTGTCATACAAAATATCAAACAGTCCACAGTAGAGGAGAGCTTCTTGATATGATGTATGTCTCATGATGCATTATTGATTAACAAGGGTTAATAAGGGGAGATAGTATAGAAGAATATGTCTATTTGAACAGGGTTATAAGTAGGAGTGAACATGGATTTACGAGGGATGGGTCATGTTAAACACATCTAAATAGTTTATATGAGGAGGTTAGTAGAAACGTGGATCAAGGCAATTCAGTAGATGTAGGGCCCTATGAAATTTGCAGGAGTTACAGAGTGATTAAATTAGAAAAGGCCTCAACAACATGGCCGGAATCCAAATCCGTAAACCATGCTTCAGCACGTAGCATTTCCGGGCATGAACATGATAAATCATCATTAAGTTACTAAAATACTGAGGTTAAATATCAATCATCGGGCCCGCATTTCAGAAAAAATGCAATATGAAAAAATCAATAAATATAATATTCTAGTCCATTATTATCATTATTATTATCTTTTATTTATAGCGCTGTACAGGGGAGAAGAACAAGGAAATATACAATATTGACAACTGCAGAAAAAGGAGAGCCCTGTTTTGAGATTCAAGTATTGTAAAAAGTGCTTTTTCCCAAAGCACCCCACAAGATTAGACACCCGCCACTTACAATCTAAAGGTAATGGAAGAGGAAGAGACCTGGGGAAGAGTAGATCAGGAATAGCAAGGTTAGGAAGGAAGTGATAGGTACATAGGAAGGAAGTTGTGAAAATATAGAGGTTAGGTTATCCATTAGTTATAGAGGGAGAAGATGCGATATAAAGTGATGGCACTATTATGTAATAGTCCATGTGAGTTCTATAATACTTATTAACACATTGAATTCCGGGATCAATATAACACAAAAATTAAACATGAAAACTATTTTTTTTATTGCAGGTTTGCAAGCTTGAGAATGTTGTGCTAATTATTTTAATGCCTTTGATTGCTTTGCCTGTATTTTAAAATACAGTAGTGTGTTAATATTTGCTTTTACAGTGCTACAATCAGGTGTTGAACCACTTTAGTGCCTGTAGGATTTTTAGGCTACATTTGCCATTTACGCGTGTGAAAATAATTGCGGGCTTAAGGACTTGTAGCAATTTAATAGCGATTTATGGGCTTGAAAGATCAAAGGCTTAGCTGGGTCGAAGTTTCAATTTTGGCAACTGCTGTTGTTTTTCAGCCTACAATTCGCAGATTGTTTGTGGTCAGCTAAAATAGGCCAATTAAATAGCCGTAACTTTTGCCGGCTCCTTTGCACTTTCAACATCAATTACTATGTAACTATGTAACTATGTAACACTAGATAAACTAGAACTATGCTCTCCGTTATTGGTAAGTATGCACACATTTCCTTACACATCATATGCACTGACAATTCTAAATGCCATGAACATAGCTAAATGGACTGGATTATATATCCAATAATGTCAATGTACAGTCAGGTCCATAAATATTGGGACATGGACACAATTCTAACCTTTTTGGCTCTATACACCACCGCAATGGATTTGAAACAAACAAGATGTGCTTTAACTGCAGACTTTCAGCTTTAATTTGAGGGTATTTACATCCAAATCAGGTGAACCGTGTAGGAATTACAACAGTTTGTATATGTGCCTCCCACTTTTTAAGGGCCCAAAAGTAATGGGACAATTGGCTGCTCAGCTGTTCCATGGCCAGATGTGTGTTATTCCCTTATTATCCCATTTACAAGGAGCAGATAAAAGGTCCAGAGTTAATTTCAAGTGTGCTATTTACATTTAGAATCTGTTGCTGTCAACCCTCAATATGAGATCCAAAGAGCTGTCACTATCAATGAAGCAAGCCATCATTAGGCTGAAAAAACAAAACAAACCCATCAGAGAGATAGCAAAAACATTAGGTGTGACCAAATCAACTGTTTGGAACATCCTTAAAAAGAAAGAATGCACCAAGAAGCTCAGCAACACCAAAAGACCCGGAAGACCACGGAAAACAACTGTGGTGAATGACCGAATAATTATTTCCCTGGTGAAGAAAACACCCTTCACAACAGTTGGCCAGATCAAGAACACTCCCCAGGAGGAAGGTGCATGTGTGTCAAAGTCAACAATCAAGGGAAGACTTCACCAGAGTGATTACAGAGGGTTCACCACAAGATGTAAACCATTGGTGAGCCTCAAAAACAGGAAGGCCAGATTAGAGTTTGCCAAACAACATCTAAAAAAGCTTCACAGTTCTGGAACAACATCCTATGGACAGATGAGACCAAGATCAACTTATACCAGAGTGATGGGAAGAGAAGAGTGTGGAGAAGGAAAGGAACTGCTCATGATCCAAAGCATACCACCTCATCAGTGAAGCATGGTTGTGGTAGTGTCATGGCGTGGGCATGTATGGCTGCCAATGGAACTTGTTCTCTATTATTTATTGATGATGTGACTGCTGACAAAAGCAGCAGGATGAATTCTGAAGTGTTTCGGGCAATATTATCTGCTCATATTCAGCCAAATGCTTCAGAACTCATTGGACGGTGCTTCACAGTACAGATGGACAATGACCCGAAGCATACTGCAAAAGCAACCAAAGAGTTTTTTAAGGGAAAGAAGTGGAATGTTATGCAATGGCAAAGTCAATCACCTGACCTGAATCCGATTGAGCATGCATTTCACTTGCTGAAGACAAAACTGAAGGGAAAATGCCCCAAGAACAAGCAGGAACGGGAGACAGTTGCAGTAGAGGCCTGGCAGAGCATCACCAGGGATGAAACCCAGCGTCTAGTGATGTCTATGCGTTCCAGACTTCAGGCTGTAATTGACTGCAAAGGATTTGCAACCAAGTATTAAAAAGTGAAAGTTTGATTTATGACTGTAAATCTGTCCCATTACTTTTGGTCCCTTAAAAAGTGAGAGGCACATATACAAACTGTTGTAATTCCTACACCGTTCACCTGATTTGGATGTAAATACCCTCAAATTAAATCTGAAGGTCTGCAGTTAAAGCACATCTTGTTCGTTTCATTTCAAATCCATTGTTGTGGTGTATAGAGCCAAAAAGGTTAGAATTGTGTCCATGTCCCAATATTTATGGACCTGACTTTATATAGGCCTCACAATCGTATATGAAAACCTCACCACAGTACAGACCATTAAAGTTCACATTGTCTGATCATGCAAATCCCCATCCAATAGAATTCAATACAATTAATAGCAATCTGTATCATATTATGTATACATTTCAGAACCCCAAGTCACACCCCCTTAGCAATCCCTTTTAACCAATCTTCAACCATTCTCCCTCTAGCTATGTGTGTCAATCAATTGCTGTCAGCCCTTCTGAATGCCCCCTGTGCTTTTGGTGCCTACCTGGCTGAATAGGAGAATAGGGTAGGAGAATGCATACATTAAATTTTCTTGGTCTGGAGGCTAGCTGTCCAGGAAGAGAAAAAATTCACATATTATTGATAGATGCTGTCAGGATGCCTTCACCACAGGGATTCCTTCCCCCTCTGTGTACCTTTTGGCACTCAATATATGTCCTATTTATTTCCATTTTATCATCTGGCCACTTGAGCTACAAAGTTAGAGCCTGACCGCTGCTGGCAGGTGACAATGGCACCATCACATCTAGGCAGAGGTTGGCTGAATACATTATTGGTGGAAGTTGCCCTTCCTGTCAGGAAGAATTCACCACAGGGGGGGTTAGTATGGTAAACATTGGCTTGTTGTCAAAGCTCTACATTAATTCCCATTACTTCCACTGGCTAAGTTCTGCCTCTCAAAACAGATAACCCCCATACTGGACTCCCTTCAGCCCCAAGCTTCTGTTAATACCCTCTATTACACTCCCTGAGAAAAATGAATCATAAATCCTGCTTTACATCATACATCATATAGTGACCCCAACATTGGTATTATTGAAGATCACCCTACTACACATAACAAAATAATTTATGAAACACACCCCTTCAACTAGTAATATGAAGCAAGTCACTAGCAGAAAGCACATTCTCAAGACACATAATTTCTGATTAAGCCAACAAGTATAGTGGGGGCCCTTTTGGGCATGACAGGCCCCACTATTGTATATGAAAACCTTAATACAGTACAGACCATGAAAGTTCACATTGTCTGATCATGCAAGTCCACATCCAATAGAGGTCAATGCAATTAATTGCAATCTGTAAATATAAACATACCAGCATACTTTAAACAATAATATATGTTCAGCATGGGATCCAAAGATGTAATCACTAATTATAGTTGAAATCAATGGTGAAATCAAAATGATTACAGTGGAATATGTGTGACTATAATAATTTCATCATATTGCTAGTACACAACTGCTGCCTGGTGTCAACTCACCGGTTAACAACACAGACAAAGAAAAACAATGTTTACAGCAACAGAACAGCTACTCAATGTTACTACATTGTAAGTATTTCCTGATTAACATGTGCATGCATACTGAAGAAAAACAAAATAACAACTCCATTAATGGAGACCTACCTTTCTTTTCCAAAAAACATCGCATACTTAATGTTGTAGCGGTCCAAAAACAAAAATCATCCACTGCGGATGTGTCCTTGGGGAACAAATCTCCTCATGGATATCCTCTTGACCACATCAAAAGTAAGATACTACATGTAGATCTCCAATGATGCATTAATGGGTGTGATATTCCCACATCATGAGTAATAAGAAATATCCATCATCATCATCTGCCATACCTGCATCTGTTGGTATATGGTGAAGTAGCTGCTCATATTGCAAGTGTAATGTACATTATATATAATACTCAAAAAAATGATCTTTGTTTATTTTTTAGGCCTAGGTGTTATTACTTAAGTGCGTACCAAAATATTGTCCTGTGGATTCTATTTAGGAATCCTTGAACAACCAACCAAGGTTGTACAGAAACACCTTTTATGCAGCCTTTATTTTAATTATTATTGCCACATACTAATTTTAAAAAATTCAATCTTTATTTGTACATTTAAAATGTTGTTAAAAATGCAACGATTAAAAAAATCATGTTAAACCCAAGGTGTTTAATCCTTTGGGTTTTTTGACGTCCAGCAAATTATTAGAGGTTTATTAAAGTTTTATTTTTGTTATTATTATATTCTTTGCTTTGATCACAGCTATTTTATTTAATTACTTTATTATGCGCAAGTCAATAAAAGATTTGGGGCCCTATTAAATTCTCCCTCGTAGTTCTCTCGGTGCTCGCAAAAGGCAGTTTTCCTGCTGTTTGCGAGAACCGAATCTCTCGCAGCCTGCTTTACGATATGACTGCGAGAAAATGGCCGAGAATAGGCTCCGAGAGAGCTACGTAGCCTTAAATCTATGCACGAGTCTCGCATATCGTAAGAATCCCTACGTGGACAAAAAGTCCACGCAAGGGATCCGAAAGCCTCTACGTGCTGCCTCGGAACAGCCCGAGACAGCAGCGTGAGGCTCCCCCCTGCACCCTATACACATCCCCATGCTGCAGGGGTCTCTATCCGGACCCCTGCAGCACCCCCACATTAACCCCTTGCAGCGGGGGTCCCCGATCTGCATAGATCAGGCCCCCCGCTGCATTTAAAACTTTTAAATTCCCCGCCGCGGCTCCTTAAAGGGACCGCGGCACACTATTAGCCAATCCCGGCCGCGGCACTTAAAATTAACCCCCCTCTATGCTGGGGGTCCCCATCGGGACCCCCGAAGTGTCCCCACATAAACCCATTGCAGGAGGGGTCCCCGATCTGCATAGATCAGGCCCCCCGCTGCATTTAAAACTTTTAAATTCCCCGCCGCGGCTCCTTAAAGGGACCGCGGCACACTATTAGCCAATCCCGGCCGCGGCACTTAAAATTAACCCCCCTCTATGCTGGGGGTCCCCATCGGGACCCCCGAAGTGTCCCCACATAAACCCATTGCAGGGGGGGTCCCCGATCTGCATAGATCAGGCCCCCCGCTGCATTTAAAACTTTTAAATTCCCCGCCGCGGCTCCTTAAAGGGACCGCGGCACACTATTAGCCAATCCCGGCCGCGGCACTTAAAATTAACCCCCCTCTATGCTGGGGGTCCCCCTCGGGACCCCCGAAGTGTCCCCATATAAACCCCCTGCAGCGGGGGGCCCCGATCGGCACCGATCGTGACCCTGCTGCAATTCAATTTTAAATTTCCCGCCTCGCGGGTCCTCAAAGGACCGTAAAGGTCCTGAAAGGACTCGCACTAAAAATAATAACCCCAGGCAACTATAATTACCCCATTAACTCATGATGGTCAATCCAGACCACCATAAGGCCTAAATTAACCCATTAACTCATGATGGTCAATACAGACCAGCATAAGGCCTAAATTAACCCATTAACTCATGATGGTCAATACAGACCAGCATAAGGCCTAAATTAACCCATTAACTCATGATGGTCAATACAGACCAGCATAAGGCCTAAATTAACCCATTAACTCATGATGGTCAATCCAGACCACCATAAGGCCTAAATTAACCCATTAACTCATGATGGTCAATCCAGACCACCATAAGGCCTAAATGAACCCATTAACTCATGATGGTCAATCCAGACCACCATAAGGCCTAAATGAACCCATTAACTCATGATGGTCAATACAGACCAGCATAAGGCCTAAATTAACCCATTAACTCATGATGGTCAATCCAGACCAGCATAAGGCCTAAATTAACCCATTAACTCATGATGGTCAATCCAGACCACCATAAGACCTAAATTAACCCATTAACTCATGATGGTCAATACAGACCAGCATAAGGCCTAAATTAACCCATTAACTCATGATGGTCAATACAGACCAGCATAAGGCTCTATTTAACCCCATCAGTCCCATAAGGGTATATTATTACCATTATGGGCCTGTTACAACCCAACATTAACCACATAAGTGCCATGATGGTCCTCAAGGACCATCATGACACTAACTACAAACACTACACTATAACCCCCAATAAACCATTTAATCTAAACTAACCCCCCTCTACACTAATCTATTAACACTTACACTACCTACCTACACTACCTACCCCCTAATAAACCTCCCCAACACTCTAATTACAAAAAACAAAAAACCTACAGTACAAAAAACAAAAAAACCTACAGTACAGAAAACAAAAAAAAATTACAACCCCACCCCCCACTACAGAAAACAAAAAAATACATTACAACCCCACCCCCCACTACAGAAAATAAAAAAATTACACACCTGAAAAGGAAAGACAGATAAACACAATACAATACATACATATAATACATTAAATACATTACATACAATACATGACATTACATATAATATATTAAATATAATATATTACATATAATATATTACATATAATACATTACATACATTACATACAATACATGACATTACATATAATATATTAAATATAATATATTACATATAATATATTACATATAATACATTACATACATTACATACAATACATGACATTACATATAATATATTAAATATAATATATTACATATAATATATTACATATAATACATTACATACATTACATACAATACATGACATTACATATAATATATTAAATATAATATATTACATATAATATATTACATATAGTCCTAATCAAATACCCCCTATCTATCTAACATACAATCTATTTAATTTAAAATAAATCCTAACTATATCAAATACATCCCCCTATCTATCTAATATACAAAAAATCCTAACTACATACACAGACCCTTATTCTAAACTAAAATAAAATAATTACAGTCCTAACTACATACACAGACCCTAATTCTAAGCTAAAATCAATAAATTAAGACCACTTACCTTTAAGATGTTGCTTCAGATCACTAACCTATGGGTCAAACAAAAAATAAAAATTAGTACAAAACATTAACATCAAATAAATAAACATTCTATACATTCTAAATATTCAACTCACCTTTACAGCATGTCCAGTCACTGTTTATCTCTTCCGGCGCGGCCCTGTTAAAAAAAAAACACAATACATGAATACATGAATACAATATATAAACAATAAATAAAATACACAAATAAACATCTAAATATACATTTAACTTACCTCCCCGCGATGTCCCCGGCCCTTCTCTCCTTCAGCCCCGGCTGGGCCGCGGAACCATCCGCGCTCTAAAAAAAAAAAAGAAAAAAAACTAACGGAGGTCTGCACTGGCAGACCTCCCCGACGCTACTGAACCTCCCGGAGTCGTTTCCGGGAGGAAATTGGCATTGGCGGCTTGTGATTGGCTGAAAAAGCTGTCTATCAATTTCAGCCAATCAAAAGTCGTCAATGTGTGAGCCAATCAGGATGGGATACACCCCAATATCCCACCCTGATTGGCTAAAACACTTGTCTATCTTTATGGGAACCAATCACAACGCTCAGATGCCTTCAGCCAATCACTATGGGATACACCCCCACGGAGTGATTGGTAGAAGACATCTGCGCATCCTGATTGGCTCCTACATTGACGACTTTTGATTGGCTGACAGCTTTTTCAGCCAATCACAAGCCGCCAATGCCAATTTCCTCCCGGAAACGACTCCGGGAGGTTCAGTAGCGTCGGGGAGGTCTGCCAGTGCAGACCTCCGTTATTTTTTTTTTTATTTTTTTTTAGAGCGCGGATGGTTCCGCGGCCCAGCCGGGGCTGAAGGAGAGAAGGCCGGGGACATCGCGGGGAGGTAAGTTAAATGTATATTTAGATGTTTATTTGTGTATTTTATTTATTGTTTATATATTGTATTCATGTATTCATGTATTGTGTTTTTTTTTTTTAACAGGGCCGCGCCGGAAGAGCTTAACAGTGACTGGACATGCTGTAAAGGTGAGTTGAATATGTAGAATGTATATAATGTTTATTTATTTGATGTTAATGTTTTGTACTAATTTTTTTTTTTGTTTGACCCATAGGTTAGTGATCTGAAGCAACATCTTAAAGGTAAGTGGTCTTAATTTATTGATTTTAGCTTAGAATTAGGGTCTGTGTATGTAGTTAGGACTGTAATTATTTTATTTTATTTTAGAATAAGGGTCTGTGTATGTAGTTAGGATTTTTTGTATATTAGATAGATAGGGGGATGTATTTGATATAGTTAGGATTTATTTTAAATTAAATAGATTGTATGTTAGATAGATAGGGGGTATTTGATTAGGACTATATGTAATATATTATATGTAATATATTATATTTAATATATTATATTTAATATATTATATGTAATGTCATGTATTGTATGTAATGTATGTAATGTATTATATGTAATATATTATATTTAATATATTATATTTAATATATTATATGTAATGTCATGTATTGTATGTAATGTATGTAATGTATTATATGTAATATATTATATTTAATATATTATATTTAATATATTATATGTAATGTCATGTATTGTATGTAATGTATGTAATGTATTATATGTATTATTGTATTGTGTTTATCTGTCTTTCCTTTTCAGGTGTGTAATTTTTTTTTTTCTGTACTGTAGGTTTTTTTGTTTTTTGTACTGTAGGTTTTTTGTTTTCTGTGCTGTAGGTTTATTGTTTTTTGTAATTAGAGTGTTGGGGAGGTTTATTAGGGGGTAGGTAGTGTAGGTAGGTAGTGTAAGTGTTAAAAGATTAGTGTAGAGGGGGGTTAGTTTAGATTAAATGGTTTATTGGGGGTTATAGTGTAGTGTTTGTAGTTAGTGTCATGATGGTCCTTGAGGACCATCATGGCACTTATGTGGTTAATGTTGGGTTGTAACAGGCCCATAATGGTAATAATATACCCTTATGGGACTGATGGGGTTAAATAGAGCCTTATGCTGGTCTGTATTGACCACCATGAGTTAATGGGTTAATTTAGGCCTTATGGTGGTCTGGATTGACCATCATTACTTAATGGGTTAATTTAGGCCTTATGGTGGTCTGGATTGACCATCATGAGTTAATGGGGTAATTATAGTTGCCTGGGGTTAATATTTTTAGTGCGAGTCCTTTCAGGACCTTTACGGTCCTTTGAGGACCCGCGAGGCGGGAAATTTAAAATTGAATTGCAGCAGGGTCACGATCGGTGCCGATCGGGGCCCCCCGCTGCAGGGGGTTTATATGGGGACACTTCGGGGGTCCCGATGGGGACCCCCAGCATAGAGGGGGGTTAATTTTAAGTGCCGCGGCCGGGATTGGGTAATAGTGTGCCGCGGCCCCTTTAAGGAGCCGCGGCGGGGAATTTAAAAGTTTTAAATGCTGCGGGGGGCCTGATCTATGCAGATCGGGGACCCCCCCCTGCAATGGGTTTATGTGGGGACACTTCGGGGGTCCCGATGGGGACCCCCAGCATAGAGGGGGGTTAATTTTAAGTGCCGCGGCCGGGATTGGGTAATAGTGTGCCGCGGCCCCTTTAAGGAGCCGCGGCGGGGAATTTAAAAGTTTTAAATGCAGCGGGGGCCTGATCAGTGCCGATCGGGGACCCCCGCTGCAAGGGGTTAATGTGTGGGGGCTGCGGGGGTTCCTATGGACCCCTGCAGCAAGGTGTTCATGTGAGGACACTTCGGGGGTCCCGACAGGGACCCCCGCATTGAGGGGGGGTTCATTTTAGGTGCCTGGGGGGGGTTTGGAGTACCCCCCACGGCAATGCTTATGTGGGGGACTGCCGCGGAGGTCCCTTTTAGGACCCCCGCAGCACTTGATGAGGAGTGGGAGCCTGCGATATCATCTCGCAGGCTGTCACTCCTCATGTACATTTACGCAGTGTAGATACGTACGGCCCTGCTGCGTAGCTCACACATTGCTCGCAGCAGGGCTAATTTAATAGCATTGTAAGTTAGAGAAACTTTGCAGTACGTAGGGCTTAAGTAGAAGCCTCTTATTTACGAGGCTGGAATTTAATAGGGCCCTTGGTTTTTAAATTCAATTGTATTTGTGTAATTTTGGTTATGTTTCCTTAGTCAAATCCTTATCAGGTACCCTGGATTTTAATTTACATAAGATTACATTATTTACATAAAATTAAGATAAGGTTTTATAATCCTTTTGTCTGTTGTATAGTTTTGTTTATTCATACAGCACTTCTCTGGAGTATATGTTTTAAGTCCCTTTGCATTTCTTTTGTGTTAATCTTTTATCCTGTTGATTTATGTTAATTCAGAGTTCTATTACTTAAAGTGCATTATAATTCAAGTTGTGTTATTCAAAAATTCTTATCTTAAAGTGCTTGTGCTATTTGACTTAGTGCTTATTTCCTCTTATTTTTACCCTTTTACCTCGTGACTGTTAGTCTATCACAGTCACTACTTTACCTTATTCATTTATAGTGCTAATGCTGTGCTATTTTTTAAAAATGTATACACTCCTGATTATGCTGTTTCTTAAACTATATATTACCTTAATGCTTCTGTCTATTGTTTTTTAGAAGGAGGTTATGTCCTCCTTTTTCTTCAGTTTTTTTGCTTTAATTATGCTTTTACTCCTTTTTCCTTTTTCTTTCTTTTCTATTTCCTTATTCTTGTATATTACTCTATTGTTACTATATTGAGACTTTGTGGTGAAGGAATTGGCTTTCTATCTTTCTTTTAAGTTAGTAGTGGACCTGGAGCTTTAGAGCTGTATCTATCATGCTCCACGCTATATTGGCGTGGTCTGCGCTGTGATCGCGCTTACTGATGACGTCACAATCTCCCGACGCGCGTTTCGTGCGGCTCTATCAGTCTCTCACTCATCAGGGGCACCTAATGTACATTATAACATGTTCATTGTATGTTTCTTCCAGAACTCAAAGATGTGTCACATTTGTCACGGTCATTCCTCATAATCATTGTGCTTTTGCAGCCAGTGTGATATCTGATTCTTCCTACTGATTAGCTAATATATGTAAAGCTTTAATTGTACTAAAAATACAAACATAGGATTGCTAAGCTCCCAAGGTGTCTACCACCTATAATGAAATCATTTGCTCAATACAGAATTGGGAAAATTATATAAAAAATCTTTATTATAAATATATCACAACGGCGAAGTTAAAAGCTGGTTAAAAAATCCAGGATTGAACACACAAATTAAAAGAGGACAAGATAATATGGGACAAATGAGAGCCTTTCACTTCTCAGTGAAATTAGTTATATTATAATGTAATAACCCTTTAATAAGGGGGTACTCTTTATCCCACTTAGCAGTGTTGTGCCTTTTTTGTATGTGGGTACAATTACTCCATTGCACATGTGCCCCAAACCTTATTTAAGTCCTAGAATAAGTCTCAAATGTTTTTACTTGTTAGTAAGCAATAAAGATTGAGTGTTATTACTAATTGGAAGATTTATATATCCAAAAAGAAAAGCAGATACTTATATTTCATAGTGAACCCCCCTCTCAGGTATATAGAGAGTCAAAATGGAATTCCAAGTAGGGGTTAAGTGACAATCATTAGTATTCACTGCCAGCTATCACAAGCTGGTAAGCTAATAGAGCTGATGGACTATAAAGTATAGGAGACTGTGAGCTGAAGTATCAGTGACAGAATGTGTCTAAGGTAACAAATCCTGCAGATCAACAATCGCCAGTCACATGCATAAATATTGGGTTAGGACAGGTAAGGGCACACAGACACTCTCATACACTGCTAGTACGCGATCACTGCGCGCTCCAACAAACGGACGCACGCAGCGTCGCACGCCTGACGCGTTTCAACGTCACTGGACGTCTTCCTCAAAGGCAAACACGGGTTGCTAAGGCGCCCGTCTATTTAACTGGTTAGCGTAACCATGGAGACCTTGTGTAATACCACGTGGGGTCAGAGAAGGGAAAACGGAGCTGCTAGTACTGAAAGGCTTATGTAAAGGGGACACAGCCCACTGGTCCTGTACAGTATGGCTCAAAATGAATACAAAAACGGGGAGAGAGTAAAATATAAAAGAATATGGTATAATACAGGCAAGATATACAGACAAAATACAGATGGGAAAGTAAATCAATAACCATTGTAAAGGAGGTAATACTTATGAGAAGAGGAAAAGGAGGATAATATAGGTAAAAGGAATAAAGTGAACTAGAGAGGGATATTGCAAATAATCATGATAGATATACTATATGCTACTGAACAGTAACAAGTAGTGAGAGAAAGAAGGTATGCTACTAAGAGAGGAGAGAGAGATACCCATGCAAAAATGAACATCCTACTAGAGTGATGTGAGAAGTGAAAAAATGAAATAATTAAATATTATATATGTATAAGGCAGAGTGAGTATGTGATAAGAGGAGTAAGTCTAGAATGAAATACTATATATGTGTATGTGTAAAATAGCAGGATAATCCTGCTAATAAGTAATAAGTGGCTATAGTGAAAATAGGGATACTAAACAGGATCATAGGAACTATGACCCAAAAAGTCCCGGCTAGGGGAGACTTCTCTATCAAAAAAGGTAGAAGTGGTGTGAAAATACTACAGAGGGGATAAGATGGCTATCCTAATAAAAGTGTGTGAGGAATATAAGAATCAAAAAGGTGCATTGATATAATAAGTGAGATTAATAATCTCTAAAAAGTAATCTACTCCAAGTTGCGGCCTACTAAAAAGATAAGTAGGCTAAAGAGTAAGTAATTTCCTCTAGATTATAAACTGGACTTATAGCTAAATAAAGGAACCCCTCTTAAATGAAGGAAGTGAAAGTAAAACCTTCATTCAGTCCTTGTGGTGATAATGCTTTAAGTTTGTAGATCCAGCGTGCTTCACACTGGAGCAATTTTCTATCCAAGTCTCCTTTTCTAGGGCCCATATGTACCCTTTCAAGTATGGTAAATGTAAGAACATCACTATTGCCTCTATGATAACACCTCACGTGGCGTGCCAAAGGTGTGTCAAGATTATTTTTGATCGAGTAGACGTGTTCCCCTATTCTTCTGCGTACTTGGCGCCTCGTTTTGCCTACATAGATCTTAGAACAAAGGCAGGTCGCCACATAAATAACGCTTGTGGAACAACAATTGGTAAATTCTTTAAGTTTGAATTCCTCGCCACTTACTGGATGTTGAAAAGACTTAGATGGTTTAATATATTTACAAAATTTGCATTTGCCACACCTGAAGCAGCCAGATAATGGTCTCAGCCATGTGGTTTTAGGTCCTTGCTTTTTAAAGTAACCGTGGACCAACATGTCCTTTAAGTTTTTACCCCTCCGATAGGTGACCGATGGTTTAGGTGGTAGGCAGTCCTCTAAATCCTCATCATTTTTTTGATATTATTGGTCTACCCGGAATAGGGGAAATCTTCTTATGCACCTTAGGAAGGGCATAAAAGGTGGAAATGGTGGGACATTTGGGAAGAAGGAATGTGTAAGTCTGCTCATCAATGATTTTATCCAATTTGGCATTGTCCAAGATGTTTTTCAATGCTATTCTATAGTCCTTTGTGGGATTATTTGATAGCACTTCATAGGTGACAGTATCATCCAAAAATTTTTTACACATTTTTATATAGTCGTCATTTCCCATTAACACTATATTCCCGCCTTTGTCTGCAGGCTTAATTTGTATGTCCTGACATTTTTTAAGCTCATCAAGTGCCTTGTATTCATTCTTTGTGAGGTTATATTCCTTGCAAAGTTTAGAGTAGTCAAGTTCTTCAATTTCTCTAGTAACCTGCTGTAGGAATACCCAAATATTTGCAAAGTCCTTAAGAAATGGAGTAAAAGAACTTTTATTTTTCCATTTCTTTTGGTGCATAGTAGAATGTAATGGATCAGGGTGGTTTTCGTTCAATAATGACAAAAAGGTCTGAAAGGTTTCAATATCCTCCTTGCTCACACCTAGACTCATATACTCCCTTTCTTGTTTATTTTTGTAAAACTTATGTAAAGCAAGTTTCCTAGCAAAAAGATTCACATCTTTGATATGAGTGAATTTATCAGTTCTAGAGGTAGGAACAAAAATTAAGCCTTTTTTGAGAATTGACTCGTGATCACTGTTGAGGTTAAAATCAGAGAGATTCACAATTTGCAGGCTTTGATCATTAGCTAGGTTGTTCCTCTGCCTGTCTGATCTTCTTTGTTTTTTCTGTTCCTCATGATCCTTTCTGAGCCTCTCCTTACATGTTGGCCTCTTTCTAAAAAACCTTCATTATTGTAAGCAGTAGGTGTCCTAGCATTTGTGAATGATCTCATCTCATATGGTTCTCTTCTATAAGTTGTATTGGGAAGTCTGGGCCTAGTAGTATGTCCTGTACTATCTTCCAGATCTGAATTTTCAAAATCAGAGGAGCTAATATCTGAACCTCTTGGTTTGTTAGTAGAGAACCGTTTAAAGATCTTCCCATTTTTAAAGTCAGTTTGGTCTCTCCAGAATTTTTTCTGTTTTCGTTCCCTGATCTCTTTTTTGAATCTATCCATATTGTCATTAAGTTTTTTGCAGTATACATCATACTCTGTCAATTCAGAGAGTTTATTAAACTCTTGTTGACAAAGTTGGATCTTCGGTTTAATAATCTCAAGATTTTGCTGTTCAGTTTCTATAATAAGAGATATCAGATCAAATGAACATTTGAGGAGTATTTCTTTCCATTTATTCAAAAAAGTTTCATTACTTAGATTTATCGCTGGGGTAACATTGACCCTAAGACCCCTGGGAACAATTTTATTTTTCAAATAATTCTGGAGACTACTTATCTCCCATACTGATTTTACTTGTTTTTTCATAGTTGTTAATAATTCACTAAATGTATTTCTTATATCTTTATTGTCATTTAACAAAGGTTCTGATTTTAGTGAGAAGCTTTCTTCAGCCTCTTTCAAAAGTGACTCAATATCCATATTGGGAATGGTAGTATTTGTCATTTTAAAGCAATCCCACCCTTCTCACAATCCACGTGTAAATTGATAAATAATAATTAGTGCTTCCAAGAAAAGTGGATTAAACCACAAAGTATAGAACTAAAAATACAAACATAGGATTGCTAAGCTCCCAAGGTGTCTACCACCTATAATGAAATCATTTGCTCAATACAGAATTGGGAAAATTATATAAAAAATCTTTATTATAAATATATCACAACGGCGAAGTTAAAAGCTGGTTAAAAAATCCAGGATTGAACACACAAATTAAAAGAGGACAAGATAATATGGGACAAATGAGAGCCTTTCACTTCTCAGTGAAATTAGTTATATTATAATGTATTGCTTACTAACAAGTAAAAACATTTGAGACTTATTCTAGGACTTAAATAAGGTTTGGGGCACATGTGCAATGGAGTAATTGTACCCACATACAAAAAAGGCACAACACTGCTAAGTGGGATAAAGAGTACCCCCTTATTAAAGGGTTATTACATTATAATATAACTAATTTCACTGAGAAGTGAAAGGCTCTCATTTGTCCCATATTATCTTGTCCTCTTTTAATTTGTGTGTTCAATCCTGGATTTTTTAACCAGCTTTTAACTTCGCCGTTGTGATATATTTATAATAAAGATTTTTTATATAATTTTCCCAATTCTGTATTAAGCTTTAATTGTAGAATACAATGCAAATGTCATGTGACATATGTAACATGATGTTCCTTGCATACCCACAGCATGTGTATACTCACATACGCTACATAGATTTATATGTACCTATTGCTTTATACATTCTATACTCTCCACTACTCTGACTATTCTGAAGACTCCATCATACTTCCTTCCAGTTCTCTTCTTCAATGCTGATGTTATCCTTCCTGTACATATGAGGAATAGTAACTCTAGGCTTGAAACATATCTATTATTGAGGTTATGTTAATTTTCAGTTATGCATATGCAACAACAGATAATAGAGATGCTCATTCAGAGAATATAATTATGAATTGCCTTGCTTGTTGGGAGTGAATTACTCAAATGAGTTAGAAAAGACTGATATGGTACTGGTCAGGTCCTGCAAGTGTAAGAGAAGTATGGTGCCACAGTGGTTAGCATCCTATTTTAAATATATCTCTTCATTGCTAAGTTATGGATTTGAGCCCCCTGCCTGCCTCTCTTATTTTTAGTTATGTAAAAAAAAAAAAATATATATATATATATATATATATATATATATATATATATATAAACAACTTTGTGTACAGATATATAATTATACACATAAACAGAAAACGTATATAACTGTACCGCATACTGACATATGCTCTAATATAAACATGTTCTTAACAACAATGCATTGGTCTCAGCACGAACAGTTCACATTATGATGGTTATGCTAGTGAGTTGGTAGGAATATCCCATCCAAACGGCACACTAAATTGAACGATTTTGTTAATGGGAGCAAATATATCAATAGTTGTTACATATTTATGGCGTTAACATCATATCGGACATAGCATGTGTTGAAACTGTCCATAATATTAGTCATGATTAACATGAGATTAGTAAAACAGTATGTAAAAATGTGAGTTTAGTAATCATGTGCATAAGGACAGAGGGGTAGGGACATGTGTCACAATCAATCAGTATTGATCAATTGATATAATTTGCTTTAAAGGGATATGTAATCTTTCTGTATTATGAATACATCTGATAAAGGAGTATTAATAGTATAAAAAAAAATGTTTGCATGAAAAAATACCGAAATAAACATTTAAACACTTACCTTGAAGTTAGCAAAATTTATTTTAGTTTCTGAACTTTTAAAATGAAGGTAAACACCCCCTTCAATTGTTTTGGCCAATCTGGTAAGATGAAAGATTTGAGACATAGCACTATGTTAGTTGCTATGGCAACAGCACACAGCATAAACTGGAAGCAGGGATGAGTCATATCCCAGCAGTGACTGGGAGGCTGACAATAATGCTCTCCTATTGGCAGGTAAATAGTGGGTTAATATTGCTCCCTGGATGCTGCATGCTGATTGGGTGGGGATCAGGAACTTGTGTAGACACACCCTGGGGATGTCAACACAATCATTAGAGGTATTTTTAGATATTAATAAAAATAAAAGGTTTTATGAGATGTGCTGCATACACGTAGGCTGCTTTTTGCCGATAGAGTGCAGAAATGTACTGATCCAGCTCACTTAGATATACCTTTAATCCATAGGTCTCTGATCCATATATCTGAACCCTGAATCAAAATATTGAACACCTCAAACGAACATTAACACAAGATGTTTATATGGAAGGATGATCTATGTACAAAAGATAGATCTTTTGTTTCATTAATGAATCTGGAGGCTCCCAATCATGATAAAGTACAAACACACAGAAACAGTGATAGCAGTATAACAATATTTTACCTTATTTGATACATAGAGCACATGTTTATATGTATACGACTGTGCACTAATACCAAGGGTGTGGTGTCGGCAATCCCGGAAGGGCAAAAAGCTTTTTGTCAAAAAGGGACACCTAAAGGGGTAAATGTAATCCTGCATAGTAAGGATGATGCATAGCATCTAATAGAATCACATGTGGTCATTATACCACAGTAATCATAATCTGCTGAAAAAAGTATCATCATATATCACTGCATTTAGTTGAAGTAACCATTAATGCACATATAACTTCCATATGGTCTTCATCAGCTTAATTAAACAGATGTAACAAATCATGGATTATGTACTCCAATTCAATTCCACACACAGTATGTTTTCATATATTAAGGAATAATCTCAAATAGATGGTCATAATCTGGAAAACAGAAAGAAGAGGCTGATAAACAAGCAATAGCTATATTTACAATACAGTTTCATGCTGTTACCAAAATAATAAACCAATTAACATGAACTTCATGTACGAGCAGTGCTAACCATAGTGAATCTATCCTCGGCAATAACCATCCCCGAAAACTATTGAGGATGTGTAATTTCACAAGTAATGTTTCACTGTGACCACAATCAGTTAGCAAATAGTGCAATCACTAGCACCATATGGAATTGTTGGGCCACACTGATATCGCATTTAATTGGTATACAGGTGGTACTGTGGCCAAAATGATTAAAATGATCACATTACTCATAAACACATACCATTGATCCTGATGTAAAACAAAGGCCAATATCCATATAGCTTGTAAACTAAATCACACACATGAATCTGCTATCAGAATGTTAACAGCATGACATGCAACAATAACTCACGTTTAACAACTGGTTTAGATTAGCAGATCCCAATGGGACTGTGCAACTCTACAGCCGGGACTGTATTCATTGTAATCAAACACAAGTCATGTTCATTAGTGATGATACATGGAATCATATATGGCATTTCAGATCTATCTGCTGGGAGGAATGTCACTGATCTAATGCCTGGTAGGCCCTGGGTTGAAACATTACTTACATTATATGATTACACTGCCCGAAGATGATGAACATGCCTGCATAATTGTGAGATTATACTATAAAGACCTAAAGAGACAAGAACAAGATATCAGTCATAACACTATTAAGATTGACTACAACACCTCATATCAAGGTCAATCCACATTGAACATCAATTGGTGAAATGTTAAACATAACTATACATGTACACACTCTGTAGCCAGGCAATAGTATGTCAACCTTTATACTAATTAATAGTCAGTGAGGAGTGTTGATGAGGAGGACTTAGGGGATGTGCTCGTCTACCGCATCTTTCTCAGCACTGGGCCCGCACCTTCAGTGCCCGTGCACCACCTCCTTCTACCAAGTGGAGGAGGTGTTGGAGTGAGAGGTGCATCCACCAGGCGTGGCTGTGTAGCAACTGGCATTGGTGGTAAGGTTTGAGATGAGAAGGCCACCGGCTGTGGTTGCGATGGGGGTGGAAGCTGTGGAATCAAATCCTGGAGAGATATGAGCAGGCGTTGCACCAACTCTATGTGTGGCTCAATTAGTGATCTCTGGGCTTGTTTGTCCATATTTCCATTTTGCTTATACCTCTCCATCCATTGATTGTGCCTCCTCATCTCAGAATATATTAATATGCTGCTGATGAAGGAGGGAGTTTGGGAATTCGCAATATTATTCTGGTGTTCGAGCTGTAGTGCCAGGTCAGTTATTACGGCGTGGTGGCTTGTGTAATCCCTCTGAATGCGGAGCAGGATATCCCTCATAGTGGCTGGTGGGGAGGTGTGAGGTCTGTTCCTGGATATTCCAGGCCTTTCAATGGGCTGCGGTGATGACAGAGGTGCCGGTGCGGATGGTGATGACAGAGGTGGTGATAAGGATGACAGAGGTGCCAGTGGCGATGGTGTCGCTGTTGGCCTTGGTGATGGTGTCAGCAGTGCCGGTGGTGAAGCCCAAGTTGGAGGAGCCCATGTTGGGGGAGCCCATGTTGTGAGTGGAGGAGTGGTGGGGTCCTGCCAAGATGCCAAGACATCCATGGGACCTGAGCAGGTGCTGGGTACTGAAATGAAAGGGCAATAGTGTTTTAGTTGGGATTATCTAAACAATTGTTCCGTATCTGTGCCATCATGGTCACTTATAATTAGCTGTGGTGATTGCCTTACACAGATAAACAGTGATGTGTATCATGAACATTGTGGCTCATATCAATATATGTAATCCTTCTCCGGTCTGCCATCTGCAGTTCATTAGGACAAATGATCAGGTGAATCTGTTGTGCAGTGTGTGAGACTGACTAATCTGTGACCAATTCTCAGCAATGGTTTATAACATGCAGATGAGACATGGTCCAGGTTAGGCTAGTACATGACACACACATGCAGTCCTACAGAGTCTGTATCCGCATATGCTGCAGTGTGCACACCCGTACACGTACTCTATTTTGGATGTTATATTGATCTTGATCTATTTGGTGAATGTTAATCAGAATCAGTTTTAACTGCAGGTATTTGACAGATATTTTATTGATAACAATTCTGATTATGATATGTTTGCTTACTGGATTTAAATAGTTATTGCAGCCCCATATAGCATTAGCTGTGACCAGAGAGCTTACAGTGTAGCATTGCTATTGTACGTCAATTATCTATGTGTGTGGTGTTCATGTGTGTGCATATGATGGTGTATATGATACTCACATTGCATGGTTCTCGGCACACCCATGTCCACCTGTCCTGAAAGGCCCACTACTGCTGCTGGCTCGAATCACTCCCTCAGGGTCCTCTGCCATGCTGTGTTTGTGAAAAGGGTGATGGTCCACCACCAGTTGCAAGGGCAGCTTACGCCTCCTCTGCCATCTTCCTCTTCACCTTTATCCTGCTGTCATCATATATATGCTTGACAGACCTCACATCAATGTTGGCATACCCCAATTCAGCAACAGCTGAAGCAAACTAACTCCAGGCATGTGTCTCCTGGCTAGGTCTTACTTCCTCCCCCCCCCATGTATGATGCTATAGCGGACATGGATTTCCCTGAGGAGGACCCTCATCTCATCTGGGTTATAATTGGGGGCCCTGAGCTTTGCCACAGCCTCTTGCCCTCCCAACTGTGCCTGGGGTTCCTGGCCTCCCTGTTCTCTCCCTGGGGCCGATCTCTCCTCACCACTACCCCTCCTGGAATCAGACCCCTGACCCTCTGCCCCTATTCTTCATGCCTACATCTGGGGGCACGTCCCTCCTCCTCCTGCTCTCCTACACCTTTACATCCCCTCCCTAACTGAACCTGCATTTCGGGGCCCATTTGCATAATCCTTCATTGAAGGAATAGCATATCCTCCTAACCGAACCACTTGCAGTGGCGGCTGATCTGGGCCCGCCAGCCCCCGCTCGAAAGGGCAATGCAGCTCGCATGGGGGTTATTTTGTTCAGCCAGAGGGTGACTGCCTTGTCATTTTCAAATGAAGATTAATAGTGCGTTCCTATGATTGGTGGTCCAAAATTGTATGTATTTGGTAAAGTACCAGATTTATATGTATGTCTATTAAGTCTATATATATATATGTAAAGAACATATAATATTATTAATATACATAGAGAGAAAAGACACTCAAAATAAACAGCGCCGAATACTGGTTAGGAAACCTTTCCCCCAAAACACACTCCAGGATAGAAAATGCTTAAAGCCAGTTGCCAAATGTCCTAAAGCCAGTTGCCAAATGTCCTGGGGATCTTCCTGTACCCTTTTCTTCTATCTTGTACCTCCAGGCGAGACGAGTCTCCCTCTGGCTATCCAAGAAACGTGAGCAAGTTAATGAGTAGAATATCTCCATGTACGCTCTTCAAATCCGCTCCTTGACATCTAGAGATAGATGCACACCCAGATTGTCAAGTCTGCAGACTACTGTGGATGGAACTGATTCGTCCGACACCCTAACCGCGGTTGGATGGGCTATAGCAGCCATTGCTGATGAGAAACCCTCAACCTCCGTCAATGCAGCCGTCACAGTTGGTGTGGCTGGCCGTGCCAACACGTGATCATACCGATCCGTCTGTCTCTGACTTGCCATTGATCCAAAGGCCTTCCATGCTAACCGGGAGACACACTAACCTAGCTCATCCTTGCTAATGTGAATATCATATGATCCCAGGAACTGTTGTAAACCTGTCACAAAAACATGTGTCTGTGTATTGCTGGTGGCCTCCGTACAGCCACTTGCATTATACACCTCACCTGACTCTCGTCCGGCTGGAAGGTGTCATGGCCTCTTCCAATTCTGACTGCCACTGGGCCGAGACCATCTCTATCTGGACCTCCTATCTTGTGAGCATGACTCTCTCTCCGAACTGGAATCTCGACCTGCTGCTCATAGAGCTTGATCTATACCATGAAGACCTGCTTTCTTAGCCAATGTAAATGTAAATGAACTGTACCTTGAAGTGGCACCTCAAGCTCTCGCAAGGGTGAGGCACCCTTTGGACCACTTCATTAACCTCCTCTCCACTGTCTGGGCTTGGTCCGCTTATTTTTCTTTCATTCCTTCTCTTCTTGATTGTGGATTCCAGATTGGGCCAGGTTGGCATCAGCATTGTCAATGGCCAGACCTGGGGTCTGGGTAGGTTGAAGTGTCTGAGCCCAGTCTGTGCACCTTTTTTATATTACCCTGCCTAAGAACCCTAAGCTGCAGTGTGGGCTGTGAGGTAAGCGAACCCCCACCTGAGGGTCACAGGGTTTTTTTCTGTGGATGTCATGCGGTTGCTGAGCCAAACCCAACAGCAGTGCTGTGACTAGGCTGCCTCAGCTTCTTCTCTCTGAGTGGCAGCCCTGTGTGGAGAGGGGCCACTCCAGGTGCCACCAGGGCATCCAACCACATCAGGCTGCTCCCTGGTAATCAAGAAGGGCCAGACCCTCAGAATGGGGTTGTGGCTTACTGGCTGCTTCATGCTGGTCACCACAGAGGTGGTCTTCCAGCCACCTCACCCCATGGCTGATGGCTCTTGCCCTCGCCTGGGCCAATAACCTCTCTATTGCTGCAGACTGCTCCTCATCCATAACCCCCAGACACTCAACAAACAACACAATGAATGAGAACACCAATGTAGACAATCAACATGGACACACAGTACCAAACACCCTGCTGAGTACAAGAGAAAGCTGAATGCACCAATCCCTGCAACCCTGACTGCCTGCACCACTCATTCAGACCTCCACGCGCTGCTGTCTCCTTGCTGTCTGGCTGTGGAGTGAGACAAAATTGTGCCTGCAATACCTAGGGGCCGAGCTAGCCCCTCACGCTCGCGCTGACCACTCCCTCACTCCACCGCTGACACCGCAAGCTCTCCCAGGACAAGGGCCCCCTTCTTGACATCACTCCGTTCTGCCTCCTGGGATCCCCAAATTAGTTGTTAGTTAAACATAAGAAAACTGTATTTATCATTATTATCACTACATTGGTCCTTTATGTTCTGTAATGGTGGATCAGGAAACAGAGAAGCAAATTGTATTTTCTTGATTACGCATTTGCTAATATTGCTTTTTCTTAAGTGTGTGACAAAGATGAATACATTCATGGAACATGCACATAGAAAAGAAAATTAAAATAATTAATATAGAACGCATTTATGTTCTCAATTATGTTTTCTTACTTTTTTTTAACAAGGTACACATTGATTTTCATTATAATGCATCTAAATAATGCTGTCTGTAAATTGTTAGACATAAGTAATTTTTAGAAAAAGGATCTTGAACCCCTGATGAAAGATTAGAAAAGTGCGTCGGGTTGACACTGTATAAGTGTCGCACGTTAGTGATGTCATTGATTGGCGCCTAACTATAGAGACACGCAAAAGTATTAGCTAGCATCCTCACCCAAAAGATCCTGTTATACTCCCTTACGACTTTAGTTTAGACAAAGGCAATGAGGACTATACTAAATTGAATGCAGCAATTTATTTACCATAACTAATAGAGTCTTATAACAAGTGGACACAACCTAAACCGAATTTCCTAATATGTTACAGATGAAAATATAAATCAATGTCACTTTCTATTATTTCATTGTTGCACTAAATAGCACTTTAATAATTTGACCTCAGCACAGGATTTATATATAGGCACTAGTCACTTTAGCACCAGCACTTCAAAAATATTTTGTTGTGCATTTACCCTCTTAGCTCTTTACTTGTCACTTTTTAACAATCAAGATTCAATATTTCCTTTTTATAAAAATAAATTAAATCAGCTATTGTGAATTCAATGATATAACAGACTCTGGAAAGTTTTTGTAGTGTCTAAATCACAATTTTTTTAATTATCACAATTTTTATTAATGTAATTATAAGTTAAGTTTTATATGGGCTTCTCTTAGTGAGATTGGGTAACGGTTTGCCCCATCAATAGAGATCTTTCCTATTTTTCATATATTGATATAACTATTCCTGTTTATCTCAGAGAGCACCCCTTTTAACTTGTATTAGATATTTAATCACTTAGAGCCATCACAGCCTATTTGCACTAAGGATCTTAAACACAGGATTATTCTAGATCACAGATGAGAAGTTCTTTTCTTAGAAAGTTGCGCTGAAGGGCATTAATACTATAAATTGCAGCTTTATAACAATTGCTATAAAATGTTATATACAAAGGATGCTTATCGCTATAACTACCAACTATTGCATTAGCCTGTCTTTGAATATGATGAATTGTTATAATGTGTCTTTATAGCCAACATCTGTTAATTGTAAAAATAAATTAATTAAAATGTAAATTAGGCAGTAGCAAGATTTATAGCATACTATAAAAATGAACCACTTGCAGTTATAATCACAGCAATTTTATAAAGCTGGATTAATATCTATATCATTATTTCCTCAAATAAAAAAACAAGTTTAAAATGAGAGTGTTTATAAAAAGCTGTGATTTTAATGATTGACATTGGAAAGACTAAAATAGGGTTTGTATGGTCTTGCTACCATAAGGTATGAAAGATAAGCTAGTTATTAAAATAATTGAGTGCACAGTGTCAATATAAGGTAAGATATCTGCAAAGATTGGGGTAATAGTTTCTGAAACAGTAATCCCTTGTATATAGTATTGACTGTACAGGAATCAGTTATTGCATCAGTAATATAAGATCAATCAGCACATAAAGTGTATTTTTTGATATATGCAGTTAATATTGTTTTCACATAGTTTTGGAAACAGTATCTCCTACTTTTACCTTACTTACTTCTTTAGCCATTACTTAAATCCTTGATGTTAATCATTATTATTTATCTAGGACTCAAAGCACACTAAGAGGTCACACCTCCCTGAAGCCATGCAGGGTTGGGCCTGGTCAGTACTTGGATGGGAGACCACCTAAGACTACCAAAGCTTGGTCAGTCATAATGAGTAAGACCCTGAAGCCTATAATGAAACAACATGCAGATTTAGCGTTGCTAAGTAGTTAAGATGAGAGACAGGACGGAGAACATGTGAGAATATGGAGCAGAATTGTAGATTGATAATTGTTCATCTAGTGAGTGGGGGACTTGAAGCCTGATGGAGATGGCTGATAATCATTATTATTTATCTAAGACTCAAAGCACACAAAGAGGCCACACCTCCCTAAAGCCATGCAGGGTTAGCCCTGGTCAGTGCTTGGATGGGAGACCACCTAGGACTACCAGGAGCTGTATGCTGTGGCCCACTAAATCAGGAACTGGCAACTCACTCCAGTATCTCTGCCATGAATACTAAGAGGATCAGCATGGGGTGTTGCGGTACATGAGGTCCTGGAGAGTCAGACACGACTGAGCGATGCACACACACAAAGCACACATTAGTCTGTCATTGATCATATGCATTTTTACTGGATAAATTGGTTACCTCCTTGATATTGCCATGATGGTGAGACAAACTGCAAGCATTTGATTAAAGGAGGCTTAAGTGCTAATTGTATTATTTGTTCAGGTTTAATATAGCTGTAAATGTCATTACTAATGTAATCAACCCATGAATATGAAGCAGAATTTGAGGGTTCTGTGAAATATGGATGATATGGGGAGGATAATCTGTACTTATGACAATCTATTTAAAAATTCCATAAATCCATTGAAATTGGAAGTCACTTTGATTGGACAGTATCACCTCCCCACATTATATAAAGCGTTTCTTTTTTTGAGAAACTCACTTTACCTTTGGATATTTTAGAAGATGTAATCAAATGCTGCATATATTATTGTGCAATATATACTACTTTTGCTTTTGGTTGTTCTTAGATTTACACCATTAAATACTATTTAATGTTCATATTATATTATATCTGAATATATTAGTTGAGAGTTCCTGAATAAATATTTTATACATGGGTAGTGCAAAATCCTAAAAGCTACACCAAATATATTACAATTAAAACATACATATTACATGGACTACACAAAATGTCATGTTTTATACTTTTTTTTCACACTTCAATTACTGTTATTCAGTTTGATTAATCAAAAAATCAAATCTACAAATCAAATTTAGTATTTGCCCTTTATACAGTATCATGTTAGCATAAAAATGGGTTTGGGTCTGGGATACTGGACATTACATAGAAGGCTGATCACAGGTAAGGAGACTACTATGTTTTTCTATGACCATAACACATGCTTCCCTCCATCTTTCAGTAATACCTATCAAATTATATTTCTCATTTACTGTGAATAATTCTAGCTCACTCATTTTCTGTGATAAACTTCTTGCATTAGCAAGCTTACACTTTAGGTAATTATGTCTCTACAGGTTTGAAATACTTGCTATTGTATTTGAGTTACTTACCACAAACTCCCTGTTCACTATACTCACCCTCCCTCGACCCACTCCTTACCTCTACACATTTTACTCATTACTTCTATCTAGTCCCTCCCTCTACATATCAGTTGAAAAAATCCCAAGCCTTCTTACCAACTTCTCTCCCATCCCACAAGTTCCCTCTTCATTGTGGTGCAATCCATCACTGCTATAGAGATTGTACTCAACAGAAAAGCCAATCCAGTGCTTTTAAAGCCACATACCCTCCATCTCTTGATGTTTGCCAAATCCGAACTAGCCTGGCCCCTCCTCCTGTGACAAAGCTACCTCCCTGGTAATCCTAACTAGCCCCATCACAAACCTCCATGCTAAGGCCAGCTAAATCATGCTCAGTTAACACCAGGTCCCTTTGCAGTGTAGCAATATCATGGATTGTTACAATTCTCTTCCCAAGTTATTCAAATTGAGCTTCAAGAGAGGCAGCATACTCACACATGCCACAGAGATATAGAGCCTGATTGCGCCCAGTCCTCCCATCTGGCCTCTCTCTCCTGCCTCCCACCTCAGTCTTCATTTAATTCTTCTCCCCGCTATCTCTTGGTTGTGCTTCCACTCTGTGCTATCGGCTTATCCCCTGTCTTTTTCTTTGCCTCACTGTCCACTTTTGCTTAGCATTAAGTACCACTGATTATCCCCTATGTCATATATCCAGACACTGCTATTTGCCTTCCTATTCCAATGCATATGTTTTAGTAATTTCATACCTGGTTATTCACAATCCAGGGAACTATTCCCTTCCTAAATTTCCATGCCCTCTCCTTAAACACCTCCTCTGCCTGTCATTCAGTTCCAGCATAGGGTGCTCATACCTCACATATCAAATGTATATGGTACACCTCTAAATATTTATGATGGCACCACTACCCTCCACTCTATTTCTGTATGTTTTCAAATGTGTCACTCACCTGCTGATTGTCATGCCCTTATTTCCCATCTTACTGCTCCTTTTGAGCTTGCTTAAGGATCCCCATCCACACCCAACCTCTGCCACTTTCTAGTTCCTCAACTTTACACTCTCCACTCCTCAGGCCTTGACCATTTTCACCCCCCCCCCATTTTGTCAACCATTCTAATCATAAGCAGAATTCACAGTGTATGTCTGCCACTTTTAAATAATTTCCCATAATTCAGCTACTGCCACTTCTGAGCCTCTTATCTCTAAGGATAAGTCGCCCCATTTATTTTTCTTCTCCCAGTCCTCCTGAATTCCAGTGCTCCTACATACTATTCTAACTACAATGGTCTGTGCGTGCTATCTTTGCATTAGGTCCGATTTAATTTGCTAGCTTCTTCCTAACCAGTTTTCTTGATTATCAGTCATCTCCCAACACGCTACAAGTCCACCACTAGACACTCACTAGATGAACAATTATCAAACTTCAATTCTACTCCATTCTCTCACATGTTCTCCATCCCGTCTCTCATCTTAACTCCTTACCAACGCCAAATCTGCATTTTGTTTCATTATAGGCTTCAGGGTCTTGCTCATTATGACTGACCAAGCTTTATCGGACACTGAGAGAGTCCTCTCTTAAATGCAGTCCTCTCCCAAAAGTCCTCTCTGAATTGCCAGAAGCCAAACATCACTTCGCCAATGGACCATACCCAGATTGATCCAAGATGTATCCCCTATCCAGCTACTGGTTTCCGAGCATTTACAGAAGGACAAGCTTTACAGAATATTACAAAACAGTGGCTCTCCTTGTCAGCTACCCAAAGACCTACTAACACAAATCTGGATTCTCAAGCCATGCAAGATGGGCCTTCAAATCTAACTCACATTAGGAGGGACATAATTGAAGTCAAATATGTAAATTTAGTTTCCCTCATACCATTTTACAACACAGTGAAGAACAAAACCCTGTCTCAAGTGGATTTCTAGGTTGTGATCAAATCAAAGTAGCCATGATGAAAATTCACAGAGCAACTGAATTTATTTTGGCTTTCTGTGTGTATAGGAATATCATATCTTTAGCTTACCCAACTTACTGACAAGATTATAGTGGTACTAATTATTGACTATCACAATCCTTTACCGCTTCTGCTGATAAAGCCCAATAAAATGATCCTGTTTGATTGATTGGTGATGGATTTTGAATTGTTTTGTCAGCCTATCGCTGGAGTGAAAGCCTCTGTCTGTCGACATTGCCTCTCTCCACTCCATGCCACCAGATTTTGCCCTTCCCCATCTGCTTCCAATACACAACCCGGACCCTCCCCCATCCATCCTCAGCCTTAATCCGTCACCCACAGTCCATCCTCAAAAAGTTTGATGGGCCACCATGAGCATTATCTGGGCACCACCGCAATCTGCAATAATTTCAATACTTGGGGTGTTCTTATGGTACCTGCATATTGCTACACCTCAGGTCCCAGTGCAGAAAGGTATAGTCAACACTTTACGTTTGTCCTACTACTTCACCTAACAACCATTACCGTCCCTCACTGTTTACCTTATAACTGAATTTGCAAAGGATTTCACACTGGGGTCACAGCATTGCCTCAGTTTTCCTTGGCCAACAACAATTTATTACCTGATGTGACAGAACCTGAGATCTTAGATCAACTGTTTGCTTCATAAATCAAGAAACACAACCTGCTGAGCTTGTTTGATTCACCCCCTTTAAAACCATTAAGCATTGTTACCTGAAAATATTCTCACAAAAAGAGTTTAGTCATTAACTTATAAGCCCTGTACAACAACTTTGTTGCTAGCATCAGTCCCTCATAACCTCTGATGAGCTATCCCTCCAGTGTGCCTTCAACGACAATGTCATCTAAAACACCACCCAATTATGTCCCAGGTCCTGGTTATCTAATTCAGACATTTCTGATGCATTTAAATGACTCTCTATCCACCTTCGTCTATGGCACCTACACAGCATTCACTGGAGAAACACATTCTACTTTGCTAACAAACTGTTATTTGGCTCCAAAAGTAGGGGAACATTTTTTGATATTGCCCCCAAAGCACTCTGCTGGATTCTCCTCAACATAAAAAGATTTGCTACTGTCGTCGTTATTTATATTACATCTTGTATATTGAAAGCACCCAAGAAGTTCAAAGAAGCCTCCAAAATGAACTGGATCTTTTCATGGAACTCATATGATAAGAGGCAAGGCACAAGCCATCAAGTAGAATTTATGGGCATGCATTTCAACTCAGCTAACATGGAATGTGATCTTTCATCCCACCAAATCTGTCTATACCTCATCGACAATCATTATACTCCAGACCATTTCAGGACCATTTACAACACTGAAGTCACTACCTTCCCTTGGACTAAGCCAATCCTTCCTTGGTCACCAGTCAGTTCCATCATAACTGTCTATATCATGTCATTTGGCTGGTCCAACGAATGGCAAGGATGCTCCGTTTGAGTATGGAAATATTACCTTCCAACAAAGATTTATCCATGTCCCTCTAGAGACAGCTCACCGTTCATTCCCTAATCAGTCAATTCCCAATGTTTCCCTCTCTCTATTTTCTTCACAGTACCTATTCTTCATTCCTGTGGGTACTCCTCACAGACCTCACTTTTAGCTATCTCAAGCCAACACTTTGACATTATCCTTTGTTCATTATGTTCAGCTGAACCTATATAAATTAGGTCTCAACCCTTATGCCTATTCCTGGCATTCGTTTAGGAACAACACCCCTGACCACATAATCAAAATGCTCTGCAGCTGGAAAACGTCTTGCTTTAATCTATACATCTGCAACCCCACATCTGAACTTTGTGAAGTTTTTGTCATTATCACTAAATAAAGTTTTTTCAATACCTTATCTACTATGCTTGTACTTTTTGGTCTCTAATAAGATTAGGATGACGTAGTTAAACACCACACATCAAGCTACCTCAAAAGAGAGGGAATGTTCTGAAAACAAATGTTAGATTAAAATAACCTGACATATTGGAAGGCCCAGATCTTGTTCCCACACCTTAAAAAAAAAAATCCATCAACTTCAATAACTCCTTGCACATTTGTCTCACTCCCACACCCTCCCTTCTCTCCACACCTTTTAATCCCCCTGGTCCTCTAATCAGGCTAGGACAATGTAGCTAAAATAAAACAGATCAAGCTAAGAGAAGGCTCCAACCACACATAAATATATATATATATATATATATATATATATATATATATATATATATATATATATATATATATATATATATTGTAACAGGGCGCCCCCTTCTGGCGGGGTTTGCATCCTGTTTCCTTTGCTCTTTTGCTTATTTAGGGAGGAAGACACAGCAGGCTTGTCAGAGGTTTAGTTTGACTGCTGTTTATTTGTCAGCGCCAACAGAAAGAAAACAGTGCTTATCTTCAGCAATAAAACAAAATACTACATAAACGGGCTTACTATCCCTGAGACTGCTTCTCGGCCTGCAGGTATAATAACACAGTCCACAGTGTAAGCTCTCTGCTTGATTCTGGTATCTTTTTAAGGACTTTTTCCTCTTCTGTCTCTGTCAATAGTGGGTGAAGCATAGGGCCCACCCTTCTCTCCCTTATGCTTCACCCCAGGAACCCTTGTCACCCTCTTGTGATGCAGGACTATTACGCTCTCTCAAAGCACTCTTCTCCCTGGGGCATTTGTACTCCTTATCTTCATATGGTGAAAACAACATGCATTTGTCACCAACCTTTTTATCCCTTATTGCATCCGGCTTCTTAGGAATGGGGTCTTCAGATAAAGCCTTACTCAGTGGTATATCTCCAATGCCACAGAAGTCTTCTCTGTGAGCAAACTCTGGAACACAGCAGTCTTCTTGACTGTCTCGCTTCAGCACAAATCCCAGCTCTCAGGATCCAAACAGCAGCTACACACACAGCTCAAAACTCACAGCTCTTAGGCCCAAGCCTAAGTGAGAGAGATTCCACCCCATCTGTCTGCTGCTCTTAAAGGCAGTTCACAGCTGGGCGTCCATTAGCCTCTGATAACTGCCTGGAGTTAACTCTTTCCATTCTTAGGGGAGAAGTCTTACAGAGCTCTCTTGTGACCCCTGGTGGCCCTCCATCACAATATATATATATATATATATATATATATATATATATATATATATATATATATATTGTGACAATGTTATGCACTGGATTTATGTAAGCCACAGACTCTGCAAAGCTCTTTTTCCCCAGGAGGACTGAAATAGTTAACTCCTGCAGCAGTTGATTGGCCCAACTGAGTTTGGCTTAAAAGCTTGCTAATGAACTGGGTGAATGATCAGTCTGTGCTGGAGAGAGACAGGAAGGTGTTTACTGAAACTTGGAAGAGACACACACAGCTGAGAAGGGACTTGCAGCAGAATGAAAAACTGGATCCCTCAAGTATACACGCCAGTGATTACAAACTAACTATTAGACCTATTATGTTTGTTTTTTTGTTTTTGTTTTTTTGGCTCCATTCAGGTTCAGCTGGATGGAAGCTCTGTTAGTATGGGATCTATCTAACAGTGAAGTTAGTGCTCTCATGGGAGCTATGCCTGTTATTATTGGTATTTTGTTTTGGTGTATATGTAATAACACTGTCAAATATATTCAAATATATAGCATTAAAGTCTTCTGTAATTGTGTTCCTTTATCAAATGTGGCAGAAACAAAGGGCATAAACCCAGTAGAGACGTATAGCTTGTTGCATGTGGTGGCAGTAGTTGGGTTAAGATGGAGAAACTAGTCAAGGCCCTGGTACAAGCCTCTGCAGCAAAACAGGCCCAAGCTACAGAAGACAGAGCCAAGCTCTAGAAGGCAAAAAGACATCAGTGGGGAAAAAAACAATTAGTCCTCTATCCTACAAGCAATGCTGGAGGTACATGGGATGAAGATGACAATCACTGGTACAGTAGTAACTAACCTGCTTTATACTGTTGTGATAGGCAGAGTTTTTCCCAACTCTGAAGACATCCCTCAAATTAACCAATTTGGAAACATAACAGATCCTAAAGAGTAAACCCAAAGTGCTCAAGAATTTATATGGGCACATCAGTCATGCTTGGACAGTGACCTGTCCTCTGGATCAATTCAGGAAAGATGGAAAGAAAAAATGTTGGTGTTTTTTTATTTTTCAAATGTTTATAAGATTACAAACATTAAAACATAAAGATAAATAGAACGAGAAAATATTGACAAAATATACATAACATTGTTTGGAACATTGTATACAAAAGTATAAACAGTATTATATTCATATTCTTTTGTAAAGTGTTATTCCAAGATAAATGTTCAAAAGAAGTAAAAAAAAAAAAAAAAACAACCCACAAAGCAATTCAGTTGGATTAAATTTAGTTATATAGAATACATTTTTTCATGATATCAAGACGTATTAGTATTTGGTCTTTTTTCCTTTATGATGGTAATGGTGAGTGGGAGATAGGAGTCAACAGGGTTCATGGAATCATTCACTTCTTTTGTTCCTTTTCTTCCTTCACATTTTCCCCCTATCTCTTCCTTCCTTTCCTTTCTTACCTTCTTTTAAATAATATTGCTATAAAGCAAGTTGCTATGTCTTCCAGAGAGACCATTTTAAAAAGATTTTTTTGATGATCGGCCTGATAGTGTTAAGTAATCCAACTCTATTTGTTTACTTCTGTCTACAATGGTCACAAGTTCAGTCCATGTTCCATCCTCTGACTATAAGCCACTTAGCTGCCATTAAAGTATTTATAATTACATTACTTGTTAATTGTTTATAGTTAAATTTGCTTGGAAAAATATGAAATAATACAATCTCAGGAGTTAATTCCAATTGAAATTTAATCATTTTTGATATTTGTATTAAACATAATGAACAACATTTTTTAATGTCTGCACAGTTCCACCACATATGTTCTTGAGTTCCTATTTGTTTTTACATCTCCAACAATAACCTTGATTTTCTTGTGGGTCTATTTTTTTTAATTTAATTGGGGTCATCTACCAACGCTGCACTTATTTAAAATATATTTATCTTAAAGATTAATTCATTATACTTTTCTCAGTTACTAAGAATGCTTTATACCACTGGTCTATATGCCATATTGTCCCAAAGTTTTCTTCCCATTTTTGCATCTTCTCATTTTTTCTACTTCTAGTCGAGATTTTATAATTTTGTGATATCTAGATATTCTACATTTCCTCTTACTGTCATTTAAGTTTTTTTTTTAAATTGTGTCAATTCTCTATTTATCAATATTTCATAATCTGTGTTTATTATCGATTTGTAAAGAATATCATAGAATAACCATTTAGTAGATGGTATTTGGTATTCATTAGTTAAAAAGATTATTAGTATATTAGTTAAAAAGATTTCGGTTTTTGTCCCTGAAATAGATCGCTTACAATTTTTAGACCCCATTTTACCCAGGTTATATTTAGAAAAGGATTTAGTTCCAATGACAACTTATGTATTGGGATATTTGGGTCTGGAAATTTTAACAGTTTTTTTTTTTTTAATTATATTAAACCACCATTTTATTATAGTTCTAGGAATAAGTGGTAATTTATTAAGTATCTTAATAGCTATCTTCTTTTTCCAAAATATATATTGTAAGTTACTATTTTTAACTAACTCATTTTCTATAAGTAAACATTTAGGTGTATTTTCTTTTATTGTAAATTGAACTACGGTAGATTAATAGCTTTTGAATACTGTATAATATCCAGTGCTGCCAAGTCTCCTTTAGAGAAGGCTCTCAAAGCAATTTCTTGTTTGATGCGCTGTCTCTATATATTAAATTATCCAATATTTTTTTTAATTGTTTAAAGTTTTTGATTTAAATCTTTAATGGAAGACTTCTTAAAATGTAAGTTATTTTGGGCAGAATATTCATTTTGATTAGTGCTATTCTTCCCAAACAGGATAAGTTCAGAGATTTCCAATTCATTAAAATAGATGAAATTTGAAGTAGTTTATCCAAATTATTTCGAACCATGTTATTTAGGTTTGGACTAAATATTATAACTAAGTGTGTTATTTGATTATTTCCCCAATTATAAGGGAATCTATATTTTAGTTCAAATGTATCTTTACCGGATAGATTAGAGTATAGCTTTTGTAATATTTACTTTATAATAGGATAAGTTACTGTACTCTTCAATAAGCTGATGTAGGCTGGTTATTTAATTTTTTTGGACCAGTAACTGTAACCAATAAATCAGCAAAAATAGTAGCTTTATTTATAATAGAGCCAGTAGCTATACCTTTTATTTGTTTACAACTTCTAATCATTTCCAGTAAAGGTTTAATAAGTAAAGCAAATATGAGTAGTGACATAGGGCAGCCCTGTAGAGTTCCATTTCTTAAGTCAAATGATTGTGTTTTAAAACCTACTCCGGTTATATATGCATTGACTTCTTTATAAAGCGCTCTAATCGCATATGATCCAAAATATCCAAAACCATATTTATCTAATACTAAATGTATAAAATCCCAATTCACTCTATCAAATGCTTTTTCCGCATCAAATGATAGAGCTACTAATGGTATTTTTCTCTTATGTACAAAATCAATGATATTTAAACGTTTTCGGGTGTTATCCGTTGATTGTCTAAACTTAATAAAACCTGTTTGATCTTTATTAATGAAGTTGTTTAATAATGGATTTAGACGAGCAGCCAATATGCTGGAATATATCTTTATATCTGTGTTAAGAAGTGATATTGGGAAATTTTCAAGGATCTTTATCAATTTTTGGTATAATAGTTATTGCTGCCTCTAATGTTTCTGCCGGTGCTTTTCCATTTGTTTTAATTTCATTATACATTTTTTGTAAGTTTTTCACTTTAGAAGAAGAGAATAGTTTATAATATATATTTGCAAACCCGTCAGGGCCCGGAGATTTCCCAATTTTCAAAAATGTTATACTTTGATGGATTTCATCTTCTGTGATATCTCTTTCCAATTCTTTTAATTGTATTTCTGATATTTTCGGTAATGGTATTTTTTTAACTATTCTTCAGTTTGTATCATTGTAGGTTTCTGAAAGTTTTCTGTTTGCTCAAGATTATACAAGGTCTTATAAAAGTTAAAAAATGATTCCCCTATATCTATAGGATTTCTATGAAGTACACCCATATTATCGTGTATCAAATGGATTCTTTTACTAGAGTGTATTTCTTTAATTTGCTTAGCAATTCATTTTCCAGGTTTATTACCTAAACTAGTGACTTGCCCGTCAAAAATGATGGGGTAAGGCAGGTATGTTGTTTGCCACAGACAGAAAGTGTTTTGGCTCTCATTGCAAGCCGATCGGTTGGTGTATTTTTTGTTATCAGGGGCGCTTTGCGCTCATTGTAAGGTCCGCACTGATCTTCTTTTGGCTCTTATTGGAAGCCTCTCCCCTGGTGTACTTTGTGTCCTATGAGCACCGGTGGAGCTCCTATTGCGATACTGTGTTTTTTTTTCTTTCTTCTGTATATGTATTTTTTCATGATAATTAATTAAGTCATTAAATCATAAATTAATATACTTTACCTATTTCTAAGTAATATATGCAGGAAGCATTGTGCCGAAGAGCTGACAATCTGTATTGATGTTCCTGCAGCATATAATGTAGATTTGCACTGTTGTTGAGCTGAGGTGTAAGTGTCAGCAATGTGTGCAGTGTGTAGTGTAAATAGGCTGCGTGTGCGAGGGGAGGCCGTTTGTGTAGCTGTGTAGTTCCGCATTGTGTAAGTTAGTGTTGTAAAATGGCGGCGATTGTGTATGTGGTACACAGGTGTGGATGATTTTGCGTCCTTGCTAATAGTGTATTTTGTACCTCATACAGGTTTGTGTAAAAGTCGTATGTGCTTGGCAGTGTTTTGCAGGTTTAGGGGTCGTTTAGCCTTGTTTTTGTTTTTTTCAGCGGCCATTTTTTCTCTCACTTAGGGGATTTTCGAGTGACTAAACTCTGCAAATTGGGCTTAAATGTGCATGCAACCTGACTCCCAGACATCCTGGCTGGCCCCCCTTGTTGTGTGTAATGTTTTGTTTGTTTTTTTTGTGTATTTTGTGTTTTTTGTTATGTTTTCTGCTGTGCGCGTTTCGGCCGTTAAGGTTGTATTTTTGCTAGTTTGTAAAAACATTTTTCTAAGTCTCACGCCTCGTATTTTTTTGTGTAAGTCAATAATTTTTTTTTCTATGTCCCGCGGCTCGTATTTTTTTGTGTAAGTCCGTATTTAGTCATTGAGTGTTATAGTTTTTTTTTAAGAGTCCCGCTTATGTGGCTGTAACCACTTGTAAGGCGCCGTAGAGCCTCCACCTCCACATATGTGGCCCTTCACGCAATGAGTCTTCAGCTCATTGCAGCCGACATTGAAGCCTCCACCTTCCGCAAATGCGGCCCCTTGCTTTGCGAGTGTCCGCATTTGCTGCCCGATCTGCGTCCCTCGCTTTGTGACGACGATTCGCAGTTTGACAACTATTATATGTGATGATAGTGTTTTAACTGGTATAACCAGATTAAATTATCAATTTTTTTCTGTTCAATCTTTTTAAATTCAGTTTGAATTTTAGATATTTCTGGAGTGGTAATAGTCGTAGTCTTGTATATGTATTATACGTATTGGAAAAATAGGTAAAATCTTTATCAAGTGGGTGTAATACCCTCCAACCATCATATATTTTATAATTCAGTAGCGTCTTTTCAAAATTATTTGTATTTCTAATCATTATTTTATCTGGTTTTACCGTGGATCTCCTATCCATAGATAAATCTAAACAGATGTTTAGGTCACCACAAATAACCAAATTACCTTTTTTAATATTATTTATATGTTTTATTTTATTTAAAAACTTGTTTTGATTCTTATTAGGAGCATAGATGTTAGCTATTGTGTAAAACTGATTATTTATTGTGCCCATCCAAATTATATAGCGACCATCTGTATCTTTTTCTATGAACTCTTCAACAATTTTATTTACATTGTTAAAGAATATACAGACACCTCTTGACTTATTTCTATAATTAGAAAAGAGTTTTATATTGTACTTTTTATCTGATATATATATATATATTTCTTATCTTTTAGGTGGGTCTCCTGTGCACATACATCAGCATTAACTTCATGGAAAAAAATCATGACCATTACTCTTTTTGAAGAAATATTTAGCCCATTTACATTCTGAGATGTAAATTTAAGTCCCATAGTTATTATTATTATTATTATTATCTTTATTTATATCGCGCCAACATATTCCGTAGCGCTGTACAGGGGTTGAGTACATAGCAGAAAACAAATTAAACACCTTGTAAAGAATGGAGGGCCCTGTTTTTGAGCATAAAATCAAATGTACATAGAGCTTGTTTCCAAGTTACTTGAGTATTATAATTGATCATATCCATTACCTTTTACTCCTCTCTCCCACCGCCCATCCTTCAAAGTTGCCTCCTTTTAAAAGGTATATTGAAGCCCTACTATTATGTCTCGGGGTTTCTTTAGGAATATATCCTGGGATGGGAATTCTATATTATTAAAAACCAAAAGTTGTTAATATAAACATTTACGTTTTTCGTCAAAATTTTCTCTGAAACACCTCAAATTCTCAGGTTGTTTTGTCCAGTATAGCTCTCAAGAGTATTATATTTATTTTGTACTAATTTAACCTCATCCTCTAACTGTGTGACGCTGGTTACCATCGTTTGATTGTCGAACCATAATTCCTCATATTTGTTCTCTAGTTCATCCATTTGATTTTTCATAGAATTAATCTCTTTTGTATTATTCTGATAATTCTTCTCTTAAAGAGATTTGGAATTCTAAGATTAATTTTTTCATGTTATCCACCGTTAGTAATTCTTGCTCTCTTGAGATTACTGTATCAGGTGGTTTTAGCAATTACATTTCAGTGGATTTAGTATGTATTGGAGAAAGTTCTAACTGTGAAGAATTAGTTAGTTGGTACGTTTCTAATGTTCTATCATGATCTTTCTCTCTTGGGGATAAGAATGAAGTCATACTTTTCGTATCAAGTTTCTTCCCCTTGTCTTTTGAGTTACTTTTTGAATTATTCTTCATTTTAGATTGTTTATTTTCTTTTGAACTCATCTTACACTTAATCTAAACTTATGAGTTCTCTTTCCTTTTTCCCTTCCCTTTCTTTTTTTCCTTTTCCTTTGTTTAATATTATTATTTTTTTTATTAGCTATTCCTATTTTAATTGGAAGACCCAATACTTATTCTCTATATTAAGGTATGAATTGATCAATCAAAAATTCCCAGATATTACATGAAGGATGTTTCAGTTCAGTAATTAATTAATAATAATACAATTTCATTAATTAATATTCTATACACAATAGGTATCTTTTAGATTTGACAATCATATATATCCACTAAGTTTGATTAAGATCACACAAATCTTCTGTACTTTGCTGTTTACTGTAGGCTTTTAAAGTATATTGTTACATTTTTTATAATAAAACTAAAACTCTATTACACAAAATAATTTATTCAATGTGTGCTGAAAATTGTAGTACTGTTTATTTTGTGCTAAGGTATACTAAAATGCTGCAATATATTGAGATCTAGCCTTCTAGTTATTACAAAATGTAAAAAAAACAAGCGCAGAATAACAACTCATAGTGTAGTACAGTAGACTCTCAGTTATCCTGCACACATGGGGATTGGTAGATGCCGGATAAATGTTCTATCATCTGCAGCTTTCACTCCTCACTTACACACAGGTACGTTGGGCTGGAGGGTGCGATGCTTAACGAGGTGAATGTAACACCAACACTGCACTGGCTCAGTCACTCATGCCTGTCTGCTTCCAGGTAAAACTGAATTGCAGAGACGTACAGTGGATGCAATCTAGGTGCCCGTAAGAATTGTGTGGCATGACAACCTGTCTCCTGGCATGCGTTGAGCCCTTTAAAATAGAATTTTTATTTAAGGTACAGTATTTAAGTTTTTTTCTGGTTGCTTGAGAGTTTTGGTTGCTTTAGTTCTGGATAACTGAGAGTCTATTGTATATTCAATGAATACATTTATTAAAAAGTAGCCAAATGCATGCTTACAAAAAATATAAAATCAGGCTCTGCTGTTAATTCGTAGTTCCCTATAAAGTTCATTCAAATACATCAAGGTATACATGGAAATAAAAGAAGCATATTTTACCAACAGAATTGCATAACCAACTCTCTGAAGATCTCGGAAGCATGGGGGAAAGGTGAGGTACTGAGGGGCATATATAGGAAAACATGCTGTTTTAAAGATGGAACATAACTTCTATTACAAATTGTGCATGTAGAATCGGTACAGGAACTCAGGTGCGTGACAGGAAATGGATTCATGCTGGCAATTCAGGATGGTCGGGAGACAGCAACTTAGCTGAGCTGTAATTAAGTAGGGAATGACAGTCCACACCTGAGCCTACTGGGGCCGCTCACCGCGACACTCGCAAGTGGAGATTCGGGTGGGAGGCACTTGCTGAACTCCCGGTGCTGCTAGTGCTGATGCTGCTAGTGGAGTTGGTGAGGCATATCGTGATTTGGCAGCGCCCGTATCGGCATACAGGCGGACAGGCCCGCTCCTCCCCTCTAATGTGAGATGATTGAGAAGCTCGGAGAAGGAGGGAGGAGTCTCAGAGAGTGGTGAGGAGGCGCGCAGAGTTCTAGGCGCCGGAGGCCACGCCATCACTGCCTTGTGAGCTGGAGGACCGCAGAGTTGTGCCCTGGGTTCACGTAGAGACCCAGTGATCCTGCACCGAAAACTAGTGTCCTCCAGATAGCCCAAGACCCTGAGGGACGTCGGCGCGTGATGACTGTTGTGTATAAAAGTTAGCCTGTGAAGGCGATGTGAAGCCAAATGGAAGCGCTATGACGAGCCCTCCTAGTCCTGCAATAGGGACAACAGGAACAAAGAAGGAGCGAGTGAAAGTATATCAACTGTCCATCTGAAGCCTGAGTTTACCAGGGAAAGGACAGTTTGGGCTGCTGGAAGGTAAGGTGATGAAACTGGAAAACTGGAAAATGATCTAAGACGTATAAGCTGTATGTTACATCTGTACAAAGTACTATCAAGATCCCCTGAGACACTGCTGGGGTCGGCAGCAGCGAGGTACTATATTAATTTCTTTTTTCCTTCGCCTTATTGCCAATACACCAAATTATTATATACAGAGCTAAAAACGCATAATAAAATGAACTAAAGGTCATATAAACTACAATTAGTAGGACCTGGTAACATCAATAAAAGTTTCCTCAAAGTCTATAAGTCCTTATAACTCCAGTGATAGCCTAAACTCACGGACACTATCATTAAGGCAATAAGTATTAAAAAATTTCAAGGGCGAGTCACAAAAAACATATAAAGCCCCACCAGATATGTATCAGTAACAACAAATAGCCCTGTGGCTGGCTGGCAGCTCTATATGAGACTTGCAATTCTCATAGGATGCAGCTCCAAAGGGGATAACAAGGCATATTGTGTTACTCAAGCAGACCACTGCAAGCAACAAATCAAAGAGGTTTGGCAGAGTTGGTCCAGACACCAGAAAATTTATCAGGAAGTTGTTACAGTCTTAACCAAACGTTACCTATCCGAATTTTTGACAGAAGCACAGTCTGACATAAAGCTTCTAAGCAATAAGAGTTTGTATACACTATCTCTAGGTGAGGAATATATCTCAGGTTTACTATATCCCAAGTAAGTCTCTATTTAAAGAGACAACTATAAAAATGCCGACCAAAATGAAAGCAAGAGATAAAAAAGGGGATAATTTGAAAACCCCGAACATATTCTGACCTAGGAGTAAGTGTGTTAATATCTCTAATCCTGCTGAAGGAACTCATCTAATTACAGAGGCTAACTTGTCTCCAGACAAGGCATCACAAACCGTGAGGGCAGGGAGCTCCTTCTCTGATGAAGAGGATTCATTAACTTGCTCCAAAATTAGAGAATTACTCCAGAACTTTCAAACTAGCTTAATGGCAGACCTGACAAAAAAAATTACGGAAAATACACAACTAATAAATGATGTAAAGGAAAGAGTGGACTCTGTAGAAAAAGTCTGCAATAAATTAATTTCTGATAATAACAATCTGTTAAAGTATTCCTTGACTCTGGAAAATAAAATAGAGGACTTGCAGTCTAAAGTCACTTCACTTGAAGATCGCAGCAGGATAAACAACTTGCGTTTGAGAGGAATTACCGGAGATGATACAAGACAGCAACTTAAAGACCTATGTAGAGGACTTACTGAGGACTCTGGTCCCAGTTTAAAAACTGAAAACACTATTGATATTATACATAGGCTGCCTTTAGCCAGGCATTTAGATAAGACCATGCCTAGGGATGTTATTCTGAGAGTACATTTTAGATCTTACAAAGAAGAAATATTAAGGGCCTCATATGAACAGAAAGGCTTATCTTCCCCTTGCATTAAAATATTTACTGATCTTTCAGCTCAGACACTAGCTAGGAGGAGAGAATATTCAGAAATAACCCAGATACTAAGAATGAAAGAAATCAAGTATAAATGGATTTCTCCAATTGGTATTTCAGTATATAAGGATTTGAATTGGTATAGGATTAAAACAGTTCAGGAAGGTATGAAATTGCTGAATCAGTGGCAGATTGCCAATTTCAAGGAAGTTAAAGGGGTGGAAAAAGTAACACTGTCGGCCAGTAATATGATCTGGCAGAAAAGATAGAGTGTTAATAGTTACCGGTGCTAGGCACTTATACATATGATGAGGTTGTCAACCTTTAATCTTCAGTCTAAGTACCCCTAGTATCCATACTTGTCGAAGTGGGAAAAGATTTTCACGCTGTAATATAGGAGGGTGACTTTCTCCTGTATATTGTCTCCTGTCTTCTTCCTCCCCCCCGTTCCTCCCTCTCTCCACCAGTCCCCTCTTTCGCCCATTATTTTATCTCACCAACAATTAATATTTATGTTCTATGTAATCATTACCCTTTGAGGGGAGGAATATTTTTTAAATATAATTGAATGGCACTTTGACAGGTGGGGGGGGGAGCGCCAGGGGGTTTGGGGGGAGGGGGTGAGGTACAGGCTTGAGGCTGGGAATGAGAGTAACAATGGTAAGCTGCCCATGAGGGGGGAGAGCATGAGATATAGTATTCAATCTAAGGTTCAAATTAGGGATATAAAGGGGGGTTCACCCCACTACTCAACTTCCAAGCTTCTTCGATCGGTCACTCCATTCCTTTCCTGTACCTTCCCTCCCACTTCTCCTTTACCTTTCCTATTTCTTTCTTACGTTATTTTTTTGTTATCTTTCTTTCTTCTCCTTCTTTTTCTTCCAATTTCAGGTCTCCACAACCAAAGGTGGACAGCCACCCCTGACATTTCCTAATATCGGGCTATCGCCCTGCTAAAACCAAAGTCTAGGATGTTGGAAGACTTTGGTATAGTATGTATGAATGTTTATGTTGAAAGGAAGTTGAATGTATGTTGGAGTTATATGAGGCAAAACAAAGAGATCTTTCTATGGCACAAGATATTGAAGACATTTAAAAAGCTATGTATATGGATAAGGGATTAAAAATTATCTCGCACAATGTTAATGGCTTAAACTCTGCAACAAAGAGGAAAATAACCTTCTTGAATTATGCTAAAATTAAGGCGGACATACTTTTTCTCCAGGAAACCCACCTCAAGAGGGAGTCAGTGCAATATTTGTCCAATAAGTTTTATCCAACTAGAATAGACTCAACATTTAATAGCAAATCAAAAGGAGTTTCTATCCTCTTTAATAAAAGCTTAACGGTGGTGGAGGAATTCAAAAAGGTAGACTCCATGGGTAGATATATAATATGGATTGGCCATATAAACAATTGATTAATAACCCTGGTTAATGTCTATTTGCCAAACAAAAATCAAAACAGATATTGTAAAAAGTTATTACAAGATATTTTTAAATTTAAAAAAGGATTGATTATATTAGGCGATGACTTCAATATGGTAACCAACGTGTTAATGGATAAACAGAGGTCCTATAAGGTTAAATCTGAGGCCCTTATTTGTAAAATGGCGATTGAGTTCTCAAGTTTGATTAAGAGCTACGAGTTACTGGACACCTGAAGGGTGTTCCATCCGGACCAAAAAGGTTTCACTTTTTTTCTAATCGTCACCAATCTTATTCCCGGATAGATTATATTTTTGCGGACTCGAGTACAGTGAGATTAATAGAGAAGTCGGAAATAATTCTATCACCCTGGTCAGACCACTCGATTAATTGTATAACATTGGAAGGCACAAATAAACTGATAAATAGGAACAATTGGAAAATAAATCCGGTTATATTTAAAAATACTGAATCTGTAATTGCTATTAAGAAAGATATACAGGATTTTTTTAAAATTATATATACGAGGGATATTAATTGCTATATTTGCTGAAATCAAGAGAAACCAAGGTAAACCATTTAATCTCCTCTATATAGAATTAGAAAAGTTACATCAGGATAATATGTCTAATTCAAGTAAAGAATTAAGTGGTAAAATTAAGGGGATAAACAATCAAATTAAAAAAATCCTTCAGTTACAAGCTGATAATTTACTTTGGAAATTTCAGCAATTTCATTTTCTCTATGGCAATAAATCAGGTAAATACCTTAAAGCAGCAACGTAGCCAGAATAGAATCTTAAAAATTCAAGATGAAGAAGGTAAAATAATTTTTCACCCTGACAAAATAAGTGAGATTTTTCAAGACTTTTTTTACAAAATTGTATAACCTGGAAAAAGATTTGCGGTTCAAGCCCCCAGTTAGGGAGGAAATTGAGGCCTTCCTGAGTAAGATTAAGTTTCCCAGGATTTCTGAAACTGATAGTCAATATTTAGACAGCGAGATAACCATTGAGGAATTCACTGAGGTAATTAATAGTGGTAAATCAAACAAATCTCCTGAGGTGGATGGATTCAACTCTCTATTTTACAAAACATTTTTGCCTGAATTAAAGAGCAATTTATGCTACTTATTTAATGAGATAAAACAAACAGGGGATATTCCTCCAGAGATGTCAGAGACAAAAATAGTAAATATCTTGAAAGACGGTAAAAATCAGGAGGAGTGCAGGAGTTATCGCCCTATATCTTTGATCAACTTAGATATAACAATATATGCCAAGATATTGGCGAATAGATTAAAAACTATAATTAATAAGTTGATTCATTAGGACCAAACGGGTTTTATCCCGGGCCGTCAGGCCTCTGACAACTCTAGACTAATGATAGACATTCTGAACCACGTCAAAGAATATGACATACCCCCATTGGCCCTGTCTTTGGATGCAGAAAAGGCATTCAACAGGGTCAACTGGGAATTCTTACAGGCGGTCCTGGCAAAATTTGGTTTCGACGATTTTGCCTCGAAGTCGGTTAAAGCTCTGTATGTTAATCCTACGGCATACATAGTAAGTCCTGACTTTGAGTCAAAAAAAATCAAAATAAGAAATGGCACTCGCCAGGGATGCCCGTTATCTCCCTTATTGTTTATCCTTTTTATAGAGCCCTTAGCTATTTATATTAGAGAATGCAGAGCCATAGAGGGAGTAAGTATTAATTGGGAGGAATTCAAATGTATGTGTTTCGAGGACGACATAGTTATAACTATGACAAATCCCGAGGTGGCATGCCCAAAATTACAGGTAATCCTGGAAGAGTTCGGAAGATTATCATACCTTAAGATAAATAAATTAAAATCCAACACTTTAATTAGAGGTTTTAAACCTGAAGTTAAAAATAGATTGGAAAAATCATTTACTTATAACTGGAAGTCCGACCACATTGTTCATCTGGTTATAAAACTATCCTTCTGTGTTAAGGATATTCTCAAAGTCAATCTAAACGATGTCATGATACAAATCAGATCTATCTTAGGTAACTGGAGATCTCTAAATCTCTCGTGGTCTGCTCGAATTGCTGCAATTAACATGAGTATATTGCCGAAAATTACTTACTGCTTAAGATCAATACCTGGTAGAATATCAAATAAATACCTGAAAACCATCCAGGATATCCTGGATAAATTTATATACGGAGGAAAAAAAAGCAGAATTAGTAAAAGCTTAGTAAGCAAGAAATTTGAAAAAGGAGGCTTAAATGCACCAAGCATAAAGGATACATACCATAAAATCGTGGTTGCTCAACTTATAAGTTGGAACACCCTCCAGGTGAGACCTAGATGGTTACACCTGGAAGAGGCTCTCATAAGTGGAAACTCTGTAAAGAACTTACTATGGCTCCCCCATTATAATAAAAATTCACTTGGAAAACTACCAAAAAACTTAAAGGCTCTAGTTAAATCTTGGTATAAACATAAGGAGAGATTGCAAATAGCTAATTTTCCATCTTTAGCTACTCCTATTGAGCTTGTCTTGTCAAGAGACCTCTCCTCAATCCTACAACTTTTGCACAGTAGAGGTATCACTTTAGTCTCAGAATTATACAAAAAAAATTACGTATTGACTTATATGGAGCTACAGAAGAAATACAATCTTAAAAAAAACTTTCATGGTTAAACTACGAAAGCTTAAAACAAGCCTTAACCACCTGGGGTTTTAAAATGATAGGAATGAAACCGCCAACCAGACTAGAAGAATTAATCATAAAGAGAATAAATCTACACATTGTCTCGAATTGTAATAAGATCTTAAGTGAGATTACTCCATTTATCAAAAGTAAGGGAATTAAAGGTTGGGAATTAGATTTAAATATAGTCCTACAAGAAGGTGACTGGAGGGCGATTTTGGAGCTGATTAAGAAATCAGCTCTAAATCCAGCTTATCTGGAACTTTTTTTCAAAATATTACACAGATGGCATCTAACCCCGGCCAGAATGTCTAAATTTAATTCCAAGGGGGAAGCTCTATGCTGGAAACAGTGTGGTTCTCTAGGGGATGATGCCCACGTTTGGTGGGAGTGCAAAAAGATATCGGATATGTGGGAGGAAATTTGCCAACTCATATCTAGAGTAATAGACAAACATATCCCTTGCACCCCACAATTGGTCATCCTCCATAAAGACTTGGAGCTTTTTTCCCCAACAGAAAGATACTTGATCTCGCATGTCCTGTTGGGGGCCAAATGGTTGATAGTAAAACACTGGAAGACTCCAGTTATTCCCACAATAAGTGAGATAATCAATGTCATCTGCCTCAATAGGGATTTAACTACCAATTCTAAGAGTTTATTTTCTTTAAAAAGTAGTAACAATATTAATTGGTCTAAATTGGACAATTATCTTAAACATACAATTACTTAGAGACAGGGGATAAAGTTCCATGTTCTATCAAGCCTTTATACATCTTGCTTCCCTACCTTAATCTCGTCTTTTTTGCCTCTAAACCAGAGCGAATGCGGTTTGTATGTTGGACTGTACATTACTGATTTCACAACATTATTAAGGAATTTGTGTTTGTTTCTTGTTTCAATCTATAGAAAATGGTAATGTACAATGGAATGTTTTTATTTCTGTTTTTCTGTATGTTCTGTTTGTCAATAAAAAAAATAAAAAAATAAAAAAATAAAAGAAACTGTACAGGAACTCAAGACTTATTGTTGTAGGCTTAGTTCTGTCTTAGACAAAAACTATAGTCAATCATGGCCTATTTCCTATAAATCAGTTATAAAAAAAAAACACTAATTGAGCCAAAATGTTCTTATCTGCTTTAACATTTTCTAGGTCTACCCTGATCACTGCACATTAATTTGCAATAGTAAAATTGAGAAAATACACATTTTATACATTTTCTCCTGTGAATTCATCCATTTGGACTAAGAGTGCTATAATAGATAGTTCCTATTTATCTTAAACCCTTGCCCTTTGCTCTCTTTTGCAGTAAAATTCCATATGAAAACATATTAACATTTCATTTTATTTGTGTAGTGCAATCATCTGGAATGTTTGCAGATTAAAGTGTGTGAGATAAATTTGACTTTTCATTTTCAACACTACACTCCCTAAATACTGAGGTAATTATCCTCCCACATTTCCTAGTAAATGCAAGATCAGGACTTCAGCACAAAATAATGGTTTGTGGTGATAAGAAAACTATTTAAAAATTAAGCTAACGCTAAAATGAAAAAAAAAAAAAAACAGCTTCTTATCGTTTCCCCATTATATTTAGTAGGACTCATTGAAGACAATACCTGCAAAATGCAAAAACTAAAAAATAAGCAACTCCTTTAATGGTCCAGTTTTCATGACTTTTGAGTAGTAAATATATGTGAAAAAATGTTTTCAGTTTATTGTGTAAACATATTACACTGAAAACTGCTGATTTTCCAACTATGTTTGGGATGGAGCTCCTCCCAACTTTTTAAAACTGCTGTAAAATCTGCAGCAGACTTTGCCACAGCTGCCTCATTGCTGTAAAGCTTTAGTGGCAGGGCTTAGGGAAATGTGCTGGACAGTCAGCCACAGTTGAAAAAGTTGAAAAGAGTTGCAGGTTAAAGATGGTGGATAATTTCCGTTACAAGTTTTTTTCACAAAAGAACAATGAATTGGAAATGTATTTTTTACATCGATCTTTACTCCTTAAAGGCATGAAAGCACAATCATTATAGCAGCCCTTTTTTTTATTTTTTTTTACTCTTCAGATTAAAACACAGGCATTTAGATTATACAAGAAAATGAACAGGAACTGCTTTATGGGAGTACAAGTTTAACAAGGCTTGCAAAAGAGCTATTGGACTGGCTAAAATAGAAAATGAAAAGTTTATTGCAATGGTAAGTAAGATTAAACCTATAAAAATTAAATATATTAATTTGAGGAAGATTGCGAAGAAAGCTATAGAAATATTACAATGTGAAAAAGGACAATTGATAAATAATGACTGGAAAATATCAGATTAGCTGTATTCGTTCTTTCCTTCTGTATGCACAAGGGAGACACCAGTGGTTGGAACACAGCAAAAAAATGGGGCTACACTACCTTCACCAAATAATCGCTTAATGTTAAAAAACACACGATCCTGATGAAATTCACCCAAGGATACTGAGAGAACAGTCATATGCAACCGCCAAACCATAATATCCATTTGTCCATGATTGAATCATCACAGGGTTGCTTTGAGATGACTCGAGAAAAGCAGATGTGATACGTATATTTAAGAAGGGAGCAAGAACAAAGCCAGAGAATTATAGACCTGTAAGCCTCACTTGTGTAGTGGGGAAGCTTTTAGAAGGGCTAATAAAAGATAGTGTACAAGAATATGTACATTTTTACAAGTTAATAAGAGTCAACACAGATTTATGAAGAATAGGTCATGTCAGACAATTTCAGTTACAGTAGTTTCTATGAGGAGGTGAATAGGGAATTGAATTGAGGAAACTCAATGAATGTATTTTTGGGGATTTTGTAAATGCTTATGATACAGTGTGACATGCAATTTATAATCTTAATGAAACAAATCTAGGGATATTAGAGATGGAATAGGATTTAGGAGTGTTTGTGGACAACCACCTATGTAATAGTGTGATAGTGATCAATACCACACAGCTTTTGCAAAAGCAAGTAAAATATTAGCATGTATTGAGAAGTGTATATAAGCAAGAAAAAGCAAATACAAATCCCTAGTATGCTCTCATGTGGCGCCACTTCATAAAAAGGACATTTTAGAGCTGGAAAAAGTACAGAGAAGGGCAACAAAACTAATAAGGGCAATGGATGAACAAAACTATTAAGAAAGACTAAGCAAATTAAACTTAAATTTCTCTAGAAAAAAGGTCCCTAAGAGGGATATGATTACCTTATATAAATAGAGCCAGGGTAAATATAACGCTTTGTCAAGTGAACTTCCTGTGCCAAGAGGTTTTTAATTGATAATAGGACATTCCTTGAGGTTAGAGGAAAAAAGATTACACCTTAAAGAAAGAAAATTATTCTTCACAGTAAGGGTGGTTATAGAGTGGAATTCTCTACAGAAGGAGGCTGTGACAGTGGATACATTTTATGATCTATATATGATAAGTCTTTAAAATATTACATTGTTAATTGTTAGACAACATTGAATTTAATTTTGAACCTTTCAGTTATCCACCATAATTAGTTATTCATTACAGTCTATGGTGAATCCCAGTATTTGAGTGCAAATAATGGCCCTCATTCAATTGGGATTTGGTCAATTGAATAGGGCTGTAAATAAACACATAATATATTTTTTTACGGTAAGTAAATATGTTATGTGCTTATTTAGAGCCCTATTCAATTGGCCAAATTGCAATTGAATGACGGCCATTGTGTCTTCTCAGTACAATATATTTGAGTCATATCTATTTGCATAACATTAAAAGCACTATAATTGATTTATATTCTGTATCTGTTTATATCACCTGATCAATATCTTGAAGGGTACCTTGAGATTTTTAGTCAGAGTCTGGTGCAAACATTTGGATCTGGTTTCTTATGAAAAGTTTTAGATGAGTTTAGAATATCTTAAAAAATAACCTTAAAATCTTAAAATAATATTTTTTTCTTTGCTACATTATTCTATTTGTATTGATCAAATTCACACAAATGCATTACAAAGTATCTTTAATGAATTTAACCAACCTGATATATCTAATATTTAAACAAAAGTTAATCATATGAAACACTGTCCAAGTAATATGAATTCTTTTTTAAATAAACACTGACAAAAAAATTATATTTCTGTTTATGTAAATGGGACTCAATTCATATGTAGAACAGAGAAATATAATTATTACTAGTCTCACTGTTCAGCATAGATCACTTCAAACAATATCATTGTTTTTTATTTTTCTTAAAGAGAAATAGAAACAATGTCGTAACCTCGTGGACCGTAACACACCATGCTGATCCACTTGGTATTTATGGCAGAAATACTGGAGTGGGTTGCCAGTTCCTTCTCCAGTGGGCCACAGCATACAGCTCCTGGTATTCATAGGTGGCCTCCCATCCAAGTTCTCACCAAGCCCATCCGGGTGGTGTGATTTCTTAGTTCCCTGACTGGAATCGAACTCAGGTCACTGCAGTGAAATCACCAAAGCCTAACCACTGGACCACAATTGAAACCATTATAAACAATACACACCTCATAATACGTCATATACTGTCTGATTGATAATTTAGTTGTTATTTTTCTAAACAATTAATGTCAATGAGCCCGATTCATTTGAGCTTTTGCATATTACTGGAGCCTGTAAGTGAGGTCGCAAGTAAATTTGCTATTCAATTGACGGATTTTTGCGGGCTCCAAACCAGTTCCGAGTTATGGCCTTGAAAAAATTATGATGGTTAAACCCGTAAGTTACAACCTCCCGAAGCCTTTGATCTTTTACTTTTGCAAGAGTTTCGATGGCTAAAATCGCAAATCGCTATTCAATTGCTCAATTTCCCCAAGCCCGCAAATGTTTTCACAACCGTAAATGGCAAAAGAAGGAGAAAATCCTATGAGTGCTAGAGATGACTCGCAAGGGGGTTAAACACCTGTTTGTAGCACTGTAAATGCAAATAAAAAAACAATACTGCACTGTAAATAACGGGGAAAGCGATGACAGAAATTGAATTAATTGCACAACAGACTCAAACTCGCAAATCAGCAGTATAAAAGATTTCTTTTTTTGTTTCATTTCGGGGTTAAATCGATCTTGGGTATCAATGAGTTAATACATATCAGGCCACCGATATGGACTAGAGCAGTATTAGCATTTATTTTCATAATTCTGTATTTTGCGGGTTCGCGAGTCTGATCGCATATCGGACTCCTGAACCTAATTGATTGACATGTAACCTCCATGTTTTACTGCCATACTAATGACAGTCTCATTTTGAAGTGGCTGATTTGAAGTGGGAGGTTACGGGCTTGCTTAATTGATCATGTTCCAGCTCTGAACTGCTACGGGCCAGTAACTTGCGGGTTTGGGCAATTGAATAATTCTGGAGTCGGAGACGAACAGGAGCCCGCAGCACAGCCGCAGACATACGTCCTACAACAATCGAGTTGCGGGCTTGCAATTGAATCGGGCTCACAGTCTTTGTTACATGCCATTACATTGATTGATAATCCATATTACTTTGTGTAAGTATAGGATATTTTGTTGATAATGTATATTGATATTTTTTAACACCCATTTTGCATCTATGATAGCAATTAAAAAATGCAGGTCATTTTTAATCATAACAAATTAAAAACTATGTTTCAGGACAATCAACCACATATATTTTAATTGGTATTATATTTTATACTTGTAGTTCTAAGCTTTAGGGGAAAATTCCTACTGCTCCAAATTGCCATAACAACAGCCTGCATGCAGTAAAACTAGATCAGCTGTGTTTCAAAGTAAATGTGTTACCATGGAAACTAGCTTCATTTATTAAAAACAGCACCCCAGTTTAATCATTCAAAATGTGTCCTGCTGTCAAACTCTCTGTATAAACGAATTTATTTTATTTAAATACAAAACAAATACACAGCTTGTGAGATGCTATTTTTAAAATAAAACGTAAAGCACTCATTAATGCACGACAGCGGTTACATATAAGTACATTTATAAATATTTCATTTAATTTCCATATAATAAAGAGCAGCCATATTCACCGATATGTCCTTCTCACAAATAGTCTGTAGCAGTTTTCATATGATGTTTACTCTATAATATTGTTTTGAGGCTGCCAAGCCAACGATGAATACCATGAGCCTCATTCAATTGCTGCAATTTTGAGATCCGGGCTCGCAAGTGGAAGTCGCAGGTTAGTTTGCTATTCAATTGCCTTCCGTTTGCGGGCTCCGATCGGGTTACTTGCTGCGAGCTGCGATCCATTGCGATTCTTAAAAGCGCAAGTTACTTCCCTCAAAGCCTTTGATCTTTCACGGCCAAGAGTTGCGGCCGCTAAAATCACAAGTCGCTATTCAATTGCTCTGATTTTCCTTCGCAAATCACTCTGTCAAGCCTGCAAATTGCCAAAATAAAACCACAGGTTACTGGGACTAAGGAGTTCTTGCAAAGGGCTTACTTACAAATCGGAGCACTTTAAAAGCAAATAGAAAATTAATCCAGCACCGTAAATGATGGGGAACACAATGGTTGACATTAGAATTAAAAGCACAACATTCTCAAGCTAAAAATAAAATACTTTATTTTATGTTTAATTTAAGTCCTACGGGCTTCAACCTCCAAGCTCGTAGGACTTAGAAAAAATGGAGGTTGGATTCCAATGTTCTACAGGCTTGAATAGCGAGTTACGTGCTTGGAGGTCATTCAAGCCCGTAGGACTTTGGATGGAAATTAAACATGAAATAATGTTTTATATTTTTACTGAATGTATAGGGTACTCTTTAAAACGTTTATGAATCTCTAAATTAATAGGGTCAGATATTTTCTACCAATGACGATGTTTAAATAAATGCTTTTAAGCATTTAAACCTTAGAGAAAAAAAAACATGGAAAGCCCAGGTCGACAACATTAGTCCAGTTTGCCAGATGAAATGGCTTGTTGTGAGAATGTCTAGAACTGTATTGGAAATAAAAAACAGTTACATATATAAATGATTGTGAATAGTTATTGAAGCTTATTTAGACACTGTTACCTGTTACTAGTGACCTGTAATCTAACTGAGCAGATTCATGAGGACTCAATATGCTTTTATATATGCTAAGACATATATAAAATTCCAAGTACAATAACTAAATGTTAGTTAAACATCTGTCACATTTGTTCTTAAAGGGACATGGAATCAATCAACAATGTTCAACATCATCAAACAAATTAAAAAATTACTATAAAAAATGTTTTTATTTTTAAAAAGGATGCATATTTAGCTCTTTATATCACTCTTTTTATATTTCATCAACCGTTCTAAGTAACGGCTGGGTTGAGATTCACTCTCTGCAGGAAACAACATGGGGCCCTTTTCTAGTGCCCAAATCGTAAATTTATACACACTTAATGTCACTCTTGATATTGCCATATATTCTATTAGCTACTCGCAATCCGAATACAAGTTACCCTCCAACAATCACTACAGGTTAGCCAAAACTGCAGATCAATCTTAGAACTCCATTGGTTTTCGCAGGAGCACTAACTAATTAAATGTACACAAAATCAATATTATCTTAGACCCGTAGTGTCTAATCCGCAACTGAAAAAAGTATCACGTTTCTTTTAAAAATATTATGAGTAATAAATAGGTCATGCAAGACAGTTTTCAAACACTTATTAGAGCTGCAGCAGCAGTTAAACACACAATAATGTACTTTAAAAGCATGGAAAGGCATTAGAATTAATAGCGCAACAGTCTCAAATAAATCAATACTTAGGAAGTGATGTTATCCCATAAGTGTTTACCACTCTGTATATATTGGTAAGATGGGAATGGGGATTATTTACAATGAGCAACGATTTTTATTATTTATACGGTTACAACGACAATATAAAATGTTTGAAAACAAATTTAAAAACAATGAACAAGGGATTCCTCTGGCAAATATCAGAAATGATAATCCACCTAAATGTTTCAAATATATTGGGGCTAATCTGCCTTTTGTTTTCTGATTTAAGTAACAAGGTGATGGATATTTGTGACCAAGAGCTCACAGTAATTAATAATGTATTTAATTCATTTGCATTCAATTTAATCGAATTGGACTTTATTTGAAACCCTAGATATCTTCTAGTGTCTTCCAGTCTTCTAAGTTGCTGTGCTGACACTGACATTAAGGGATGACACTAATAATATACAAATTAGGACAGTACCCAGAACCCATACATGCTATCAGTTGCAATCAGGAACATCACCAGTAGTATGCTGTTTGGGGTAATTATTGAATCCTTTGGATCTCCGCACAATGTACTTTTTGATACTTATAGTGAAGTTATAACAAGCTTCTTATCTGTTCCGTTATTTGCACATAGTCAGTGATAGAAACAGTTAAATAGTTTTAAACCCTAAAAACTTCTCTAACAAAAATATGCTGTGTGCTTCTATAGAGCCAAATCGCATTTGAATGAGGCCCATAGTCTGTATAAGGTAGAGATGAACGCTACAGTCGGTATCAAGCCGGAATATTCTTTAACTGTGCCTTCTACAGACTCTAGCGTGCATCCCATCCTAAGAAGGGTTTCAAAACCCACAAATATGCTATTAAAAAATATTATTTTTAACTGTTATTTCTGAGTAATATCGATCCCGGCACTCAAGGGGTTATACATATCATGAAACTCTAGAGTGCTAGATTGCGTGATTCTGAGCCCCAACGGCAAATATTACTTATTGGCAAATATTACTTATTGGCACTAATTAATTTGTAGCCTCTGTTTGCAGATTACATCTAATTTTTTTTTTACTGATGCCATAATGACTGCCTCATTTACTATTGGCTCTGTCTAAGAGGTAAATTACAGGCTTGCTTAAATATTGTCAGATCATATGATCACGCCCCTTGAAATCCTACTTAAAAAAGCAGGGTTTACGAGTTTATGCTTAAAGGACCAGTTAATTCAGCAAAACTTGGAGCACGCCACTGTAATGTACTCCTGAAAATATGTTGAAATACTTTTTGCATTTTTGAGATAGGTGCCTTTTTCACAGAAAAAATCATAAATGAAGTTCTGTTTACATGAGAATTAGGCAAGCCTCCAGAGAGACTGACAGCAAGAGCTCTGTGCAGAGAGCAGATCAGAAAGATGGTTATTTCTTCTCAAATTCATCTGTGCAGGGAAATGATTGCTAGAAACTCACAAATATGTTATTTGTGGGTTAACTGATGGCTGATTACATTCCTGAAAGAGACTAAAACCCTCATTATTTCTGTTCACGGAGCTTGGATTGTTGTCGGCAGATGCTGTAAATCCTGGGGCAGTCTGCAGTGTGTCTGTAAACAAACCTAAGACTGCAAATGTTTAACTGTTCTCAGTTTAATAATAAAAAAAAGAAACAATAGATCATTTTAACATAGAATATTGTGCTCTTTCACATCATGAAAAGCACTTATAGGAGGTGAATTGTGACCTGGAGTCAATAGAATATATCTAAACGTTTAGAGAAAAAAAAACCTGTAGCCAAATGTATGAGTTTGAGAGTTTGAGGCATTAGGACCTATTATAGGACCTATTATAGGCACTTATTATAGGCAATATGACCTATTATAGGCACCTTGTAAATGCCAATAATCTCCCCTTCCTGCAGATAAACATTTAAGGTTATTCATTCTGGTTCTTTGGGCATTGTAATCTCAAAAGAAAACAAATTTGAACTTTATTTTTGAAGAGAATAGAGTATAAAGTAGTTAGAAAAAAGCTTTTAATTTAGGGTCCGTTCAGAACCTGAGATAATGTTCCTTTATGCTAAATAAATTGGCCCTCATTCAATTGCGATTTGGCCAATTGAATAGGGCTCTAAATAAGCACATAACATATTTTTTTTAAATAAGTTTTTAGTTAGTAAACATCTATCCAAAAGCAAGGTTTTCACTAACTAAAAACTTCTTGTAAAAAAATATGCTATTTGCTTATTTAGAGCCCTATTCAATTGGCCAAATCGCAATTGAATGAGGCCCATTGTATGGTGCAGGTACCTTGAATCAGCCACCTCCTGCTGATTCAAGGTAAATAAAAAGTTTAGGTGCTTTAAAATCTTGCCATTGCATCATTTAAACCAATTAGAGCACAATTAAAACTCTTCAAAGTTTTTACACATTTTATACATGATTTTGTTTGCTCCACATCTGCTGAACATTTTTAATGACCTCCGTGGCCTTTTAACTGCTATTTTATGATTTATAAAATCAAACCATTTTCTATAAAAAAAATTCTAACTTTAAAATTGTTACCACCAATGAAAAAGTATCCCAATAAAATATATAATTTACTATGGGCCTCATTCTATTACCGGCCGCAGCCGTTGCGGGGCCGCAAGGACCGGCCGCAAGCTAATCGGCTATTCTATTCCCTTACGGCCGGAGGCTCCGACAGGCTTGCGGCCGGTGCCTTGCTATCTCTTGCGGCCGCTCGCGCCAGAGGAAAGCCTTTGATCTAAAACGGCCGCAAGAGTTTTGGCCGTAAGAAATTCCTATTTGCAATTCAATTGCTCCGGGAACCCTCTCTGCAAGGCTAAAAACGAGCCGCAGCTTACTTGCAGGAAAGAGGTCCCGCTAGCACCAATTAAGCACATAAAATAGCTCAAATAAAGCCATCCTGCACTTTGAGAAGACTATAAAGGGATTTTAGGTGTTAGAAAAAATAGCACATAATTATCCTATACTCAAATCCGTAAAATATTTTATTTTTAATATCCGTAAAATATCCATGTAAAAAGTCCAGAGTGCTTGGAGCACCTCAGACCCGCCCACGCCGCAGCCGGAAAATAAACAGTTTGGGCTGATGTGCAAGCTTGAGAGTGGGTTCCTTTTAATCCTCATGTCCCCCAATATGATCCCTAGCATTTACAGAGCTGTACAGTGCAGGCTTGAATTTATTTTTGAGTTTTTTGATTTCACAGCTTACGGCCGGTTCCAAGATATGCGGCCGGCCGTAAGGGGAGATCCTTGCGGGGCCGTATAATAGAATCGCGAGTTAACAGAACCCCCGCAAGGAATCGCAGCCTTACGGCCGATTTACGGCCGCTAATAGAATGAGGCCCTAAATAAATAAAGAGATACTTGAAAATGCAAGATGTAAATGTTGCATATTTTGTGCCCCACTATTTGATTTTATACATTTTTTAGTATTAGTGTTGCTACCTTTGTTTCTAAATCTGTAATTGAAAGAATATATTCTACGGACAAATCTGGAATTAACTGACAAGAACAGTGGGAGCATGATACAAAAGAGTAAATTGAGCGTGAGAGTTAGAAAGTAAGAGTAAAATGAAACACATTTTTAAATAGAAGGAATGCTTATCCTTGACAATCGGTGCTTAATAAATAGAAAGAGTAATCATAGATAGGGTGGATAGAAATATAGACATATCATTTATATATAAATATATTAGATACTGTGAAAACAAATTTAACAAAATATATTTTAGATATATTTAATAAAAAATATTTAATATTTATATTACAAAACCTGTATTTAATATGTATATTACAAAATATGTATATTACATTGCAAAATGGTCATGCAAATGTAGCACAGACTGCAGCTCTTAGTATCAAGCTAGTACAGCACAACCTCCAGGCATGCAATTTCCCAAACCTCTACAGCCTTATTAAATTGCGATTCGGCAAATTGAAAAGGGCTCTATTTAAGCACACAGCATATTTTTTTACAGAAGTTTTTAATTAGTGAAAACCTTGCTTTTGGATAGATGATTACTAACTAAAAACTTCTTTAAAAAAAATATGTTATGTGCTTATTTAGACCCCTATTCAATTGGCCAAATTGCAATTGAATGAGGGCCTAAGGCTGCTAATAATTAGTTTAGAGCAATGTTTCTTCTTTCCAGTACGCTGATTATGACAGGTATGTTTGTAAATCCCAGTGATCATGGTGTGTCAGTGTTTTCAGCGATCTATACCCGAGACACACAGGACTGGAAGAACCATGCCAGGAAGGACAGTGAGACAGGAATATGAAAGAAAATTGTATTAAAGACAGATTTGAATATTGTGTTTTATTTTTAAATAAAAATAATTAATGTACTTTGATTCTGGAATAATCTATTCACTTGTGATTGCTTTGATTGCAGTTAGATTTACTATCCAGAAGAGTAAGAAGATATTGAGGACCATCAGAAGTAAAAAAATAATGATTGTGTTAATTAAATAAAAGTAATGAACTACTGACAATCATAAAAAAAGAGAAACATAAGCAATTATGGGAAGTGTCAGCATATGTAGAAACAAAAGAGTAACATGTACTCACAGGATGACTGCCTAGTGTTTTTAGTCATATTAAGACTATTTAATATTATTTAACTTAGCTCAATAAATTGTAAGTGATGCAAATTTACATGCCTTGATATTTCCTAAACAAACTACACTGTCAAGTACAGAGAATTTCCTGAAACGCTTTGGAATAAATATGCATAAAATAAAATAAAATAGCCTCTTAGGGGACTCTCATTAAAGTTTCTCATTTTAGCTGAAAATGCAAGGAATTTGGTATATCATTTCTATGCAAATGTAAAGCAGAACTCATACTTTAGAGGCATGAGCATTAGTGGTTTGGGTTTTCAAAAACAAGACTATTTTTAAGTAAACCTTACAATATTCCAAAATAGCTCTGTAAATCTATTTTGTTATCTTTAACATGTCAGATTGGGATAAGTGCAAATGTTCATCAGCAGTGTTAAAAGTGTTCTGCAGCTGTAGAAAAAAGAAACTCTATCTATTGTAGTTGCTATGGAAATAAAGAATGTGTGTTAGAACCACAGTACATGCGGGGGACTTTAAAAGCATCAGCATTGCATTAAATAATTAACCCATGTGTGTCTTTACTTAAAAGAACAAGCAGGAATTGTAAAGGCATTTTGCAGCACTTGAACTGATAAATACTTTCAATTTAATTTCAATATATTACAATCTACTCTGTTAAGTGCTGAATCATATTTCAGACAGATAGATTCTTTATAAATAACACAGCATTATAGGGTGGTACAGCATCAGTGGCAGAGCTAGATAATGGAGGGCCCAGGTGCAAAAAAAATGTTGGACCTCCTGGTACCAACTCACTCAGGGCCCCAGGCAGTGGCGGAGCTAGTCAATAAAGGGCCCGGTGCAAAAAAAATGATTTTGGGCCCCCAACTCTGGTGCCAACATATATATTATATATATGTTGGCACCAGGGCCCTCCATTCTTTAGGTCACTGGTGCTCGTTGTGAGGTGTGCAGTGAATGTCTTTTGCGTTTATTGCAAAAGTGTTTTTATTTTAATTTTTTTGTGTTTATGTATTTTATGATGCTAATTAAATAAGTAATAAATAAATATACTTTACCTATTTGTAAGTAATACATGCAGGAAGTATTGTGCTGAAGAGCTGACAATCTGTTTTGATGTTCCTGCAGCATACAATGTAGGTTTGCACTGTTGTGGAGCTGAGGTGTACGTGTCAGCAATGTGTGTAGTGTAAATATGCTGCGTGCGCGAGCGGAAGCCTTTAGTGTAGCTGTGTACTTTCGCATTCTATCAGTTAGTGTTGTAAAATGGCAGCGAATGTGTATGTGGTAGGCGGGTTTGTATGATTTAGCGTCCTTGCTAATGGTGTATGTTGTAGGTCGTACAGGTTTTTGTAAAAGCCGCATTTGCTTTGTGGAATTTAGCGTCTTTAGGGGTCGTGTAGCCTTGTTTATGTTTTTTCGGTGGCCATTTTTCGAGTGTGTAAACTTCGTAAAATTGCCAGAATTCGATGTTTAAGCAGTGTTGCAGAGGTCCTGGGTGTCCCCCTTGGTGTGGGTAAGGTTTTTATTTTATTTTTGGTTTGTTTTTGTGTGTTTTTTAATGTTTGGCTCTGTGCGCGAGTTGTCCATTAAGTTCAAGTCCGGCGGGAAGTAATTGTTTTTGTGTAAGTCCGCAATTTTTTTTTTCTAAGTCTCACGGTCCATATTTTTTTGGGTAAGTCCATAGTTAGCCATTGCGTGTTTATGTTTTTTTTTCCAAGTCCCGATTGTGTGGTCATTTGTAACCGGTTGTGAGGCGCTGTGGAGCCTCCACTTCCGCAAATTCGCCCCCTCGCGGCTCATTGCGGCTCATTGCGTCTCATTGCAGCTGACGTGAAAGCCTCCACCTCCGCAAATGCGGGCCCACGCTTTGCGAGTGTCCGCATTTGCGGTCGGAAAATCACTACAGTGCTCATCTCCACCAGCGCAAGGAGCGCCTTTTTGCTAATGCTACTAAAATAATGAATAAAATAATACATCAATATACTTTACCTATTTTGCAGTAATATATGCAGGAAGCATTGTGCAGAAGAGCTGGCAATCTGTTTTGATGTTGCTGCAGCATACAATGTGTGTTTTGAGTGCTGTGGAGCTGCTGTGTAAGTGTCAGTAATGTGTGCAGTGTAAATTGTGTGCGTGCGCGAGCAAAATCCGTTAGGGTAGCTGTGTACTTCCGCATTGTGTAAGTTAGTGTTGTAAAATGGCACCTAATGTGTGTTACCGCGTCTGTGGCTGATTTGGCGTCCTTGTTCTTGGACCGCGTCCGTCTTTTTTGGAAAATCTGTACGTGTTTGGTGGTGTTTTGCGTCTTTAGAGTCCTGTAGCCTTGTTTTTTTTTGGCGGCCATTTTTTCTCTCACTTTTTTTCAGGTGTCTAAGTTTTTGTATTTCGAGTAAAATTGAGGTATAACTTCAGTGTTTGAGGTCCTGGGTGCTCCCCCTTGCTGTAGGTAAGCTTTTATGTGTTTGTTGTGTATATTTATTGTGTTTTTAATGTTTTCATGTGTGCAGGTTTCGGGCGGTAAGGTTGTATTTTTGCAAGGTCGTAATGTCTTTTTTTCTAAGTTCTGCGTATTTGTTTCTCGTAAGTCCGTAAATTTTGCGAGGTCCGCAGTCCTTGCCAGCAACTGCGGCCCTCGCAGCGTTAGCAACAACCCGCATGCTCACAATTATATATGTGATATTATATACTATATATATATATATATATATATATATATATATATATATATAATTTATAAATATCTAAACTATATAAATATATATACTTTATATATACATTTTGGAACCTCCAGGAGCTCCTGGTTTCCCCTACCCCTCTTGATCCCCCCTCCGATCCTCCCCTCTTGTTCCCCCTGCCCCTACTGATCATCTCTTGGCCTCTCTTGATCCCCCTCCCCCCCACCCCTTTGGTTTTTCCTACCTCACCAGCATCCCTTCCACACAGCAACCTTCCCTTGCAACGCATGTGTGACATCATTGTGATGTGCCGGCATGTGAGGATGCAGTTCTGGGGAGTGCTGTTGGCGTGGTAGAAAGCGCCAGTGGTGGGGAACAGGATGTGGGATCACGAAGGGCAGAGAGAGGATCAGGAGGTGCTGAGGAGGGATCAGGAGGGGCTCTGGGCGCCCCTTGCAGGAGCAGGGCCTAGGTGCATTGCACTGAGTGCACCGTTGGTAGCTCTGCCACTGGCCCCAGGGTTCACCTTGCCTTCCCTCCCATCTGCACAAAGCTACTCCGCCTGCACCACAGCAGAAGCCATCTTCAAATAGCACCCTGTCTCTCTCAGCATACACCCCCATTCAGCAACTACCCCTCTAAGCATACATCCCTACATTCCTTGTCAGCACCCATCCCTTCTCCACATCCATCCCCATACAGCACCCAACCCACATAGCACCCATCGCTATCTCCTTTGCCCCCCTCATAGAACCCATTCACCTGTACTTTGCTGTCATGCAGCCCTTGCTCTTTCTGACTTTTTCCCTGATACATATCCTCGGCATGCTGAACTGCTCCACACTGCCACCTCTTGGAGCTTCAGTAGAAATGCTCTTTTTTTAAACAGACTAAAATCCATCCGGGTGTTGAGGGGCCAAGGAAGTTCATTACACAGCACTGCACCCCCCCCCCCCCAGAAGAGGGCCCTTGTGCATTGCGCCACCTGCATCACTGGTAGCTCCGGCCCTGTAAAGCATGTTTTCACAAAACCAGTGAACATGCTTTTCTCACTGATGCCTGTTATAAAGCACAGTTAAAAAAAATGGCTGATTGATGATTATGATTATAGATGCATATACTATCGAGAAATGTATAGTTTAACAGTACGGGTAACACCAGTTGGAAATAATAAGGCCACATCAGTACCTACAATTTACATGTGATAGATTTTCAGTCTAGCGAACCTTCAAATTATGAAAACAATAACAAGAGATATTTATCTTGTTAAAACCAAGACATGTATACAAAAGTCCAACAACAATTAAACATTTCATTGGAAGCAACATTAATTACTATGACATCCATAATGGAGTAAATACAAACATCCTTCAAATGAACATATGTTTGACTTTGCAATGAGTCTAAGATATGCTTGAAGTCCTGATAAGGCTTGAAAAATCCATTTTAACCCACCAAGTGGCAGCCACAATTCCTCAGCCTTCTAAGAGATATTAGTGCCCACAAATAAAGCACAACTACATCAATCCCTGGGCTGACTAATCACATAAGTACAGCAACCCACTTCACAGTCACAGTATAAATCCACTTGCTCTACTTATAACAACGAGATGGAACTGTCACGTAAGTTGATGTAGAGAAATTTAATAACAATTAAAAACAATTCAAGGCTCCAGCCCTTTTTTCAAATGCCATACAGAATGAGCTCCAGTTGATGCACCCCTCTGAAAGACTAAATAATTAAATAAATAATGTAAACTTATTCTTACTTCCACGCTCCTGAGCATAGTTGCCAAACTAGAGGGTACAAAACCCTTTATAGGTAATTTATGGATAGAAATAACATTATTACAATATTATTTGCATAACTATTATATGCAACATAAATATTTTCTTAAAACCTACTGAGGTATCTCAATTTATAAGGTGATCATATCTGCTACAACAATGCTTAATAGTTAGCCTTAAACTTCCTATTAGTTCAATATTAGTTTTTTTGACTGGCTTTTTTATAGCCTCTTTCTTTGTTGGGCTTACATGAACAGCCTCTCTTTGTTTTACCCGACCCCTCCTGCATTAATTACGCCCAATGTCCCAAACCCCCTACCTTACATTCTTAATATTATTTCTTATAAAAACAGGTATTATTTACTTGCAGATCCTTTACACCACCTTATCCTCTGCTGACTCTCAATTGATCTAATGCCCTCCCATCCACCCTATCCGCACCCACCTAAGATTATTGTTGCTTTATAGTGCAGGGTCTTGTGCTATCACCTCCATTTATCACAGGTGCTACACCCATACCAATAATCACTCATTAACCGTCTACTCTTGTTCCACATTTTTCTTTCTGACCTCCAGATTCTCCACATCTTCTTTATAACACACTTTCTAAAATGAATTTCACTTTTACCCACATGCCACAGCAATTCTAGAAATACATACCTAGTTCTTCATAATTATCCACGTCATCCAGATTAACAAACTCCCTAACTAATAGATCAAACTCTTGATTTTCCCTTTACATTTTGTTTAAATTTTGGGCACCACTTCATAAAAAGGACATTTTAGAACTGGAAAAGGTACAGAAAATGACAACAAAACTAATAAGGGGAATGGAGGGGCTAAGTTATGAAGAAAGACTCACCAAATTAAACTTATTTTCTCAAGAACAAAGGTGTCCAAGAGGAGATATGATATAAATACCTTATATAAATACATCCAGGGTCAGTATAAGGATTTATCAAGGGATCTTTTTGTGCCAAGAGGTTTTCAACTGACAAGAGGACATCCTTTGAGATGAGAAGTAAAAAGATTACACATTAAAGAAAGAAAAGGGTTCTTCACAGTAAGGGTGGTTAATCTGTGGAATTCTCTACCAAAGGAGGTGGTGACAGCGGATTCAATAGAAAACTTTAAAAAGGGATTGGATATATTATTAAATAAAAAGGGCATTCAGGGTTATCCTGGATAATTAGAGAGGGAGTATTGATCCAGGGAGGAGTCCGATCACCAGTATCTGGGGTCAGGAAGGAATTATTTATTTTTCCCTTTTGAGACAATTGGCAAAGTTTCACTTGTTTTTTTGTTTTTTTTTCTGTTTGCCTTCCTCTGGGTCAAATAACAATTAATCTGCATATTGCAGATCAGAGGAGATCTTAAAAGGTTGAACTTGGTGGGCTAAAATTATTTTTTCAACCTCAATTACTATGTAACTATGTAATATCTATTTTAGTCTCTAAGCATTCAAGCTCCCAATATTGCAAATCATTTTCAATAAAAAATGTAATATGTGTGGCTGTTAGCTCAAGGGCAGTGTCATCAGTTCCTTTTGTATCAGTCTGTCAAACTATGTATTGTCTTCGCCATTATTTTCTGAACTGCAGTGCTATGGAATATTGTGGCACTATAAAAATAAAGAGTTAATAAAAAGTAATAAGCGGATATAAAAAGTTTACACACACTTATTGAAATTGCATTTCTTTTTCTGAAGACAGAAATTAAGATTTTTCTTAAAGATTTTCTTTAATGTGACCAATACAACCAACAACATTTAAGAGAAAAGCAAATGGATAATTATTATGAAAAATAATTGAAATGATTAAACCTACAGCACCCTTGGTGAATAAGTGTGCATGTCCTTTAACAATGGGGACTGTAGCTGTGTTCAGTAAACAATCACAATGAAAGCCATGTTCAAAGATAAGTAGTATATACCTGCCATCAATGAAAGTGATTCTACTTAATCCCAAATAAAAAAATATATGTTCCTGTAGGTCATTCTTGAAACCTTCATGTGTACATTCTACTGGAATGGTATGTAAGCAGCTGACAAAAAATCAATGGAATCTTATTTTTGAAAGATACACGGAGAGGGGAATACAAGAATATCAAGGCATTTAATGTACCACAGAGCTCTGTCAAAACTACCATCAATAAGTGGATAATACATGGCATCGCAGGGACATTGCCAAGATCAGAAGAACCATCCAAGGAGAAAACATATGAGAAGGCTGTCTTGAGACTTTATAATAACATTAAAGGAGCTGCAGGAATTTCTGGCAGGTACTGGTCACACCTTGCAACATACTCTCATATTCTACAGGTCTAGCAATAGGGTAGAGTGGCAACAAGGAATGTTTGCGAAAAAAGTCATTCAATAACCCCAAACCATGTGGGAAAATGTCTTATGGTTTGATATGACAACGTTGATATTTTTAATTAATTGTAAAATATATTTTGGCTCAAATACATCATTCAAAATCAACCATGTATATTGTGTTGCTAGAAGCATCATACTTTGGGTCTTCTTTTCTTCAGCTTGGACATGGCTCTAGCCAAGTTAGATGAGATAATGACTAGCTCCAAATATCTAGTTACAAACCCAAAGCAGGTAGACTTTTTATTTATAGAGAGTGTCATTTGATTCAAATAAATCCTGTGAAAACTACAACACCATTTAAGTATGGCAATATACTAGAAAACTCTTTTCAAAGATAACTTCAGCTCCCTATTCTTAGCCATAATGACATATGACTATAAGGAAATTAGGAAAACACTAGATTACACTTTTTGGAAAACAATAACATTTAATCAATAAGCCAGTTTATTATCCAACACACCAAACAAGCAATCTTTTTTCAAGCACTCAAAAGAAAATGTTGGTCTTCGCATCAACCAATCAGATGTTTGCAAAGAAGACAATACATGTTTCAAAACACATCTTTCACACCAAAATTTTCTATTCTATACCTTGTTGATAAAATCATGAAGTCTGTAAAAATGCTAAAGTGTGTCGCCCTTCTTCAACAAAATATGACAATCATATTCCAGATATTCCTGCTGGACTGATTATATCTGGTAGATGTCATGACGGAGACATCTTAGACATGCCCTAAATTCCCTTGGAATCTGCTGCCCATTTAATTAAGATACAAAACAAAACCAATAACCACAGAGCTTGTTGCATCAAGGCTAAGCATATAAACACAATCTTTCTTTTGTACAATAGGTCAAATATAAATTAATAATATTAAAACACAATCCTATATTCATTTGCAATGAACGTTATTTTGCTTTTCTGATGTTTAGTCGCAGATGTATTTTCCATCACAGATTCGAAAGCTAAAAAAGCCACATGAGGGCAGTGCAGCATTAACTGTGATATTTAGCAGTAGGGCACAACAAGTGTCTGAAAGCCTATTTGTACTCTGCAATTTTCATCCGGCTTACTGAGAGGAGTATAATAACAAACGTTCATAGTTCCTCCACTTACAATGCTTGAGTGTTTACTGTACCTTTCAAGATTACCTTCTGTAGTATGATCCTTTTAAATGTCCAATTCAATAGCTGTAACATTTCCAAAAGATCTGATCATTGTATGGACATATTTTTTATATCCTGTTTTGTATCCTTAAACCAAATAGAACAAATATATATATTTGCCTAGTGCTAGAGGTATGACCATATTCATGATAAAGAATACATATTAGTCAGGTAATATTTGTTGTAGAATCAGACATCCATCCACATTGTAAGACCTATTCTTTGATTATTTTAGGTGAGTTTTTTTCATGCCAAAGTAGTGTTGCTGTATCTTTAATCCCTTTTTCTAGTTCACATATTTTCCTACTGCTTATTTCAATATTCTTCAGAACTCACTTCACAGGGATCTGATACAGTTAACATCTTTTTTTCTAATTCAATATTTTAATAAAATATAAGCAGCCATCACCAAGCTAACCATATGAACTGCATGAATATTAAAATAAATCTACAAAATGTACTTTTCATGTCTATGGTGCTTAATTTATCTGATAAAAATATTGTAATTGCAGTTTGTCTAAAACATGATTATACATTTATTGACAATGTTATAAGTATGTGTCTGTTTGTGTAAAAGTATGTCAATGCAGGGAAAACTGAACGTAAAACCTAAACAACCATGAAAATGTCGCTGACATTATCTCGCTCTACCTTTGGAAAAAAACAAAAAACGAAGCTTCCCAGAAACTGGTTGTCACAGCAGCAGTGGCAGTTTTCAATAGGAAAGAAAGCCAGTCAGTGTAACCTCAGCAAATCACTTTGTAATTCCTGCAAAGCGTAGTGGTCTTAAAGTTATTTACTCTCTTTCTATATATTTAAAAACAATGGTCTAGAAAGGTAAAATTTTCACAATCCCTATGTTTAATATTCTGAAATGTGGTTTACTGAGGCTATAATAGGTGTTTTTTTTTACATTTAGATAATAAACAGTCATTGCGGCCTAAATTAACCACTTTTCAGCCCCTGTGATTTTTAGAGAATTTTGACATTTGTTATTCAAGATAATGCTTTTTCACTATGTATAAATGTCTCTACGCTTTATGGAATAGGCACCATATAATAATATTGGTGTTTGGAAGTTCATCTTGCTAGAATGAGAAATCTCTTAACCTTCTTCAATATAGTTCCATCTAACAATCTCTTAACTTGATATTTCTTATTCACTGTACCATTTATTATACAGTACTCTAAGTACTGATTCAGTTATGAAATCGTGTTCCACTTACATACACGGATGGAACTTCATTCATTTAAATACAAATTATTTTCTATTTTCTCACATCATTTGGGATAAAATATTGATATACAGTCTGCTCAGTTTACATGAGAGTCATTAATTGATTCAGGCCAGTCGGTGCATCCACAACATTACAAGATCACTCAGCCTGGAGGCGCTAACAGGAAGGAGATAATTTTGAAAATTGCATTGCAGATTGAATATAAATATTTTTCCAAAGTCAGTATTTGAAAGCTTAAAAAAATAGAAATTTTCACTCACAAATGTACATCACATTTGATGTTAGCCTCAAGAAATGATTTGTCATTATATTTATTATTTTTGTTTATAAAGCCCCAACACGGTCAACAACACTGAGGATAAATTGGATTTCTTTATTTTTGATTTGCCTAAATACATTGAGTTGTAGTGTTTAAAACATTCTATAGGCATGAATGTATGTGGATTTTATTAACTTGCTCTCTGGAGTCTACAGACATGGCAGCTTCGATAGACGTGGGTAAAAACAGAAAACCTGCCAACAGCTCAACAGTTTGCTCTCCCTAATGATAAATGAGCTTCGGAAACAGCATGCTGTGACAGCTCAGAAAGCTTTTTCAACCAATCTCATTTTACAGTGACACTAGCGTTAGAAAATAATATTAAAATGGATCAAGAATATAGTCCATTGCAGAACATTGCTAATATTATTGCTTTAAGGATTTATTCAAGATAGAAGTGTAATGTCTGATAAGGGAATCCATGGCATATCAGCAATACACACAATCAGCCATAGGGATTATATCAAATCCTTCGGATCTATTGGGTGTAAATCATCATGTTTCTTAAAACTATGTAAACTAATAGGTAAAAAATAACACACATAAGAGGGCCTGAAGGGTTATTATTGACTTGATTAGTACATATTAATAGCACAGTATACATTAAGTATGAAAGTACTGCATACATACTATATGCATTAATGATGACTGACATAATATGTCTCTTTGATGTATAAGTGAAATGGAGCAATGGGAAATTTAACATTAAATTGTAGATACAAAAGCCAGGAAAAGGAAGGAGCTCCAGAATATATGAACAACATTGGAAATAGGGGGCTACATTTGGTGAGATTCCTGTGGGAATTAAGGTTTTAAACATGCTGCTAGCTATACAAGACTTGCGATGACTCAAAATATCCCATGATGCAGTTTGTGGACGTCAAAATAAATTATGACTTTATGAGTTATGTAGACTTCAGTACTTCAAGTTAGACATAATTTACAACAACAAATATAGCATCTAACCCCATTCAATCATGCCATATTCAAGCTCCAATGTCTTAAGTGTGAAGATGGCCCACGTACAATTTCATATCTATATAACACTGAATACTGAATTGCTTCCACTTATAAGAACAAATTGAACTGTAATAATGACAAAGAGATACATTGTAAAGCTTGTTATAAAATTATAAGTCATAATTTTTCTGATACAGACCCCACTTGTGCATAAATATGGATCCAGCATTCCAACCCACACTTGTAAGGGGTTGTCATGAGTTTGTTCATAGCATATATATTGGGCTTGTCCCTTTGAATAAAAAATAAGGAAAACAGTACAGAACATAATGAAAAAGCATGATACATAAGACAAGTTTAAACTATCTTTTTCCTGAACGTGAAGAGAGTGGGATGATATCTACTAGACACAAAAGCCTAATTGCCTCATGAACAATAATTGTAGCATATTGTGTAAAAATTTGAGGCCCCACGTTAACACATCTTCTAAAAAAAATATGGTGGCTTTTTCAGATGGAAACAATACAATTTGCAATTTTAGGCCAGAAACTAAAATTTCAATATACAGTATATGGAAACCATGGATCATGTATATTGACATTTTAGTTTCTGGCCTAAAATTGCAAATGGTATTGTTTCCATCTGAAAAAGCCACCATATTTTTTTAGAAGGTGTGTTACATGTACAACCACTCTGTGACACTAGAAAAGGAATGTAACCGTTAATAGATATTCTTGTTTTTGTATTTTATGTGTTTGTATTTGTGATAAATTGTATCTGCTATATTCCTTGTTGCAAGTAACTGTAATGAGTTCTAGTTAAGTTGATCCAACTAAAGGATCAACATGAATCAACATGAAGCTGGATTTGCAGGAAGCAAATGTAGGACGTAAATGAGCTGGGCCCATCCTTGCTCATACAGTAGCCCACTAACCGAGTATAAGTATGACAGCAAATGACAGCTTCCCATCTTTTGTCACATTCTAGGTTTGTAAATTGTGATACATTGTATTGCATTTGCATATCTTGGTTTATTTGTATTAGTTGTTAAAAAAATGCACAGAAGAGTTTTATAAGAAAAATATGTGTAAAAAATCCTATAATGACGTGTGTAAGAAAGGCATGTAATCCAGAAGACATTATGATCAGAAGTAGCATACATCATTTTGAGAAAGCTCCTACTATTCATTTATTCCTGTTTTGATCAGTAGTGAAGTTATTACTGGTGTTAATTCTATTGCAATTACTAATGCAATATTCCACAACTTTTGTTACCTCTTGTTCAATTATGGGCATATACATTTAAGATTATCTTTTTACTAAAATAAGTAAAACTTGCCATAAGAGTGAGATAGAATCTAATTTCATTGCTCTCACTAAGACATTCAGTGAAGATAAGAGAAGAATAAAGTGTACTTTTCAGAAACAAATATTTAAGAAAATTAAGAACTCATGGTAAAATTTACAATCAAGTATTGTGTTATCAATAGACTCCAGTATGTAGACTTAAGTATATATACAAATTTTGTATATTCCGAACAAAGATCAAACAGTTGTAGGCTGCTTTACAATGCATGTACATTGTTTACTTACATAACACATAACTGCAGATATTTTTGAATTACTGATATTTACTTATGTGTTTTCATGTATCTTCTGGAAATTAATTAATCTGTTCTTTTTTGGGCTTTAAGGTGTCATAATACATTATTCAATTGTATACTGTAGAGTCCTTTAGCGTCAAAAGGTTATTGGTGCTTACATTAGCAAGCATGTTTCCTTTAAATAGTGAAAAAGTTAATGCCTTTGTGATATAAATAATAGGTTAAGTCAGCTAAGGGCAAAGTCACTGCAATGAAATATACACATTCCATACAGTTGTTTTGAGAAAATCATCTCTCTGCCTGATACACTGTTCCTGTTTTAGCAGTAAAAAAAAATTGTCATCTCAAGACTATGATATTTGTACAATAGCTAATATTTATGTCCCAAATACTGCCAGATAAGGTTTCTTAACCGCCAATTTAAAATAATTAAAAGATATGGAAATAACAAATTTATAATCTGTGGAGATTTCAATCTCTGCTTAATTGCAGAAATGGATAGAAAATAAGAGAAAAGTCCAAAACCAGACTCCTTGGTTATACAAAATGCTAATTTTCAAGAACTCCTAGGGCCTCATTCTATTATCGGCCGCAGCCGCTGCGGGGCCGCAAGGACCGGCCGCAAGCTATTCTGCTATTCTATTCCCTTACGGCCGTAGGCTCCGGCAGGCTTGCGGCCGGTGCCTTGCTATCTCTTGCGGCCGCTCGCGCCGGAGGAAAGCCTTTGATCTAAAACGGCCGCAAGAGATTTGCAATTCAATTGCTCCGGGAAACCTCTCTGCAAGGCTAAAAACGAGCCGCAGTTACTTGCAGGAAAAAGGTCTCGCTAGCACCAATTAAGCACATAAAATAGCTCAAATAAAGCCATCCTGCACTTTGAGAAGACTATAAAGGGACTTTAGGTGTTAGAAAAAATAGCACATAATTATACTGTACTCAAATCCGTAAAATATTTCATTTTTAATATCCGTAAAATATACATGTAAAAAGTCCAGAGTGCTTGGAGCACCTCAGACACACCCCCGCCGCAGCCGGCAAATAAACAGTTAATTTGAACTCGGGTTTGGGCAGATGTGCAAGCTTGAGAGTGGGTTCCTTTTAATCCTCATGTCCCCCAATATGATCCCTAGCATTTACAGAGCTGTACAGTGCAGGCTTGAATTTATTTTTGAGTTTTTATATTTCACAGTTTACGGCCGGTTCCAAGATATGCGGCCGGCCGTAAGAGGAGATCCTTGCGGGGCCGTATAATAGAATCGCGAGTTAACTGAACCCTCGCAAGGAATCGCAGCCTTACGGCCGATTTACGGCCGATAATAGAATGAGGCCCCTAGTAAGTAACGGGTTATATGATTCATGGAAAACCTTCCATGCTAAAGAAAGAGACTTCACTCATTACTCCCACAGACACCAAACTTTCGTTAGCATAGATTATATATTGGTGTCAGAAATGATTAAAAAATATATATATATAAAGACAGAAATAGCTCCAATTAGTTGGTCCTATTATGGACAAGTGTCCATGAAGATTATAAAGAAACAACTACCCTTGGAAAGATCCTCATGAAATTTTAACATAAAATTAGTACAAGATCCTAAAATTAAAGAAAAGCTTAAGTTTTTTAATTAAATAATACATCAATTCAATCAAAGATATTGATTTACAGCCTTATTAAATTGCGATTTGGCCAATAGAATAGGGCTCTATATAAGCACAGAGCATATTTTTTTACAGAAGTTTTTAGTTAGTGAAGACCTTGCTTTTGGATAGAAGTTCACTAACTAAAAACTTCTGTAAAATAAATGTGCTCTGTGCTTATATAGAGCCCTATTCAATTGGCCAAATCGCAAATTTAATAAGGATGATGGGCAGCACATAAAGCCTATGTGAGGGGTTTGCTAATTAGTTGCGAACACTTTTGGAGGAAACAAAAAGGAAAACCGATGAAAGAATTATATATTGAATTGGCGAAAGTGGATTATAAATTGAAGAGTCATTTTGATAAATGTACACATGAACAATTAAATTCAATTAAATTAAAGATTAAAAAAAATAACGTATACAAGAATTGACCTGCTCAGATATAAAGAACAAATATAACCATTCTGAAAGATATTGGGGAAAGCTTTGCTAAATATTACCAACAATTATATAATCTAAAAGAGACAAAAGAATTTATAAATCCAAGAAATCCCCCCAGAAATGTTGAAACGCTGAGATAGTAACCATACCAGAGGAAGAGTTAAAAGATGGATGCAGAGAAGGCCTTTGACAGGGTCAGTTGGGGATCCATGGATTTAACACTGTCCAAATTTGGACTTAGCGATTTTGGATCACGGGCATACGTTAGTTATATGGATCCCCACCTGCCTCTGTCAGAGGGATAGGTTACGCCTCAAGGGGTTTATCCCCTGTCCCCCTCAAGTTTTGCATTGATACTTGAACCATTTTTAGTCATGATTAAGAATTCTGAGGAAATAAAAGGAATAAAAGTAGGAACTAAACAACATAAAGTCTCAGATTTTGCAGACAATATAATAGTCACAGTAGTACAGCCCTCCTCTTCCTTGGAAAATATTTTTGCTCTTATCTCAGAATATAGGAAGGTCTCAAACTCCAAATAAAATTTGGAAACATCAGAGTTTCTCCCTCTTAATGTGTTGAATCATAATTTACAAAACTAAAAGGTAGATTTTGAGGTAAATGGCAAGATACAATAAATATTTGGCGATAACTCTACATAAAGAATTAAAAAAACGTGTCTGTATCGGAAGCCCTGGCTAATCATGTGGGATTACCATGGTTAAGGAAATTGGTTTAACTGGGTTTTGTGGCCCTCAGGGATTTATATAATGATACTAAATAAATACAAAAAATGGAAGATATAACAAAATTGAATAACTTAACTGGTGGTTGTTTGGAATATAAAACGATTTGTAAAAAACTAAGAACCTTAAAATCTCATTTGTCAGAATCGAGAAAATGTACTCCCTGTGAAGAATTGATCTTGAATCAGAAAAAAATACATTTGATTTCAAAATCATATAACTTGATTAGGAATAGTGTACTGTGGAAAAAAACCCTCTGCTATTTTAAAATGGGAAAAGGAGTTAATGAAAAAATATACCATTAACTAATTGGTATAAAGCCTTTTCAATTACAGAAAGATGTATAAAAGATGTAAATTATAGAGAACTTTATTGCAAGATATATAGCAGCTGGTATCTAGTTCCACTTAGGATGTCACATACAACAAAAAAGGGAAGGGATGGATTATGTTGGAGAGAATGTGAAGAAGTGGGGTCAGTTAGGCATACATGGTGGGACTTCCCACTTATTCAAGTTTTTTGGCAAGATTTCAATAAGCATATGACGGAAACAATTATAGGAAAAGTAAATATTACTTTAGAAATGGCTCTTCTTCACATTCTCCCCCCAGATCGACCACTGACCATAAAAGCAATATTAATTGAAAGCTTGATGGCAGCTAAATCAATTATAGCATTATAACATTTGAGAACTAGAAAAAGATTACTCAGAAATGGGTCTCACTAAGAGACCTATCTATAAATGGAAAATGTTGCAAACTGTAAAAGAAGAACAAAGTAACTATGCTATAAACGCATGAGCCTTCTGACATTATCTGACTATTAGATAACAATAAATGTGAAATTATATCCCCTGGCCTCTTTTCTCTCCCCCTTCCTCATCCTCTCCCTCTTGAACCTTATGGTGGGTGGTGTCCATCAGTATTCCAAGAACTATTGCGGTAGAGTGGATGTGTTCGAATGGTAACCCAAATTAACAATATAAAATACTGAAGTGATAAAACATATAGTATGGGGTTGCATTTTGTACTTTATTTTTTTTTTTTTTTTTATTGTTTCATGTAAAGTTATACTATATGCCAAATGTATATCTAATATTATGCATAATTTTATTGTACTCTAAAAAATCTCTAATACATTTTCTATTGCGGAAAAAAAAAAAGACTAGGATATTTGTATACAAATATTGTATATTGTGTTTTGCTGTGCAATTGGGCCTTAAAGAACACACACTTTAAAAGTGGGATAAAACGAGGAAAAGAAGGCATGAGAACCCAGCACTGGTTAGGAGTGACTGTGAAAAGCCCAGCAGGTGTCAAGAGTTCAGGAATACATATTTAAAAAAAAGTGCCTTCAAATAGCCTAGGGTACGCGGTTAAGCTATTGTGTGCCCCCTAAAGGCGAACCATTGGGTTTAGCACCTTAATTATTAGCTAGCACTAAAACTCTAGATTTTCAATAAAATAAATGCTATGTATTCATCACATTAGTATACCCCTTCCATTTTATATTTTCTATTATTATGACACCACAACAGTAACATTTAAATGAGAAAAAGAAAACAAAAACAGAAACAAAAAACAAAAAAGAAACAAAAACAATTAGATAATAAATAAATAACAAAGGAGACAGGAAGAGATCGAAGGCACAAAGATCCTACAAACTTAAAATGAGGGTTAGTTACTTTTCAGTAGTTTCCAATCTAGCTTGCAAGTTAAGTTGCATAGAGAGTCTTCTATTTTCATAGGCTAACATCCAGTAGCAATACGATTCCTAACATTTACAGCCAGGCAAAAAATTATTACCTCTTCTCCAGTAGCCATCATGAACCAGAGTTTCCAGGACCCCCTCTCAAGCCTTCTCCGCCCCGAATATTCCTCTTACTAGATTTTGATAGGTTTGCAATTTCAATCAAGCCAATGGCGTGCTAAGAGACGATTCCAAACAGGGATTCCAAATCATATCGAATTGTGGCATTGTGTCTAAGATGGCCCACGTTAACCTCTCATTTATTAATATATTATTCATTCTCCTTATAACTTCCTGAAAGTTTAAAGTCCCCGACTTCCACTGGCTGACAATGTGCACTTTGACAGCAGCTGCCATTATCTGAAACAACTTGTTCTGGTTCGATGATAAACTTAGAAACTCAATCCCCAACAAACAGGATACCAGGATACTTTTGGCGCTTATCAGGGGTACAATATTTCCTCTGGAGAACTTTTATAGATGCTTCTAGATGTGTATAATTAAAGGTTCCCTTGCTTAAGTTCAAGAACAATTTTTCCCATTTCTTCCATTCCCATTCCTCCCCAAGCTCTCTCGCCCACCTACAAAGGAATGTTGGTTTCTCAGTATTTTTGGCTTTTGAAAATATGTCATATAAAGAGCCTAATATTCCTCTAGCAAGTGTAACAAGTTTTACATGTTACAGAGAACCAAGAAGATTTCGGAGGCCCAAATCTTTTAAGCAACTCACTGACCCAGCTTCTTATCTTCAGATAATTATAAAACTCCTTAGTAGGGAGGGTATATTTCTCATTGAACTGCTCACAAGTCATCAGGTGACCTTCCGTGTACCAAGAGCCTGACCTGTCCAAGTCTCTAGAGGTCCACCAGTGTTTTGATGTTACACTCAAATTTGCCAAAATTTCAGGGAAGGAGAGAACCGACACTAGGGGGGATGCACCTACATCCAACCTGTTCTTGGACCTAGCCCACCTCCAAGAGGTTATAGTTACATTTATTATAGGATTCTGATGAGATTTAATCGGGCTCAAACCCTCAGGTACCCATATTAGTGTCTCCCAGCTATGAGGGTGCATTTGTTGATGTTCTAGGAACACCCAACCTGGCTGATGCTTGGCGGAGTGTGCTAGGGGCAGCTGAGCTAGTCGTGCCGCCTTGAAATAGTACCGTAAGTTGGGACATGATGGCCCCCATCCTTCTTATGCCTGAACATTATTTTTCTAGATATGCAAGGGTTTTTATTTTTCCAAATGAATCTAAAAATACTAGATTGGAACCTATCTAGCTCTTTCAGGGAAATCGGTATAGGGAGCGTTTTAAAAAGATATAAGATCGTAGGTAATATGTTCATTTTGATTGCTGCTATACGGCCTGTCCACGAGAGTGGGTAATTCCTCCATCTCAACAAATTGTCATTCAATTTTTTATACATAGGGGGATAGTTCGCCCTGTACAAATCCGATAGCTTGGGTGTAAGGTTAACCCCTAGATATTTCATATGTCTGGCAGGCCATGAAAAGGCATATATAGATTTCAGAAATTCTATATCCCTCTGCATCATGCCCAGGCTTAGGGCCTCTGATTTCTCCAAATTCAGCTTACGCCCCGAAACTTTGCTAAACCTATCTAGAGCCAACATAAGTGTTGGTATGGAGGACCTAGGGTTTGTTAGAGTACATAAGATATCATCAGCAAAAAAAGAGCACTTGTAATGCTGCAATCCTACTTGAAACCCTTGAATCTCTTTATCCGATCTAATGACTTGTGCTAGCGGCTCCACGGCAAGGGCATATAACAGGGGCGAGAGTGGGCATCCCTGTCTCGTACCTCTTTGGATTCGAATCTGGGCTCTATGCTCGCCCGGTAACCTCAGGTTTGCTAGCGGAGATTCATAGTATGTTCGTAGAGTAAAAAAACGACCCTTGAAACCGAACTTGCACTTTAAATAGGTATGGCCATTCAACTGCGTCAAAGGCTGTCTAAATGTCTAGGGCCAGCAAACACATCGGAGAGTTTCGCTTTGTGAGCCAGATATTGGATATTTAGGATACATCTGACATTGTCCCCCACCTGCCTATGAGGTACAAAACCTGCCTGGTCTTTGTGTATAATCTCTGGTAAGAATCTGGAGATCTGCCATAATTTTAGCTAACCATTTGACATCCCCATTCAATAGGGATATGGGCCGATAGTTCTTTACCTCTAGATTATCCCTACCTTCTTTAGGAAATACCACCAGATTCGCCTGGTTTAACTCTGGGGGCATACTTTCCCCCTTCAAGATTGCATTGAAGAGGGACGTAAGATGAGGAGTAAGTAAGGTTTAACATTTCTTATAATATAAATTTGTGAAACCATCCGGCCCTGGGGATTTACCTTTTTTGAGACTCGGAATGGCTGCTTTCACTTCCTCTGGCGAAATGTCTAGATTCAGATTAGCTAACTGCTGCTCAGTTATCGAGGGAAGATCTATAGATCCTAAAAAGGAGTTGATCCTAAAAAGGAGCCCCCACCGCCCATAATGCAGCAGACTCCAGCCGGGCCCAAGACTCTCCCCACTTGGACACAGCCAACTTCTCACCAGGCCTCGCCCCAGCGGCCTTCATCCCCAGCCTCAGGCCGAGCTGCGCAGGCAGAGATGCTGGCTCTCATGCGACAGCAGGTGGAGTGTCTTTGTGGGATTCAGGCCAGCATCTCTGCCAATCATGCGGAGGTCATGCGCAGCCTGGCCAGGCGCAATAGAGAGGAGTGGAGGCACCACCTGATGACTTAATCCTACCTGGCTGGGCTGCTTAGGATTGGGGTGGACCAGAGTGCATTCCACGGGGGAACCGCAGGAGCCATTCAATGCGCTCTGGTCCCCAGCCCTGCCTCCTCCACCCCGGAGGCATCTCCCGGGCAACCTGCATGCCTCCACCACCACCACAGCAGGTGCCACTGCCTCCCGGAGGGTTTTTTCCCCCTGCTCCCCACCACCACCAGGGAGACAGCCACGGGAGATTGGGGCCCTGTGCCTAGGCGGAGGAGGACTTGGGTCTGCGCAGATGTGTGTGCCTTCTCAACAGCACTCCTCGGTGACAATCTATTAGTCACTGATGTGGAAAATATCTCATACTCTCTCTACTTGCAGACAAGACACAAAGAAAAACATAGTCCTGTGGTTATTTCTCATGATTAGAGTTTATTTAGAAAAAGATCAGCAGACAAAACCCAACAAGGCTGCTGCCGGCTAAAAAAAGTGACAACCGGCAGAAAAATAACCAGGCACAGCCTTTTTATATTTGTTTACATAATGTAATAAAAAAATCCATTACACAGCCAATTACATTTTATTTACATATAATATCCATTAAGAATATGAAACATACTTTGTTATCTTTGTGCGTACATCTCCTTTATACAATACTCTTGTGCGCAGTACATAAAACTTATCTGCCCTTGGAGATGAGTTAAAAATCTTAACATAAATCTCACACATATAGCTAAACAATAAAAAGATTAAGGTAAGATCTTGAGACTGATATTTAAAGAGACTCTGGTTCACTTAAAATTCAGTCTGATGAGTTACCTACAATATGGAGATATTAGATCCTATCTCACAGAGTCCTTGGCACCTTTTACTTTAATACATTCCAAACAAGAACATGTCAAAAGAAAAAATAATTATACATAGAAACAATAAAATACATAATAATAACACAATTTTAATAAACCAATATGATCAGTGGAATAATATAAAAAGTATTTCAATAATGGAATCCATAGCATAAAGTTCACAGTACAGATACTATAGACTGTTAAATAAAAGCTTTACAATTAGTGATTATAAAGCGAGAGCAAGAAAAGATTACATCTTGATGGTAAAACAATTTATCCAGGAAAAGTTAGCAGCGAAATCCATATAACAAGGAAAAAGTCCAGTGGGGTGGATGAAAAGATCCACATCTGCTGTTATATGTCACCAAGAGATAGTCCAGATAGAAGTGGCATAGATATAAAAGTCCAGATATGTAAAATAAAATACAATGGTTAATGTAGGGAAAAATGGCCTTACTTAATTCTTCAACCAATTACCAATAACTAGGCCATAGAACCAATTTCCCTTTATACTTATTGTCTTATGAGGAATTTAGATGATAGATGTAATTTAATAACAAATAAAGCTTTCACTGATATGACTAATAGCTCACAGTGTATGCATAATAACTTATTTTTTCCCTAATTACTATTCTTTATCAGATGTTAGTACGTACTATGTTCTGGCAAGTTGATAGAATAATGTGCAAAATTTTAGAAGCCAAATAATAATAAAAAGGAAGACAGGTATAGAAAAGAGTAGAAAAATAGGAAGATGACAACAGGGAAAACATATGCTCAGACACTCTTCATACAGGCCTAGTCTTACACATCACACTTAGGTAGGTACTTCTTGGTCCATACGGTAAACGATAAACATGTGGATGACTTTCTTCTGGATGCTGAAATTCTCTGATCAAAGCATTTAGGCCATCATGTGCATATCTTCAGGCAGAATACAAGGAGTATGTGGTTTTCTGACAGGTCTTTACATCTTTGTTTTTTTTTCAGCAAATATATGAATTAGCGTATTGTAATGTCAATGAGCAAGAGTTTGTATATGTCCTTCATGGGAATGGGCCTTGATTTTAGGCATGATTCTCATATCCCTCTTCCTCCGTGGAATTTTCTGCTAGTTCATTTGACAGGACGGTCAATCCCTCCAGGGCTTTAGCAACTGTCACATCAGGTGCCATATTGTTAGGGATGAAGGTCCAGCAAGAAGTGCCAAACATTTTACAAACATCTCCTTCTTTTGTTAGAAGCATGTCAAGGCCCATGCGGTTTGCCATGTTATCAGACTTGTTTTATCTAGTTGTTCAGTCAAGCTGTGTACCGCATCTCTCGTATAGGTCATAAATCTTTGTTGGTTATAGTAGAGGTAATTTATTCAGTCAACATTCCTATTTATTGTCACCCACCAGGTCAACATGGATTCAAATCCTGCTGCAATTTAATTTCTGGCCTTGATTTCATCTGGTAGTGCAAGGGGGAATTCCAATTGAGTCGATGTAGACTCTGTCATTAAAGCTATCACTTGGGGTGGATCTTTTAGATTGGGTTAAGGTCTTTGTGAATGTGTTCCTTAATTTGTTTTTGTGTACTTTCCCAGATCAGGGAGAGTATGGATCAAGATTATATTGACTTTTTCATCCAACACCATCCTGGACTTCTTATGGGGTGTCACAGTCTGTATTGTGGCATCATTACCTGGATCCTTCCCTGCTTCTCCATGGCCCCGCTAATCTGTCTGAACACGGCAGTATCTTCACTGTGTTTGAGACGACTGGCCCTATGGTATTCACTACCCTTTGTAGGCAGACTTCGTGTAGCAGACAGGTGCGCGGTTACTCAGGTTAGTAGTTCGTTTCTCAGGAAGGTGCTGATAAAGGGACCCTTTTGCTGTGGGTCAGATGTATCCAGGAGGTCTGTTTTGATATTTTTCAGCTGTCGGGGTAGTCAACAAAACTTGTTAAGGATCTTCCAACTTGGCATCCATCCAATTTTTATTTTTAATGATTTTAACAGGTACTTATTCTCCTCATTTTATCAGGGTAGGTAGTTCCTGGTGTTCCTGTACAAGTAGTGTCTTAGTCTGCAAATTCTGTATCTGTTGTTATCTGCTGTTAACACAATAGGTATTTGGTAGATACTTTCCTCATATATCAGGGCATGCTTATCTTTTCTTTGTCTTTACATGCACGCACTCGCTGTCATCTTCTTCTGGGGTAGACGAGTGTGACAAAAATCCAAACATACAAGATCTATCATACAAGAAACTTTCATTCATTTTTTAACTAGACATACTCACATCATATACACCTACCCTAAATGTTCCCTAACTGTAACATAAATTTAACATAGCATAACTGTACTCCTGCTAAAGCATACAAAATTATCATTAGGACAGTTTCAATACTACTAATTATGTCTTTATAAGGGATAAGGCATTACTTAATTTATTGTGCAACAGTTTGTATATTTATAAGGAAATTGCTAATTTATTACCGTAAATTTATTACTGTCAATAATAAAGCTCTAAAATATTTTCTTAATTTATAATGTAATCCACCTCTTATCTAGAAATACCTTGAAAAGATTTTCATATTTGTTTACTCATTTGCACCATAGCCATCATGTGAGCTGGGGATAGGCCTGGAAGAAACAAAACATGACAAATAAAATAATTCAGAATTGGTATGATAAGATTGTTTAACCAGAAAATATATCATACACCGATTTCTAGTGATATGTGTACCCTCCCTGTGCATTAGTCAGTAGACAGGTACAGTGCACAAACCATATTTATATAGACAGAGATAAATGTCACCACAAGGAGTGCTTCAATAAGCCTAAAAAAAATCATAATTAATTTAAAAAAAAAAACTAGCAAATTCAAAAAAAAATTAAGGAAACACAACATCTAAAAAGTAAAATTAAATATATATTCTTAGTATGTTGACATTTCTGACCATCCTGTGTGCTTATCATAACCCATAAAATAATTTCACCTTGTTAAAACTTAAAAATAATTAATTCTATTGTACAGATACATTCGCACCTAAATATTACTAAAAAAAATTGTACTGCGCTACTACTATCTCAAAATAGATAAATTGGGTATTTACAAGCTGTCCTTTGGTAATAACGAAGTTTCATTCTTATAAAAACATTTTCTATATACGACCTTGAATAGGATTGGATGTTCTGAAACATTGAATTTTGGAAGTGTGTCAGTATGCTTGAAATAATAAGAGAACCTCAGTGAATCACTTATATAGTTTTGAGCAATACGGGTTGTTTTTGTTCACTCTTGCAGGCTTGCATAGCGAGCCCGCTGCAGCTGCAAGGGCTGCAGTTGCTGGCAAGGAGAGCCTTTGGCGCTTCTTGCGCTGGTGGAGATGACCCCGTACGACTTAGCCCGAAGATGATCACTGTGCAGTTGATGATGAGCGCCGTAGGACTCGCAGAACTAAATCTCAATTGCACCATTTTAAATGCAAGACCTGTTGCAGTTTGAAAAAAAAAAAAACATGGAAAGATTACTGCCCGTAGCACTTGCAAAAAGGAAACCATCACTTAACAAAAAAAATAAAATAAGAGAAGTGGCACTTAGAAAAAAAAATAAGAGGTCACAAAAATACGAAGATAATGGCCGAACCGCGCACATACAAAAACAACAATAACACCATCAAAATTAACAAAAATACAAAACAATCACCACTCACAGCACGGGGGGACAGCCACGGTGTCTGGGAGTCAGGTTGCATGACAATTTAACCACAATTTGCCAAGTGAGAAAAAAATGGGGGCCGAAAAAAACAAAAACGAGGCTACACGACCCCTAAACAAAAAAAACACTGCCAAGCACATAAGACTTTTACACAGGCACATACGAGGTAAAAAAGACACTATTAGGGACAACGGAAAATGCTCCACACACACGTAACGCATAGACATTCTCCGCTATTTTACAACATTAACCTGCAACTAATAACATTACCATTATAAAATTCCCAATTACACAGCTAAACAAATGGTTTGGCCTCACGCACGCAGCCTATTTACATTGCACACTTCACACATTGCTGAGCAACAGTGCAAATGTACATTGTATGCTGCAGGAAAATCAAAACAGATTGTTAGCTCTTCAGGATATTGATTGCTGGATATATTAATATTATATATTAATTACAAATAGTAAAGTATATAAATTTATTATTTCATTAATTAATGAATTAGCATTAAAAGATATATATATATATATATATATATATATATATATATATATAAAAAAAAGGACCAGGGGAGAGGATCGCAATGAGCCACAAAGGCGTTCAGTGTGGCGCTCACAATGAGCACCTAGGGTGCTCAGCGAAGCAAAAGTACACAAGGTGAGAGGCTCGCAATGAGCGCCAAAGCCAATCAGCGAGCCCCTTGCAATGACTAACAAAGGTGGTCAGACCACCAAAACTACACAAGCGGAGACCCTCGCAATGAGCACCAAAGGCGCTCATTGTGAGCCATGCAATGAGCGTCAAAGGCACTCAGCACTGGGCTCATAATCAGTGCACAGGGTGCTCAGAGAACCAAAAGTAGAGCAGAGGAAAGGATCGCAATGAGCACCAAAGGCGTTCAGCACGGGGCTCACAATGAGCGCTGAGAGTACTCAGAAAAGTACACAAGGGGAGAGGCTCATAATGAGCACCAACGGCGATCAGCGAGGCCCTTGCAATGAGCACCAATGGTGCTTCCACCACCAAAATTACACAAGCAGAGAGCCTCGCAATGAGCGTTGAAGGCAGGGGCTCAGAATGAGCTCAGAGGGTACTCAGAGGAGAAAAAGTACACCAGGGGAGAGGTTCGCAATGATTGCAGAAGGCCACAGCCATCTGTTACTTCAGCATCTTGTGAATGTAGATAGCAAGTCTACACTCTTATCTTTTCATCTAACAGCTCCACTCTCAAAAACTTTGTCTATACATTCTCGCCTTTAAATATAGGAGGGCTCTTCTTTCGCCTTTAAATATAGGAATGCTTTCCTTTCGCCTTTATTTATAGGAAGGCTCTCCTTTGTTAAGTTTTATCCACTTTAATTAAAATCTACAGCACCATCAGCAGCATTAGGTACAACATCTCTTAATATATCTTAGTCTCAATCAGTAATTTACACCTTTACATGTTAAAATATCTAAATTTATTCTACTTCATATTCACTTCAACCACAGGATCTGATCACATAGAAAAAATCCATATACAGAGACACACTGAACATCTCTGCCTTGTGCTTCAGCTGTTATCTAGAGGCTGAAAAGTGTCAAGGGAAGGAGTCGGAAGGAGTGGGTGGGTTTGAACATTCTTTTTAATTTCAAACTGTGCCAACAGATACTCCATCCACACTCCATCGCCAACATCTAACACAGAGTCCTACGTGAAGTTTTATGCCTGACCCCCCTTTGTCCATTTGGAAAACATCATTTCTACATAAAAAAAATTATTGCCAGCATAAAAATTTGCAGATAAAAACACAAACACAGGATTTAAACATATACAGATAAGAGACAACACATAACATAGAATTGTATAATTGTGAGCTCACAAAATTTACATGTTCATAAAATGTTTTTTAATCACTTTGTAAGAACGAACAAAAAAAAGAAAAAGAAAAACAACTAACTTAGCAAATAATATATATATATATATATATATATATATATATATATATATATATATACATATATATATTTATATATCTACCTTAAATATAATTGTATCAAAATAATCAAACCTATAAAAATATATATATAGCATAAAACCAATTTCTCAAATTACATATGACACTTTCTTGGGGAAAATACACAATATTTTCTATAAAAACATAATTTTAGTAAAATTAACTCACTCATTAAATCCTTTAGCTCATGAATATTTTCCTAAAAAGCATTTTAAATCTGCAACAGGATTTGGCTAAATGCTGGTTTAAAAAGATTCAAAACACCTGGAGACCACAGCAAGTAGATCATTTTATTAGTAGCAGTAAATAACAACACAATACGTCTTATTAGACGGGCAGGTATACAATTATTTATGCACTGGCTATTGATCTACATGAATGGCTCATTATAATACATTCTTTCACCTTTAAAATGGTACTATACCTTTAAAGGTGGGTGGAAAATTTCTGTGGAAGGGAGGGGCTGTGGGAGTATCTACACAGACTGAGAGGAGAGAAAAATTATTCTACACGGATATCAAACCTCTTACATTTAAACACACAAAATATGTCATTTTAACAATACTCTTGTTTCTTACTCTCAAACATTATCCAAGTATAACATTCTTGTAATTTATTCATTTGCAAATACTTTAATTTCTGTCTGTAACTTTGGCAATGTGCCAATTCAAATTACCATCTTGAATTCCTTGAATTCGTACAAATTTGTTACTGAATGCCATTTCTAAAGCTTATGAAACACTCTTGTTAATTTTAATTAATTACTTTGTAACTAAAAACACATTATAAGCTTATCTTTCCTCTAGGCATGTTGCCAACTTCACAGTTAGATAAAGAAATATGGACCATTATTTCTCTGTACTGACAATTACTCATAGATATAATATGCATTGGGTTTAAGAAAGGCAGATTGCACAGAACATAGAAGTGCAGTAGAGCAACATGCACCAATTAAAAGTTAACCTTCTTAGATTGTATCAAGTTCCCGGAATATGACTGGTTGAGGTCTTTTTCGCGACTCCAATCCCTTCAAGTATACAGTTTTCCGTGGAAGGCACATGCATGACCTAGCCATAATTAGCTGTCAAACAGCTCCTCACACAAAAATTCTGAAGCTTGGGGTGTTATTATGAATTGGAGTGCGATCCGAGTCACGAACACCGAATGAAGAACATAGTGCTCTGGTTATTTCTCATGATTAGAGTTTATTTAGAAAAAGATCAGCAGACAAAATCCAACGTGGCTGCTGCAGACCGGCTGAAAAACTGACAACCGACAGAAAAATAAGCAGCCTTTTTATATTTGTTTACATAGGATAATGAAAAAATCCATTGCACAGCCATTTAAATTTTATTTACATAGAATATCCAATAAGAATATGACACAGACTTTGGTATCTCTGTGCAAACATCTACTTTATATGATACACTTGTGCGCAGTACATAACACTTTTCTGCCCTTGGAGATGAGTGAAAAAACATTTTTATTATGACTAAAAACCTGTGTACGGTCTCTAAACGAAATTGCCAAGTCATAGGTCAGATGTATTTAACTAGTTCATAACTAATGCCTTTACAATGGAAAATTACTGGTTTAGTATTCATACACATATTACACTAACTGGAAAGAGTGCTAATTGTATATATATATATATATATATATATATATATACACAAAAAAATGTAAGGATATTTGTAGAATTTTCTGCAACATCACAATGTTAACCTAATCTAGCCTGGCTACAGTGTCTTGCAACTTGGCCTATGTAATGATGATATTTCGTATGCAGATGACTGCCTCCCATCACATGGTCCATGATCCTCTTCTCTGTGGACACGTAGGGTTCTGTTTAACATGTCACCCATTGATGGTCACTGAGGAATGCTGTTGAGATGAGATGCTGCAGTCTGTACATTTTTTATGGCCTTATTTTGTAGGTGTTATGTTTTTGTTTTGTTTTAGTTACAATTCAGGAACATGAAGGCATATTCTGCATCTGCAAGCATTGTGAAGGAAATGTATGAGGTGTAAGGTTTTCACAGTGCCTCTCTGGTAGACATTCCTTCAATGACAGCCCCCTTAACATGTAGCTCCCACAATCTTAAAGCTATCATATAGCCAGATATCTAAGACATGATTGTTGTTAGCTTAAATGTGGACTTATATCACTATGGTGGTGGACTTGCAAGGTCTCACAATTGCATGTTAATGACAGCCATCATTGATATATGCACTAGTGAAGCATGTGATCCTGACCTCAATATGCTGACGTTTATGTCCTTTCTGTATTAATGGGTATCTTACCCTATTGCTGATATCATGAGTATCCTTTAACATGTGCTAACAGCTGTATAGCTGATGGATGTGATATCAATATTGATGAATAATATCATATGGAGAAAGTGATAGTACACCTTGACAACTGATGCTGGTCACAGCTAAGCATTTATTGTGAGATGACACATCATTATTAATGGTCATAGACAGTGAGTTATCCTGAGAACTAGCTAATGGTAAGTAATGCTTGCAGATGGGAATCAGGTGAGTTGGAATATTGTTACAGTTACAGTATTTAGCACTGTATTGTACATGCATTTTGATAAAAAAATTTATCCTCTGCCTTTTTTTAGTTGAACACTTTTTTCAGATTTTTGTTTTGTCACCTCACATGTATGAAACTGTATTGGTGGGCAGGTCATAGCAGAGAGGTCAGACAAATCACAGTCCACTAGAGAAGGAACTGACAACCCATCCAGTATCTTTGGCATGCAAACCTTTTGGAACAGCATAGGCAGAGACCTGGCTAAATGAGCTACAGTCCATAGGGTCACAGAGAGTCGGACATGACTGAAGGACTGAACAACAAATAATAAAATGTTCCCCTGGTACTTGATATATGTCATGTGGCGGTATAATTTGGCTACTATTTGTTTTCCCAATGTAGATGTTATGAGCGAGATGTATATGCAAATATATATATATATATATATATATATATATATATATATATATATTCCAAGGTACACATTAGAGCCTCTGTGAGTCAGGAAGGGTTAATAGGGTATCAGTTTCACGTTTTTGTGTTGCAATTTAATCAGGTAGCATGTTGCAACATGCCTTTTCATTTTGGCATATGTATGATTATTCCAACATATTATGAAATAATAATTATTTTAATTGCTAATTTTTTATTTGGGGATTGTTGTGCAAGTAATTGTAATGCCTTTCAATGCTTTCAAATGGTAGGGGGACGGTGGCTCAGGTATAGTGTGTAAGTACCAAATTCAAATGAATGATTACAGGGTGCTCCTAAGGATAATTGAGGATAATTATTTCAAAAAGAGAGAGAAAAGATCCTTTTTTAGGGCACTAATGAAAAATCAAATCTCAGAAAAAGAGATTGAACTAAATGTTAAAACTTAACTTTTAATACTATTAGTTAAAATCCACTTAAAATACATAAACGTAGGTAGCAGAGAGATATCTAATATATAAAGTTTGCTGGAATAATAGTGGAAAGTTGCCACTATGAGGTAGACCATATAAAGTGCAACGTGCTGGTATAGTCACTGGTAAAGTCACTAGTGTATGCAATAAGGTGCTAAATAGTGCTTATAGTGATAAAGTGCCAAGTGCTATGACACATGAAAAAAAGTATATGGGAGTGAAGCATGAAAAATAATAATATATGGTTGCCTGTAAGTTGCAATACAAGTAAATACAAGTAAATATAAGCAGCTAATTGCTGATCAAAAACCAGTGAACGATATAATAGTATGTAACAAGGGGTTATGGATAGGGGTAAAGGATATTGAGAGATAAATGCCCCCAGAGTGCTAATATCCAGTTAGGTAATGTTCCCAAATTCAATATATCCAAATACCCAAGCTCCCAAATAGCAGCGTTTCCTTCAGGATATACCCATATTAAGTTGCTAATGCCTTCCCATATCACCTAGACTTGACTAAAATAGCCAGAATATTACAGCAGTGAAGGGACTTTAGGCTAGGGGTCTGAGACTGAAAACGCTAGCTCTCTGCTAGTCACGCCGCGGTCTAGACGCAGAGTGATGACGTCATAGACTTGCGACTGCGTTCCTACGTGCACCCGACGCACGTTTCTTGAATTTCATCAAGGATTACGCCTGCCTTCCCTGCAGGCCTTTTTAAAGGCAGGCGTAGTCATGGCAATGCAAAAAAACGGGATTAAAACAAAATAGTGAACAGATATCGCGTGCACCATTAAAAACTAATAGGTCATCTCTAAAGGTGGAAATGAACTACAAAAAATGTGTAGTGCTGAATAGTAGCGTAATGGAACTTATACTAAGAATAAGTTGTTAGGCTCAAATATATATAGTGTGGGCAATGGAGGAATATACCAGTGCTATATAATGCACCTATATGTTTACTAGATTTAATAGAGAGCCCATGTATAATATAACTTAGTGAATGCCTTGCTTAAAAATATATTGAATATTGAGTATAGGCATATAATATAAACTTGAATTATAAGTAGACCATGTATATCTAGGTCATATAATATATTGAATAATATCAATATATAAGGCCCATCTATTGCCAACAATCAAAAATATAGGATAAATCCTAAATTGTAAATCACATATATAGTTGTGAGCGTACGGGCCGTTGCTAACGCTTGCGGGCTCGGGTAGCGAGCCCGCGGCCCTCGCGTAGCGAGGGCAAGGGCAAGGGCCTCAGTTGCTGGGATGGAGCGCCGAAGGCGCTCCATCCCAGCAACTGAGGCCCTTGCCCGCAGCGTACGGCCCGTTGCTCATGATTGCGGGCTCGCATAGCGAGGGCTGCGTGCAAGGGGCTCAGTTGTTGGGATGGAGCAGCCACCTCCTCCCCACAATGCCCCGCGCAGGGCCGCCCAGTTCCGGTTCCGCTTTAGATCCCCCAGTCTTGGCTCTAGATCCCTCTCCTCACCCCCTGCACAGTGAGTTGTTGCCCTCCCGGTCAGTGCTCCTCCTCCTCTCCTCAGCCCCCCGCGATGCTCCTTCTTCTCTCCCCCCTGTGCTGCTCTTCCTCTCTCCCCCCTGTACTGCTCTTCCTCTCTACCCCCTGTGCTGCTCTTCCTCTCCCCAGCCCCCCGCGATGCTCCTTCTTCTCCACCCTGTGCTGCTCTTCCTCTCCTCAGCCCCCCGCGATGCTCCTTCTTCTCCCCCCTGTGCTGCTCTTCCTCTCCTCAGCCCCCCGCGATGCTCCTTCTTCTCCCCCCTGTGCTGCTCTTCCTCTCCTCAGCCCCCCGCGATGCTCCTTCTTCTCCACCCTGTGCTGCTCTTCCTCTCCCCAGCCCCCCGCGATGCTCCTTCTTCTCCACCCTGTGCTGCTCTTCCTCTCCTCAGCCCCCCGCGATGCTCCTTCTTCTCCCCCCTGTGCTGCTCTTCCTCTCCTCAGCCCCCCGCGATGCTCCTTCTTCTCTCCCCCCTGTGCTGCTCTTCCTCTCCTCAGCCCCCCGCGATGCTCCTTCTCCCCCCTGTGCTGCTCTTCCTCTCCTCAGCCCCCCGCGATGCTCCTTCTTCTCCCCCCTGTGCTGCTCTTCCTCTCCTCAGCCCCCCCGCGATGCTCCTTCTTCTCTCCCCCCTGTGCAGCTCTCTCCTGTGTCTCTGATCTGCCTCCCGGCAGAGGTGGCCTCTCACAGCCCTGAGTACTGAGCCCAAGATCTGAGCCGGGACAGAGGCACAGCCAGGAAACAGCGCTCCCGGGGGCGGACAGGGGAACTGCACCCACAGGGTCACCTGCAGTCAGTGCTTGCTTTGCAGTGAGAGTGTGTTCTCTGCAGTCTGTGTGTGTGCTGTGCAGTCTGTGTGTGTGCTGTGCAGTCTGTGTGTGTGCTGTGCAGTCAGTGTGTGTGCTTTGCAGTGTGTGTTTCTGTGTCTGCTCTGCATTCAGTGTGTTTATGTGCTCTGCAGTGTGTGTGTGTGTGTTCTGCATTAATTCTGTGTTTATGTGTGTATTCTGCACTGTTTGTGTGTGTGCTCTGCAGTCATTGTGTTTGTGTGTGTTATGCAGTCTATGTGTGCTCTGCATTCACTGTGTGTTTGTGTGTGTGTGTACCCCCTCCTACATCTCCACTGTGGGTGAGTGGGGGCTGCTGGAAGGCATCTGACACCATGTGTACTTCTGTTAGTTTATTAATTGTGCATCACATTCCACATCTTACTAGAACACTGTATTACTAGATATATACCTCAGTATCTTTATATATATATATATATATATATATATATATATATATATATATGTGTGTGTGTGTATATATGTATATGTGTGTGTGTATATATATATATATATATGTGTGTGTGTATATATATATATGTGTGTGTGTGTATATATATATATATATATATATATATATATATATGTGTGTGTGTGTATATGTATATGTGTGTATATATATATATATATATATATATATATATATGTGTGTGTGTATATATATGTGTTTATATATATAACGGTTTTGTCTCGCGCAAGCACACTATTACACTGCACACATTCAGGACGCTTACACAGCAGCTCCACAGCACTAATGCTCCAGTAACATCAAAATAGATGGCAGGTCTTCAACACAATGCTTTAAAATAGGTAAAGTATATTAATTTATCAATCTATTAGTTATTTTATTATTATACGCCAAAAAGCATTAGTTCACTAACAATTTCATTGCCGTCATTTTTTGACGGGCAATTCGCTAGTAAATATATAATGAGCTATGCTTAGAATACAAATGATATGTCCCATCATGTAAACCTGCTGAATAGTGGGCCTAAATAAAAAAGGCCTCCTTATAAAATGCTACAGTGAAATAAAAGATGACATGGAATGTATATCAGAAACCCCCTGGAAGACCGATAGTATCAGGGATTGGTAATTTAACTGAAAATTCCAGTAAATACCTAGATCAAATTCTAAGAGAATTTGTATTTAGCCTTTCATCTTATGTCAATGACTCTAAGGAGGTACTAACGAAATTAGATGGAATACAATCTAAGAAACACACCATTTTGGTGTCATTAGATGTGGAAGCCCTTTATACCAGGATACACCACGATAAAGGCATAAATGCAGTTAGGTACTTCCTTAATAAACAAGGCAATCAATATGATACCCATAACAAATTTCTCTTGGCATTATTAGAATTTGTTTTAAATCATAATTATTTCATCTTTATGGACAAATTCTATAAACAAATTCGGGGAACAGCGATGGGCACCGCTTGTGCCCCCACTTACACTAACTTGTTTTTAGGCTGGTGGGAAGAGCAGATGGTCTTCTGTGAAGAAATGGATAAACACACCTTACATATAGACCTCTGGGTCCGCTTTATCAATGATATTTTAATACTTTGGAATGGCTCAACTTCCCAGTTAGAGGACTTTATTAAGAATCTGAATACTAATAATTTAGGCCTCTTTTTAACATCAGAATCTAGTTATGAGTCTATTACATTCTTAGACTTATTAATATATAAAACACAAGATGGCATTGTGGGCACCAAGACCTACAGGAAACCTACGGCTACTAACAGCTTACTCCACGCCAAAAGTAGTCATCCAAAAGCTCTAATTGAAGGCATACCAATTGGCCAATATCTAAGAATAAAAAGAAATTGTTCCAATGACTTAGACTTTGAGAGGGAATCTCAAGATTTACAATCCAGCTTTTTGGAAAGAGGCTATTCAAAAAACAGCTTAAAAAAGGCCTACCAAGGAGCTAAAAACACTAAGAGGGAAGATCTTCTTAAAGATAAAACAAGAGAATCAGAAAATACCATTAGGTGCATTGGCACATTTAATAGCAAATGGCATGAGGTTAAAAAAATCTTTAACAAGCATTGGGGTATTTTATTGGATGATAAAGATCTTAAACCATTTTTACCCACTAATGCAGCCATTACTAGTAGAAGGTCTAGAAATTTAAGAGATCACCTATCTAGAAGTCATTTGGACACAGAAAAAAAGCCAATCATGGTTACATAAAACAAAAGGCTGCTTTAAATGTCATTCATGCAAAGCATGCCAATATGTAAAACCAACTAAAAACTTCTCTTCAGAAAAAAATACACATAAAATAAAGCACCTTATTACATGTAAAACAGAGGGTGTTATATATTTAATTTCATGTTTATGTGGAGCCAGATACGTAGGTAAAACCTGTAGGGAATTTAGAAGGCGTGTTCTTGAGCACATTTATAATGTCAAGAAAGAATATGATACCCCAATAGCCACGCATGTTAATAAAAAACATAAAGGTGATATTAAAGTCCTAACATTCACTGCCATAGATCATGTTGAGAAAACTATAAGGAGAGGTGATATAGATACAAAGTTATTGAAGAAAGAAGCTAAGTGGATTTATCTACTAGGCACCAAAAAACCCAATGGCCTAAATGAAGGCTTCACCTTTACTCCTTATATTTGATATACATTCCATGTCATCTTTTATTTCACTGTAGCATTTTATAAGGAGGCCTTTTTTATTTAGGCCCACTATTCAGCAGGTTTACATGATGGAACATATCATTTGTATTCTAAGCATAGCTCATTATATATTTATTTACAATTCAGGATTTATCCTATATTTTTGATTGTTGGCAATAGATGGGCCTTATATATTGATATTATTCAATATATTATATGACCTAGATATACATGGTCTACTTATAATTCAAGTTTATATTATATGCCTATACTCAATATTCAATATATTTTTAAGCAAGGCATTCACTAAGTTATATTATACATGGGCTCTCTATTAAATCTAGTAAACATATAGGTGCATTATATAGCACTGGTATATTCCTCCATTGCCCACACTATATATATTTGAGCCTAACAACTTATTCTTAGTATAAGTTCCATTACGCTACTATTCAGCACTACACATTTTTTGTAGTTCATTTCCACCTTTAGAGATGACCTATTAGTTTTTAATAATGCACAGCGATATCTGTTCACTATTTTGTTTTAATCCCGTTTTTTTGCATTGCCATGACTACGCCTGCCTTTAAAAAGGCCTGCAGGGAAGGCAGGCGTAACCCTTGATGAAATTCAAGAAACGTGCGTCGGGTGCACGTAGGAACGCAGTCGCAAGTCTATGACGTCATCACTCTGCGTCTAGACCGCGGCGTGACTAGCAGAGAGCTAGCGTTTTCAGTCTCAGACCCCTAGCCTAAAGTCCCTTCACTGCTGTAATATTCTGGCTATTTTAGTCAAGTCTAGGTGATATGGGAAGGCATTAGCAACTTAATATGGGTATATCCTGAAGGAAACGCTGCTATTTGGGAGCTTGGGTATTTGGATATCTTGAATTTGGGAACATTACCTAACTGGATATTAGTACTCTGGGGGCATTTATCTCTCAATATCCTTTACCCCTATCCATAACCCCTTGTTACATACTATTATATTGTTCACTGGTTTTTGATCAGCAATTAGCTGCTTATATTTACTTGTATTTACTTGTATTGCAACTTACAGGCAACCATATATTATTATTTTTTATGCTTCACTCCCATATACTTTTTTTCATGTGTCATAGCACTTGGCACTTTATCACTTTAAGCACTATTTAGCACCTTATTGCATACACTAGTCACTTTACCAGTGACTATACCAGCACGTTGCACTTTATATGGTCTACCTCATAGTGGCAACTTTCCACAACAGTGGAAATATTATAGTATAATACTATTATTCCAGCAAACTTTATATATTAGATATCTCTCTGCTACCTACGTTTATGTATTTTAAGTGGATTTTAACTAATAATATTAAAAGTTAAGTTTTAACATTTAGTTCAATCTCTTTTTCTGAGATTTGATTTTTCAGGAGTGCCCTAAAAAGGGATATTTTCTCTCTCTTTTTGAAATAATTACTTTCAATGCTTTCCCATATTTTAAAGTCCACTAGTGTGTTTATATTGTCTTTTACAGTGTTCATAACTTGTCTTTAAACCCTTGCGGGTCCTATTTGGAGGCTGTAATATTTTTGCCTCCATTTACGGGTTACGGGTTTGAACACCAGTGGATTCATGACAATTTAATAGCGATTTGCGAATGTAACATATACAGGCTTGTCAGATCAAAAGCTTTTCCGATTTCGACAGCCCGTTCCGATTTTGACAGCCCGTAGGGTTTTTTCGCCTGTAACCCGCAGATCGTTTGTGGGTAGCTGTAAGAGGCCAATTTAATAGCTGTAAGTCTAGCGGGCTCAGTTATGGGCTACAGGTTTTCACATTGGGGGAATTTAATAGGGCTGCTAGAATTTGTCTTGAATATTATATTTTGTAAATACTGCTAAAATGTTGTTGCTTTATAATTAAAGAGAAATAATAAAATGAGGGGCAGGATGTCCAAAGCTTGACTTTTAAACATAGATTGTTCTGAGAACCTGGAAGGTGAGTACCAACACCACAAATCATACAACACAATAATCATACAACACAATAAACATACACTCAACTCACTAATATGTCCTACATCACACTTTAATGGCTCTGTAAACCAGTTGCAATATAAATAAAACAAATAAAATGTAGTAGTGGATCATCAGTTACTAATAATGTCGCCCAGAAATGAACATTAAAATGGGTGTTTTGTATTGATACCTATATTATACTAAAACAGTCCCTATCAGTATAATGAGACAGGTCCATGCTTTTACATAATTCTAAGATTAAACAATGGATATGTCAGTGACATGGCAAAGAACAATATGTCAATCCCCAGACCCCTGATATCATAACTAGCTGATATTCTTTTTTTTTTTTTTTATTCTTTTTATTAGTTTTCATATAACAAATAAGACAGTAAATATATACATAAACAATCATCACAAAAAATAAACATTCCATTCATTCACATTCAGAGGCAGGGAATTTTTAACCGTATTCTCACTAACAAAGGATAGGAGGTTGAATATACAGGAAAAATATCAAATATCGAATCTCGCATGAACAGAAGGTGTAGAGGGAAAACAACGCTCATCAACAGAGAATGCATTTTTCTTTCCCTTTACACCCTACCTATTCCTTCTTTCTTTTTTATAAAAGAATCCCATATTAGCCACTGCTTGTCTATCCCCCTTTTTTTTGAGCTTGCTTGACCAGATGACCTTAAGTCAAACTCTCTATTTTTAGTAACCACCCTAGCTATTTCTAATATAGATGGAAGTACATTTTCTTCCAATATTTACACATTAGCACTTTAATTACCAACAGGATATGAGATAGTAAAATTAAGAGATTAATGTGGAGTAATAGCACATCTGGATTAAAGGGGATTTCAGCTTCTGTTATCATCTCCTGCCATAGGCAACATTTCCTCCAAAAGGCCTTCACTTTGGTGCATTCCCACCAGACATGTTTAACATCCACTCTCAGACCACACTCTTTCCAACATAATACTATATTCTTTTGGGAAAATTTATTAATTGAGTCCGGTGTACGGTACCACATGTTAATTATTTTGAAGTATGTTTCATAACTAGCAGAGGATCTAGCCGATATTTTAACCATTTTTATAGTTTTAACCCACTCTTCCATACTAATAGATAATGATAAACTTTCCTCTCATTTCACCATCCCTGGGGTTTTACTATTCTGGGTATTTAGGGAGATAATCTCCTGACATTTAGAAATCCTATGACGGGTATTTGTATTATATAGTAGGAGTTCAAAGGATGTTAACCTATCTATATTTTCCTTTTTAAAGCCTCTCCTTTTTAGAACACTCAGCATATTCATCTAATGTAACCACAGATTTTTATCAAGTTTAAATTTGGCATGTAGTCTTGACCAACTAAGTAATGTACCTTCCTCATAAAAATCTATTATACGATAAATACCTTTTTCTATCCATTTTTCCAAGGATATTATCTTGAGCTCTGCCTTAAGTATTTCTACTGGTGCGGCCAAAGATGGATATACTGATAGTTTCATCTTGGATCAGATTTAATATGCTTTGGCACTAATTTATTCTTTACCAAATCCATACTTGAAGACTAAATTATGGCATTTATAGGGGTGGGATCCAAGAATACTTTCTCCATCTCTTTCCAATTTGGTTTTACTGATGGAAGATTCCATGGGATAATCTGGGCTAGAGATATAGCTGTTGAAATATCTTTTATACATGGCGAGGCAATTCCTCCAAACTCTATTCTTTTTCTAGTAATCATACCAGCTATCCTCGCTTTTTTACCCTGAAGGATATAAGTGTCTATTAGCTGTTGAAATCTCTTTATCCAATAGAGCATGGGGATATCAGGAATAGATCTAAGAATGTATGTTATTTTTGGAATAACGATCATTTTTATTACGGCTATTCTCGCAGTCCAGGATAAATGGATTGATCTCCACTATTGGATAACTTTTGATATAGTTTTGTATATGTTAGACAGATTATTTTTTAAAATAATTTTAATATAGAAAGATATATGTGTTCCCAAATGTCTAATTTGTTTTACATTCCAATTATATTGATATCTCTCTCTTAGCTTTGACTTAATTTCTGGGGATAAACCTCTAGTGATTACATCTGTCTTAGATGTATTCACTTTAAAGTAGGAGACATTACTGAAGCTGTTTAATATTGCTTCTAGATTTAATAAAGATTTTTCGGGATCCGTAAGAATGATAATCATATCGTCAGCATCAATAATTGTTTTATATTCTTTCTCCCCAATTTTAATACCACTTATGTCCTTCGTTGTTCTTATTTTCTCTAACAGAGGTTCAATATATAAAACAAATAATAGAGGAGACAGGGGACACCCCTGTCTTGTTCCATTCGTCATACTAAAAAAAATTGTCTCAAAGCTTGTCCCCACTACTTTTGCTCTTAAATTACTATACAAGGCTTTTATCGCCTTATTTGCGAAATCCCCTAAACCATATTTCTGGAGCACTGCCTGCAGGAACTCCCAGCTTACCCTGTCAGACGCTTTTTCTATAGACAGGGCCAGCATGGGAGTTCCTTTCTTGATTCCCGAAGATAGAATATTCATTAGACTTCTGATATTGTCACACCCCTGACGAGAACTAACAAAACCTACCTGATCTGGGTTTATAAGTTTATCTATTAAAGGGTTTAGCCTTTTTGCCAATATTTTAGAATATAATTTAAGGTCGAAATTCAAAAGGGATATGGGTCTATAGCTCTTCCTATCGGCCGGATCTTTATCCTCTTTTAATATATTTATAATTTTTGCTTCTGTTAGTTCTGCCGGAAGGACACCGCTATCTTTTATTTCATTATACATCCTAGCCAGAGGAGCCTTCACTACCTCTACAAATCTCTGATAAAAAAGCTTATCTAATCCATCAGGGCCTGGGGCCTTATTGTTTTTACTTTCTTTAATCGCTTCTTCTATCTCCTCTTTCGTTATTATTTTATTCAGGGTCTCTAATTCTGTTTCTGAGATTCTTGGGAGATTCAAGTCTCTTAAGAACTCCGCAATATCCCTTATATCTTTTTTTATTTTTATATCTGAATTGCTCAAGTTATAAAGGTTAGAACAGTAATTATGGAAGATATCACTTATGTCCCGAGGATCTCTATAAACCTTATTATCCTCCCCTCTGATCTCTTGGATGCAATTATGAATTCTTTGCTTTTTCATTTTATTTGCCAAAATGTTTCCAGTCTTATTACCTTCTAAGTAAGTCTCCATCTGAGACCTCCAAATTAATTTTGTCCAACCTATACTGTTCCACCTTCTTTATTTGTTGCTGAATATTTCCAATCTCTTCCCTTAATTTCTTATTTGGAGATTTTTTATTCAAATTATGTTTATCTTCCAGATTTATATATAAAGATCTTAAAGAGTCTCCCCACTCTTTTTTTAGCAAAATTGTTTTAGATGTTAGTAAACCTCTAGTGAATGCCTTAAACGATAGCCAAAGCGTCGTAAAAGACGCAATTGAACCATTATTTATGACGAAATATTCTATTAAGTTTCCCTTTATTTCATTAACTCTTATTTAATCTTTCAAGACCATTGGCTCCAATCTCCAGTTTCTATTTATTTTATAGTTTCCAGTTTTTTTATTTAAAACTAGAGCTCTTAGGGCATGATCCGAGATTGTATTTGTATATATATTAAATATGTGTAATCTTTTACCCGAGGAGACTTAATTCTCCATATATCATAATAGCCCATTTCTATAAGAAGTTCTGTAATTTTCTTAGATGCATTGATACTATTATTTACTATTTCTACTTTAGCTTTACTTGACCTGTCTATCTCTGGGTCCAGGACTAGATTAAGATCCCCACATATAATCGTTACTTTTTTTAAATTTGTTAACCAATTTCAAGATATTGATTACATAACCTTCTTGTTTCCGATTGGGTGCATAAATATTTACAATTGTATATCTGATTATCTATGTTTCCCACCCATATAATAAATCATCCTCCTTCATCTATTTTACAAAATTCTTCTTTTACTACCAAATCTTTATCAAAAAGAATGGATACCCCCCTTGTTTTACTATTATACGAGGAGGCTATACTATATACAAATCTTTTATTCCTTAATAAGTAAGAATACTGTTTTTTTTTATGTGTTTCTTGGAGGCATACTATGTTTGCTTTTAGTTTCGCAAATTCCCGAAAGGCTAACTTTCGTTTAAGGGGGGAATTTAATCCATTAATATTATATGAGATTAATGTAATATCTATTTTTTAAACTTAATAAAATACAAGATATTATCCTGTTCTTCCTCCTATCCTGCACTCCTTCCCTAACTCCTGCCCAATCATTCATCCTTCCATTCTCATCCCAAAACATACATTTATCTGTCCAGTTCTTAAATACAGACTTCATACTAGGGTCTCTTGACCAAAATTTGAAAATAGCCAGCGTTAACCAATGATCGTGTTGTCGGGGTGTAACCCTTCTTTTCTTTTTTCCTTTTTTTTTTTTTCTTTTTTCCTTGTTTTTTCCCTTTTACTTTATCTACCATTTCTCTTTTAACTAATAATTCAGACCTAGACAAACCTACAATAATACCTTCAATTATCACAACCAAGATGGAATACACCGTAAGGAGGGGAGGGGGAACAGAGGGGGAACATGAACTTTACAGTCTTTTTTACCATTACCGACATTATATAGTGTTAGAACCATATTCATGTGTACACTCAGAGTTATTACTATTCCAAAGTGTAATTTGCATTTCAAACTTTATCTAAGTCTCAATTCCTTCGATTGCATCAACCTTTATAATACATAACAAGGGAGAAGCATAAATAACGAAAACCAAATTATACCCTTTAAATATCACTTTTCACCATAATCCTTCTTCTACTCTACTTCTATGCCAGCTTAAGTCTTTCTTTACCATAAGGCCTACCGGTGTTGTCCATCTGTAAATTAATTTCTCTTGTCTTAAAAGTTCTGTATTAACTGAAAACTCCTTTCTTTTAATTAAGGTAGCAGCAGATATGTCTTGAATTTTTTTTATTTTCTCATGCGGTGCCTTTGTATCAGGTGATATAGGAAGAGGGATCTCCTGTGGTTTTCCTTGGATTTTTGGAAAAAAAAGGTTCTAGGTTTTTGTTGGTGTCCTTTTTTTTCTTTTTTTTTTGTTTTGCATTGCTATTCTATTAAGTATATTCCCTCTTTTTTTTCTTCTTATATTTCCAGTTTAAGGCCCAGAACTTTCAAGCAATTTGTCGGGATTAAGAGCACTATTAAAGCAATACAATTTATTTAGGTGAAACAAAGGATATTAAATGGAGTCTGTTATATAACTTAAGTCCATTCAGCTTATACCACAGAGATCATCTTCTTGCTTACTTTACTTCATTTATACATAAGCAATATTTCTAAATATATATAAGTAGTGTGTAAGATTTATACTTAAAAACGTTTCTTTTGGGGAAAAAACTAATAAACAGTTTGTTTTTTAAAAGGTGTCTTTTCCTCCCCCCATGCTCAGACTGCAGTCTAGAACTTGTATTTCAGTTGTTTTCATTTAACAGTAGTTACTTCTGAGGTAATCCTTTCACTTCTGTACAATCCTTTTATAAAGGACGTTTTATACAGCAGTGTAAATTTCTTTAGAATATACTCTCCTTCCAGTTCTAAAGACTCTTCTGGTAGCTTTGTACCTTTTCTCAATAAGCCCCTGATTTCACTGTGTGTCTTTAATTGTGAGTATGACAACACCTGAATTGCCTTCTGCTATGCAGTGCCGTTTAACGGGGTAAATATTATTATATACATGTTTCATACGTGTAGCACAGTGTTACAGCTCCATCTTACTTCAGAAGTGATTCTCTCAGTCCCATACAGTCCTTTTATAAAGGGGTCTTTATAACTGTAACATGTAGTATGTGCTTTTTCTTCTTTAGGCCCCTAATTTCACTATGTATCTTTAATTTATGATTATTACAACCCCTGAAATGCCTCCTGCTATGCAGTACTGTTTATCAGGGTATATTGTTACATACGTGCTCCATATATGCATCACAGTGATACAGTCCCCGCTTCAGAGAGATGTCATCGGCCTCCTTTGCCTGTATTGGCCTGCAGGTCTCCTTTCCTCCTTCCCTCTGGTCCTGTTTACTGTGCTTTACTCTGGGGTCACTGGAGAATTGGGGAACAGGAAGATGTGGTGCAGGAGTTAGAGCGCTGCTCACCCTCAGCTATGTTGCCAATGCCTCTTTTCCTCCTTCTCTCTGGTCCTGTCTACCAGACATTGCATATGGGTCTTAGGGGAGTATACAGCCTGCAGTACGGGGCGAAGTTGCTGCTCACACTCAGCTACACTCCCGGCATCACCTCATCCGCCATTGCGTCGCTCAAACGGCGCCAAAAGCCATTTCCGGTCCCCCACTGGTGCTCTAGCTGATATTCTTATTATCAAGATCTACTAATCCTTGCCTATGCAACCCACAATTGAAATTTGTGTATACAAACACAAACTGACCTTATGCCTCTGAGGTTATAAAATTGTTATATTTTATTCTTCTTCTACAGCACCACAAACACAAGAGAAATAACCATCAAAATATAATCAGTTCAAATGGGCTGTGGAAGAACCAACTAGCACTTCAGGCAGTGGAATTTGACCCACATCAACTTGCCCTCCCACAGATATACACTTCTATAATGTGCTCATCCTGGGAGCACTCCCTAGTCATGTACTGCTGCTACTTCGCACAAATCACTGTCCACCTGAAAAAGAACTGGATACCAACTCCATTATCTTTGCCAACAAAACCTTAAGCACAACCAGAGAAATAATAATATGGCACTGCAAGATGGGCCCCACAGATCAGAAGGTGCCTACCATATTAGTGTGCTAAGAGCAGAGTAGTACCAGATATAATAAAGTGCTTGGGCCAAAGCCGAGAGGACTCCAGCTGCGCATGTGCCTGGAGGGCTTAAGCCATTTAACATCACAGTGATCCTAGTCTATGCTCCAATCATGGATGCTGAAGAGGCTGAAGTTGCCCAACTCTATGAGGATATTCGACACCTCACAGATATAATACACAGAAAAGATGTTAATCTCATCATAGGCCATTAAAATGCTAAAGTAGGGAACAAAACTATATTTGGCATAAGAGGCAACTTTGACCTTGGAGTACACAATAAAGCAAGTAAGATAATAGTAGAACTTTGTCAAGATAATTATCTGGTCATAGTAAAGACCCTGTTCCAACCGTCTCAGAGACGACTCTACACATGGGCATCGCAAGATGGACAATATACAGTAGACATCTTATTGACTATGTACTTTGTAGTCAAAGTTGGAGGAGCTCTTTCAAATCATACCTGTGTGTTTCCGCTACCATGATGGAATTTGATCACAAGCTTGATATTACAAAGTGCAGAATTAAATTGAAGATAAGAGTTACAATTATTAAACAGTTATGAAATAATATTATCCCTGGTGAATATGTAGTGGAGATTAAGAATATATTTGAGAGACTAGACATGATAGATAGAATGTCTGAAGAACTTTGAACATAAGTTTGTAGCATTGTCTAGAACTAAAGCAACACAAAATATCCACTAAAGAAAGAACATTAAGAAGATAAACTGGCTGACTGATGAAAATTTGAAACTAGTCCAGGAAAGAAGTGAAGTGAAATGAAGCAAGGCAGTGTCTCCTGAGGTTTTGAATGCAGTCTAGGAAAGAAGGAAAGCAAAAAGGTAAGGGGGCATTTGTCCAACTCAGTACAGAATTCAAGCGCATAGTAAGAAGAGACAAGGAGAAATTATGTAATGAGTGGTGTAAAGAAAAGAAAATAATAGAATGTGAAAGTTAAGAGATCACATCAAGAAAATTAGGGATTTCAAGGAGACATGTCATGCCAAAGTGGGAGTGATAAAAGATAAAAATGGTATGGAATTAACAGAAGCAGATCAGATAAAGAAGAAGTGTCAGGAATACACAAAAGATATTTACAGGAAGGGTCTTAAAAGCATTTATAACCTAAATAGTTTGTCCAATGAGCAGGAGTTAGACATCTTGGAGAGTGAAGCATTTCAGGTAAAAAAAAACAGCAGGTGTTGATGGAATCCCAGCTGAACTTTTCAAAATGATTCAAGATGATGATGTGAAAGTGTTGAATTGTGCTAACATATTTGGAAATCCCAACAGTAACCAGTGGACTGCAAAATGTCAGTTTATCTCCAAATCCCAAGAAAAGGTAATTATCAAACATTGCATTAATTTCACATGCCAGCAATGTAATGCTTAAGATCTTGCAACTCAGATCCAACCATATATTGACCCAGAACCACCAGATGTGCAAGCAGGGTTTCTCAAATACAGAATCACAAAATATCAAAATGTCAATGGTGTTGGATAGAGAATGTAAGAGAGTTCCATGAACACATTTATGTCTGCTTTATAGACCATTCTAAAGCTTTTGACTGTGTGCATCACAAACTGTGGCAAGTTATTAAAAATATAGAGGTGCAAAACCATCTCATCTGCTTCCTGGGGAATCTGTTTGTGGACCAAATAGCCATGGTCAGAGCAAACATAAAATAACCAAATGGTTTATTTGGGAAAGAAGCACCGCAAGGTTGTATATTGTCACATTATTTATTCAATTCATGTTAGGAATACATCATAAGACTGGGCTAGAGAAAATTCAAAGTCGGAGTTAATATTACTGGGAGAAATATCAATAGCCTCATATACTCAGATGACGCTACTCTGATGGCTGAAAGTGAGAAAGGAAATAAAGGTCCTATTGATGAGGGTGAAAGAAGAGTCCAAAAGCTGGCCTGCTGCTCAACATTAAAAATACAAAGATCACAGAAAACAGCAATCTCAGATAATGTCAAATAGAAAGGGTAGAAGTGAAGCCAGTGTCAAATTTTATTGTCCTGTTTTCCAATATCTCTGCAGATGGTGATTACAGCTATGAAATTAAAAGATATTTGATTCTGGGGAGGAATGATATGGCAAATCTGGACAAGCTATTAAAATTAAGCTATTACACTCAGATATCAACAAAGGTCTATATAGTTAGAACTGTGAATCCTCACAGAGTTTTTAATTTAGGTGTGGAGAAAACCGTCCCTTGAACTGCAAACTCCAAACAATCAATACTACAGGAAGTCAAGTCAAACTGTTCACTGGAAGGTTTGATCATAAGGCTAAAGCTAAAATATTTTGGCCAAATCATGAGAGGACAGGATTACCTAGAGAAGTCTTTTATGGTGGGAAAGACTGAAGAGATATGAAGAGGGGGTGGCAGAGGCGGAGATTGATAGATGAGGTCATTGACACAATGAACATGAACTTAATGGAGCTCAGATGGGCAATGGACAAAATGTGTGCCTGGCATGCTGCTGTCCATGAGGATATGGAGATTTGGACATGGCTGAACAACACAAGTACTGACTGGAGATCAACATCATGTAGGAATGATAATTGGAACACTAAAATGTAAACATTACTGACTGCAAATCCAACAATCTTTTTCTCCTCTTTCTTTTTTTAATATAAATTTTTGCTTCAAGCAAAGCTTTTCAGAGTTGTGTCAAACAATTTGTATGGGCAGTGACACTTGCTGTGTGTAGGTGAATGGAATTCAATTCTCTAAGATTATTTTGGGGTACTGACCAGATAAACAAAATATATAAGTGCTATGCTCTATTACTGTAGGTTCCATTTTAGAAACACATTTTTTGGAGAATCTTTTCTCTAAATGGAATTATTCTTATCTACTACATGTTATGTAAGTCAAGTATATCACAATATACATACATGATATTATTACGGATACAGGATGGTTTCTTAGTTACGAGAACATGTTCAACATGAGACAGTATTACATGGTCAAAGTTGAGGAATACAAATCAACATGATGGTAAATGTGGGTACAGGCATAAAAGACCAAGCATGTTACAGTACAAAATGAGTATGAGGCACAATGAATTGTAGCATTGGATTATTGCTCAGGGGGATTGTAAAAGTATTTTTAGGGCAGGCGGGTCTGTGTTGACACTTAGGTGCTCTGTATTAATGAGGTTGAGGTTAGCATTAGTTAGGTGTCACTTATGTGAGCAGGTATTTGTAATTTTCGCTTGATTTATTTGATTGTCCTTAATTATTTTGTATATGACTGGGTTAAACATTAGTGAGGCTTTATAGTGTTTAAAATGTGTAGGCCTCATTTTTTAGAGTCTTAAAAAATGCTTCTTTAGCCTACATTTTTTATCCTACTACGACATCATAACTGCCTCTATTTTATAAGTGTTGCCATAAGGGTTGAATAAAATGTATCCCTGCGAGCAATTCCACAGCCTTCTGAGAATACGTAGGATGTTCAGTAACTATTAAGAGATCCACTTTGATTAAAATCTCCCATAGAAGTGGGTTCTATATAATATGTAGTGATCACCTGTAAGGGTTTAAGTCCTAAGTCCTAAGTGTTTGCTCCATAGCTCCTCAATGGTACCAACTCAAGTTTCTTTATTCCATACAGAGTTAAGATAGGAGAGCACAATACATAGCAAAAGCAGTGATGTGATCTGTATCAGTAAAGTGAACCAGAATATTTATACCCTTAGAACCTCGTGACTATGGTCCTCTACTCACACCTCCTAATAAACTATTATGTTTTGTACTAAAATAATTGCATGGAAGACAGAGGTGGTAGTGACTAAGCAGTCTAGGGCTTGATGCGAGCCAAGAAAACTGCCTGTGATGCTTGATAAGGGCCAAAATCTGTAATGCAGGGCTTTATGAGAGTCAAAAAGACAAGGGGAGACAGTGGAGGTAGAGGCATCAGAGATGAGAGCGGGCAGCCAAGAAGATGAAACATGCCAAGGCAAAGGGGATTGGCCAGGAAGACGATGTGCACAAGGGGAGTGAAGAAATTGAGCTACAGCAATGTAGGGCTTGATGAGAGCCATAAATTGAAAATGAAGGCTTAATGGCAGCCATAAACTGCAATATTGGGCTTGATGAGAGCTGAAAAGACAAGGAATCACCAAGGAACATCCTCCAAGCACAGGCTCAAAAAAAGATTGGAATGGGGTCCATAATTGATTCAATAAGAACATATTTTTTGTTGGTTGCACTTTTTTGGGTTGTGATCTGTCATTGAAATATAACTGATACCAACAAGAAGTATGTATTTTTTTAAGAAGTGAGCTTTGATGATATTGGCATACAGTATGTGTCAATATCACCTTCATTGATTTTATAGATATTGAATTTTATTTATTTTTGTTACAATTTGTTGCCTTGCAAAAGCTTATTACCATGTATTTTTTATAAAACAGATCTCCAGTGGTGACTATTGGGATTTTTTGGGTGGATAAACAGTTTTATTTCAATATACATACATTTGTGCAATTGACATTATTTCACTTTGCCAACTATTTTATCATAATAATTAATATTTTTATGTATAATAGTAAATGTTTTGAATAATTTATTTTGGGATTATGTTAATTTGTAATTGTTAACAAATATTTTGTTCTGATCATGGTATGCTAAATCATTTAACAATACATAAACAGTATTATGACTACAGTTTATTTCTACTTGTACATATTGTTGCTTATTTGTTAATGATATTGTAAGAGTAAACATACATACTAAATTATGGTAAATTATGGTAATGGTAAGATAAGTATACAAATGCATATCAAAAACTGGTAAGGCAGCAAAAGCTTACCTTACATTCCTGAATTTGCTTTGTTGTCTAGGGAAATTTAAAGAAAAGTATTAACAATACAGTTTATTAAATTATTTCATACTTTGCCTAGCGTCAACTTTGCAGATTTATATTAGCATGTTTTATGGTGCTTTTGATGACAATGAGCCTGTAAACTCTAATTTAAACATATTTCATGCTTGTCCCAATCTTCTAAAGCTATGTAACAACTTCAGCAATTTAGGGAAAAAACAAAACATTTGTTAACAAAATCTGTAGTCAGATAAATGACAGTGGTGATAATGGAATATAAATGAGAGAAGCTGGGAAATGTCTCTCTAAAGAAATATAGTTAAACTAAGTCTGATACAGAACCATCCTTCATACCAGCAGGCTGGCACATGAATGCCAAGGAAAAAAATAAGTCAGACTGTCTCTGAGGCCCAGAGCTCTGCAAGAAGACCTAATTAGAGTCAAGGTGACAGAAATGAAAGACGAAAAACACATTTAAAAGGAGAAAGTAGGCTGATAGAATCTTAATAACATTTCACAACATATTCAGTTCCTTTAAATAATTGATGTGATTTATAATTCTACATTTTCAAATAATAACAGGTTAGTCTTCTACAATGTTTTTTTTCTTCTGTAACAGTGATAATAGACTGAGCCCTGCATTTTTCCTGGCATAATCAATGTCTTCCTGGTAAAGCTATTGGTGCCCGAAGCAAATGGAGATTGAGTGGCTGATTAACAATTTAAGAATAATTGCAAAAAAAAAAAAGAAGAAGAAAACACCAACAAACAAACTAAGCAGATGGCAGGATAATGTAGAATTGTGATTAATAAAACATTCCATTGCCCTCATTCTTCTTAAAATAATTCAGTGATTTTAAGTTATTATCATTAAATAATAGTTACATAGTAACTGAGGTTAAATAAAGACTTCTAGCCCATCAAGTTCTACCTTTTTAGATCTCTTTGGATCATTATAATGTATAGTATAATGTTATTTCTTTATTACCTGTAAATAATTGTTAATTGATCCAGAGGAAGTCAAACAGAAAAAATAATTCCACAGTTTAACAACCCTTACTGTGAAGAACCCTTTGCTTTCTTTAAGGTAGAATCTTTTTTCTTCTAACCTCAAGGAATGCCCTCTTGTCAGTTGAAAACCTCTTGGCACAAGAAGTACATTTGACAAATCCCTATATTGACCCTTTTTTATAGAGAAAATAAGTTTAATTTGGTTAGTATTTCTTCATAGCTTAGTCCCTCCATTCCCCTCATTATTTTTGTTGCCCTTCTCTGTACTTTTTACCACTCTAAAATGTAATTTATATGAAGTGGTGGACAAAATTGTACTGCATATTCTGAACGAGTACGTACTAGGGATTTGTATAGTGGCAGAATTAAATCTGCTTCCTTTGCTTCTATACCCTTAATTATACATGCTAATATTTTACTTTTCTTTGTAGATACTGCTTGACATTGACTATTGTTACCTAGGTGGTTTTTCCACAAGTACTCCCAATCCTTTCTATATCTGATACCCCTAGAATTGCTCCATCAAGATTATAAATTTCATGGCTATTTTTCCTTCCCAAATGCATAACGTTACATTTATTTGTATTAAATTTCATCTGCCATTTAGTTGCCCATTCCTCTACTTTATGTAAATGCCTTTGGAGGAAAGTACATCATTTCTGATTTCATTACCTTGCACAACTTAGTGTCATCAGCAAAAATGGAGACAGTACTTTGCTGTCCTCCTTCTAAGTCATTAATAAATATGTTAAAAAGGAGAGGACGTAATACTGATTCAGAGGAACCCCACTAATCACATTAGTCCAATCTGAGTATGTTCCATTTACAACAACCCTGTCTTTTAGCCATGAGCATATATATTTAATGCAATTCCTGTATCCCTTATTTTACACAATAGTCTTCCATGTGGCACTGTATCAAAAGCCTTTGCAAAATCCAAAAAAACTACATCCACTGAGTTGGCCTGATCTAATTTCCTACTAACCTCCTCATAGAAACAAATTACATTTGTTTGACATGACCTCTCCCTCATAAATCTGTGTTGACTCCTACTTATTATCTTGTTCAAATAGCAATATTCTTGTATACTATCCCTTACTAACCCTTCTAAAAGCTTCGCAAACAAAAGATGTGAGGCTTACTGATGTATAATAACCTATACTTGCTCTTGCTCCCTTCTTAAATATAGGTATCTCATCTGCTTTTCTCCAGTCATCTGGTAGCTACTCTGTGGTGAGTGAGTCTTGAAAAATTAGATATAATCGTATGGCTATTACAGAACCGAATTCCCTTGGGAACAGGACCTGGGGCTTTATAATCATTTATTTTTTTCAACCTCTTTTGGATCTCTTCCTGTGTTAAACAATTATTTGGTGAAGATAGTGTGGCCCCCCTTGTGTATACCAAAGAAAATATTTTATTTAGTTAATCTGCCTTTTCTTGGTCACTATTTATCAGACAGCCTGTTTCACATTGTGATGTTCCTATAGCTTCCTACTGACCATCTTCCCATTAATATATTTAAAAAAATATTTTAGGGTTAATCTTACTCTCCTTTGCAACTAACTCTTATTGTTTTCTTTAAGCCAGTCTAATAGCTCTGTTGCAAGCCTTGTTGATTTCCTTGTATTCACATAAAGCTGCCTCTTGTTTAATTTAAATGCCTGCTTCATTTTCTTATCATAATCTTGAAATCATTATTAAGCCACATTGAATCTGATTTACTCCTATTCCTTTTATTTTCACACATAATTCTATACAATAGGTCGTGCCGGACCTACCCTTTTGGAGCCCCTAGGCAGTGAAGTGGAGGAGCCCCGGTGAGTGTGTGCAAGGTATGCACACACTCATTTTTCCTTTTTCTGTGCATGCACATCATTATCTTGCTGTGTGAGCAAATCACAGAAATTTCCCCACAGTCGTTTTCACAACATTGCTACTCATACACATGCCAAGCTATTACTTGTTTATTACATGCATTTAATGGTGGGTCATATTATTTATATTTTCCAATGTCTGTGAACTGCAGTATTTTGTTTTTAAGCCCAAAAAGTATTTTTAGGAGTTTTTAAAGCTAAAAGATGGGCGACCCTCACAGAAAAGCACTAATGGATAATCTGCCATGACATTAGAAATGGTATAAGAGAAGTCCAGCAGGAGGGAGTGGATAGAGATAAGTGCAGATGATGAAACAACCTTAAACAGCCCAAACAGGGGAAACCATGGTTATCACAGGGGTAGCCCTGGGCTAGAACAGCAAAGCGCAGATGTGTCATGGTCATCTTGTGCTAGCCTTGGGAAGGCATTCCATTGGGGAAGAAAAAGAAGGAGATACTACAGTAATTTATTAGAGACTTCTACCTCATCAGGTCTGCCATCGCATCCACATTATATCTAGCTCTGTTAAAAAGTTTAACCTTATTTAACTCTAAGTTTATTGTATATACTATTTAACTGATAGGCTTGACAAATATTATACTGATTCTCCTAAGATGGAATTTGTTTATGTTTGCTGATTATTACTATGTTATTGAAGGTGACTGTGAGGATTAAAATGTAATCATCCTTGGAATCAGCAAAATCATTGGAAAAAGAGGGACAATTTACTAAGCAAAATCAGTACTTTAATATGTGTAGAAACCCTGCACTATTATGTGGACTGTGTAACAAGCTAAATACATTAGCAGCTGTTTAAGACATACACAGTAAAATGTTTTTTTAGTAAAAATCTGTTTTTTTGAAGACAATGTTTACGTTTATGCGTTTTTGTCTTGTCTCATAATTTCCTGAGAGCTGGAGCATCATGGAAGGAGTGGTTAGTCAGAAGGAAAGACTGAGAGGTGACAAAGCATTTTTAGGTAATCGGAAATCATTGAATATTACTCCAAGCATATTCCCCATGACACTTGGATGAAGGCAGTTTGCATCAATAGATGCAAGCCTTGCTCTTTAGATATGTAAATATCTCTCTCAAACATGCACCTTCCACCAAAGTATCACCTTCAGGGTCCAGCAGATGCATCAGTTTTACTCTTACTCAAAATTTAGGACATATCATTTTTAATTGTACATTGGTCCTTTAATCTTACCTTAAAGCTGCCACACAAGGTCCAAATATTTGTTCCACTCTTGTCAGTGCTTTGTTAATGTGAGAATTATATGCAAATCTTTTTTTTGCCTCATAGAGAGATACACTGAGCTAGACACTCACATTATTGAGTGTATTTCACATTATTGAGGTATTTTTGATCATTGAAAAAGCCACAGGATAAAAGTGATTATTAGAGTCACTGTATAATTTGCAATTTTTATTCTTATTTTTCACTATTGAACATATTTTATTATATTTATTTATTTTTACAAACATTGAATAAATTGAATATTTAGATCAAAACCATGTTTTATATAGTATTTTGATTAAAGACACCTATTACTCCAAAGGGGATATACTAAACCTGAGCAAAATATTTATATTTTGGTAACACTATGTATTGATAGTGTTGTAATATTCCCCATGCTCTAAAAAATTCACATATACATTACCCTAATACCCACACTCTATTGGAAGAATATGAGATAAGACGTTCACGGAGGAAAGAAGTACCAACCTACAAGCCAACATGTGTTGGGGAGTCTATAATATACCTAAAAGGTGAGAGCTTTATACACTGATTTCTGGGAACAAGGGTTTGGGATTTCAATATCTTGGTTATTTTGCACTAGGACTTGGTGCTCTATCTCTACCCACCCCTCTTCTCTTATATGTAAATAAGTTATCTTTATTTCAGGTCATATAAGGAATCTGTTGCTCTGAATTTTAAGTTTTCTTTGCTCTACGTGTAAATAAAAAGCACTGCATAATTTCTGCAAAAGGCAGAACCATCAAAGTGTTTCAGACAATCTTCCACACAAGTCTTCTTTCCAGTCCTACCAAACTGAATTGTAATGTCTGTAGAATAATGTACAATGTCTGAATGAATGTGCCTAAAACTGCCTGATATTAAGTATCTAATGATATTGGTGCACTTATGATAATGAAGAGCCTTCCAATTTCCTACCATTTTTCCTGATGCTTTTCATAAGCTGCCGCTTTCTCTTATTTTAATGTTGTCACATTGTTTCTGTCTCCAGCACATTTATTTAGTTTTGTACTTCATGTCAAGCAGTTCCTGAACACAGTGTACTTCTAGAATCAAGTGCATAAATAAGTCTTTAAATAGAATCACTGATTATGCCTCATTTCATGGTTTTATGTAATGCCTCAGCTGGTTACTTCCTAGTTCTATGGCTATTTTGATATTAATTTAATTCTAGATGACCTGCATAACACACATGACAAACTTTTGTGATAAAAAAAACTTATGTATAATATTTAAGTCAGCAGTGATTAAAAAAAGAATAATTTGTACTCATTAATAGTTTAGTGCAATAATATGTTACGTTTAAAAACTTACAGACCAATGTATGCACCAAGAGGAAGTCTGCTGCTATTTTACAATGATCTGCATTACTTGTAATGACTAAAGTGTTAATGTGGGAAGGATATGTCTAATTATAGGTTGCTGAGGGCTCATTAGTAATGTCTTTTCTCTTCTAGTTCTGGAATGCTTTCTTGTTTCCTGTTGATTTGGGCTATTACTGGTTGCAATTAACAAAAACTGTTAGTCTAATAATGTAGACACAAAACCGAGTAATGCTCTTGTTCATGGTCAGACACTTTTTTTTTAGCTGTTTGACAGTGACCTCACACCTAAAATTGCTTAGCTCCATTTTTCTATAAAAAATGTCAATATAGATGAAGTATTAATTAATACTCTCTCACTCATTCCCACTTTTGACATTTCTGCCAACATATCATAATTATTGCCGCACAGATAAGATGTACAGTGCTGTTTAGTGGATCCAGGCATAATATTCCTAAATTCTTATCTGGCAACTGAGACCAGGATCCAAAAAACAACAACTTCAAAGAAAATGGGTGAGGCAAAATAATTTCCAAAATATGCAGTAGCTTATCGGGGCTAGGAAAACAATAAAGTTGCACAATGCAAACAAATATAGAGCGTGACTACAGAGTTGTTTTTATAGACAAACTCTTAACCTGAAATTAGAGATGTCGCGGACAGTTCGCCCGCGGACTATTCGCGGCGATTTTGGCGCTTTTCGGTCCGCCCCCTATTCTTTATCATTGAGGAAACTTTGACCCTGCACCTCACAGTCAGCAGACACATTCCAGCCAATCAGCAGCATACACTCCATTCCAGAGCCTTCCATCTGAAGGACAGCATACATTTTAGAATCAATCTGAAGCTGCATTCATTGTGAGAGGACAGAGAGTGTAGCTGCTGGAGATTTAATAGGGAAATAGATAGCCAGGCTGTGTATTTAGCTTCCACTACAGACCTGAAGGACTTATCCTATATCTGCTGCAAGGACAACAACCCCAAAAGCCCCTTTTAGGGCTAGAACACATTTATTTTATTTTATATTTTTTTCTGTGTAATCTAATTGCATATGCCTGCCTGCCAGTGTGTGTGTGTGACAGGCTAACACCTAACAGCTTATATTGTGCTTATTTTCCCTACTCATACCTGGTGGTGTACCATACTATGAAAACAACCATTTGTTTCCTGTAATCTAATTTCAGTTGCCTGCCTGTGTCAGACTCACAGCTAATATTCTGCTCTGTTTCACCAGTCATAGTTAGTGTACCATACATTGAAAAAAAACAACCCTTTTTTCCTTTAATCTAATTTCAGTTGCCTGCCTGTGTCAGGCTCACAGCTTATATTGTGCTCAGTGAAATAAAACAACACTTTTTAGACTATAATAGATTAAATAGCAATTGCCTGCCTACAGGCGTGTGTGTGAAGCCTATTGCATCTACTCTGCCAACTTTTGCCAGTGCACAGTGATATGTTATATCTGGTGCAACCTAGTGTACAGTGAAATAAAAGAACCCTTTTTTTTCTGTAATCGATTGAATATCAGTTGCCTGCCTACAGGCGTGTGTGTGAGGCCTACAGCGCCTACTCTGCCAACTTTTGCCAGTGCACAGTGACACTCATATCTTGTGCAACCTAGTGTACAGTGAAATAAAAGAACCCTTTTTTTTCTGTAATCGATTGAATATCAGTTGCCTGCCTACAGGCGTGTGTGTGAGGCCTACAGCGCCTACTCAGCCAACTTTTGCCAGTGCACAGTGACACTCATATTTGGTGCAACCTAGTGTACAGTGAAATAAAAGAACCCTTTTTTTTCTGTAATCGATTGAATCTCAGTTGCCTGCCTACAGGCGTGTGTGTGAGGCCTACAGCGCCTACTCTGCCAACTTTTGCCAGTGCTCAGTGACACTCATATCTGGTGCAACCTAGTGTACAGTGAAATAAAAGAACCCTTTTTTTTCTGTAATCGATTGAATATCAGTTGCCTGCCTACAGGCGTGTGTGTGAGGCCTACAGCGCCTACTCTCTCAACTTTTGCCAGTGCACAGTGACACTCATATCTGGTGCAACCTAGTGTACAGTGAAAAAAAAGAACCCTTTTTTTTTTTTTGTAATCGATTGAATATCAGTTGCCTGCCTACAGGCGTGTTTGTGAGGCCTACAGCGCCTACTCTGCCAACTTTTGCCAGTGCACAGTGACACTCATATCTGGTGCAACCTAGTGTACAGTGAAATAAAAGAACCCTTTTTTTTCTGTAATCGATTGAATATCAGTTGCCTGCCTACAGGCGTGTGTGTGAGGCCTACAGCGCCTACTCTGTCAACTTTTGCCAGTGCACAGTGACACTCATATCTGGTGCAACCTAGTGTACAGTGAAATAAAAGAACCCTTTTTTTCTGTAATCGATTGAATATCAGTTGCCTGCCTACAGGCATGTGTGTGAGGCCTACAGCGCCTACTCTGCCAACTTTTGCCAGTGCACAGTGACACTCATATCTGGTGTCACAGTAGCTTGCACGCATAGTACCACTAATCGAAAAAAAAATGACAGGCAGAAGCAGGCCACCCCGCAGGGGCCATCGTGGTCATGGTGCTGTGATTCCCTTTGGCCCTAGAATAATGCCCAGTTTTCAGAGGCAACGTACCCTGAACTTGAAAAGTTCTGAGGACATGCTTGACTGGCTAACACAGGACACTCAATCTTCTACAGCTTCCGCTCGGAACCTAGACGCACCATCCTCCTCCAGCTTAGCTTCGGGCACCTCTCCAGTTACCACTCGCCCGCCTGCTGCCACCACCAACACTAGCACCACAGCCGCTTCACTTGATCCATCAGTAGAGTTATTTACACATCCGTTGGAAGAAATGAGTGATGCGCAAACATTAGTGCCAGAGGATGTAGATAACAGGGATATGTCCCAGTCAGGCAGCATTACACACATGGTCGTACGGTCTGATGATGTTGTACCTAGTGCTGCTTCCTTTGTTGAGTTGTCAGATACAAGTGAAGCGGTTGATGATGACGGTACGTCCGTGGATGTCACGTGGGTGACCGCTATAAGAGAAGAAGATCAGGAGGAAAGTTCAGATGGGGAAACAGAGAGGAGGACTAGACGAGTTGGAAGCATCGGGAGGTCGTCGCAAGTAGCTAGTGGCACAGTCAGACAGCATGCATCAGCACCCGGGGTCAGCCAGACAGCACGCCAGTCAACGCATGCTGTTGTCACCACCAGAATGCCGTCATTGCAGAGCTCAGCAGTGTGGCAATTTTTTGATGTGTCTGCCTGGGACAACAGCGATGCCATTTGCAACCTGTGCGAAAAGAAACTGAGTCGTGGGAAGTCCAACACCCACTGAGCTACAACTTCTTTGCGAAGGCACATGATGTCACATTACAAACGCCTATGGGATCAACACATGAGTACAAGCAGCACACAAAGTCAAAGCGCCATCCTCCTCCTGGTCCAGCATCTTCAGCCACGTCAACCACTGCTGCCCTGTTTGCCCCATCTCAATCATCCCCCACTCAGTGTCTCGCCCTGAGCAGTCCCTGCTCATCTGCCCACAGTCAGGTGTCTGTCAAGGACATGTTTGATTGTAAGAAGCCAATGTCACAAAGTCACCCCCTTGCCCAGCAAATGTCAGCTGGCTTGTCTGAACTCTTAGCCCGCCAGCTTTTACCAAACAAGCTGGTGGAGCCTGAGGCATTCAAAAAATTTGTAGCTATTGGGACACCACAGTGGAAGGTACCCGGCCGAAAAGGCACAAAAGGCAATCCCCAACCTGTACTCGATTGTGCAAAAGGAAGTAATGGCATCTCTGGCACACAGTGTTGGGGCAAGGGTCCATCTTACCACTGATACCTGGTCTGCAAAGCATGGTCAGGGCAGGTATATCACCTACACTGCACATTGGGTAAACCTTGTGACGGCTGCCAAGCATGGAATACGTGGCTCTGCAGAGGAGTTGGTGACACCGCCACGACTTGCAGGCAAACCTGCTGCCACCTCCTCTACTCCTCCTACTCCATCCTCTTTCATAACCTCCTCAGCTGAGTCCTCTTCTGCTGCTGCGTCTTGCTCCACATCAATGGCACCCCCCCAGCTCCACAGGTACTATTCCACATCCTGGATACAGCAGTGTCACGCCGTCTTGGGGTTGACTTCCCTGAAAGCAGAGAGTCACACCGGACCAGCACTCCTGGCCGCCCTGAACGCACAGGTGGATCAGTGGCTGACTCCACACCAACTGGAGATCGGCAAAGTGGTTTGTGACAACGAAAGCAATTTGTTGGCCGCATTGAATTTGGGCAAGTTGACACATGTGCCGTGCATGGCCCATGTGTGTAATCTGATTGTACAACGCTTTGTGCATAAGCACCCAGGCTTACAAGACGTCCTGAAGCAGGCCAGGAAGGTGTGTGGCCATTTCAGGCGTTCCTACACGGCCATGGCGCACTATACAGATATCAAGCGGTGAAACAACATGCCAGTGAGGCGCTTGATTTTAGACAGCCCGACACGTTGGAATTCAACACTCCTAATGTTCGACCGCCTGCTCCAACAAGAAAAGGCCATTAATGAGTATTTGTATGACCGGGGTGCTAGGACAGACTCTGCGGAGCTGGGGATTTTTTTGCCACATTACTGGACGCTCATGCGCAATGCCTGTAGGCTTATGCGTCCTTTTGAGGAGGTGACAAACCTGGTCAGTCACACCGAGGGCACCATCAGCGACATCATACCATTTGTTTTCTTCCTGGAGCGTGCCCTGCGAAGAGTGCTGGATCAGGCCGTAGAGGAGCGTGACGAGGAAGAGGAAGAGTTGTGGTCACCATCACCACCAGAAACAGCCTTATCAGCATCGCTTGCTGGACCTGCGGCAACGCTGGAAGAGGATTGTGAGGAAGCGGAGTCAGAGGAGGAATGTGGCTTTGAGGGGGAGGAGGAAGACCAATCACAACAGGCATCCCAGGGTGCTCGTTGTCACCTATCTGGAACCCGTGGTGTTGTACGTGGCTGGGGGGAAGAACATACCTTCAGTGAGATCACTGAGGACGAGGAACGGGACATGACTAGCTCGGCATCCAACCTTGTGCAAATGGGGTCTTTCATGCTTTTTTGCCCGTTGAGGGACCCTCGTATAAAAAGGATGAAGGAGAACGACCTGTACTGGGTGTCCACGCTACTAGACCCCCGGTATAAGCAGAAAGTGCCTGAAATGTTACCGAATTACCACAAGTCGGAAAGGATGCAGCACTTCCAGAATAAATTAAAAAGTATGCTTTGCACAGCGTTTAAGGGTGATGTCACAGCACAACGGCAATCTACCAGTGGAAGAGGTGAACATAATCCTCCCACGACCACGCCGGCAAGGTGAGGACACTTTACAGACGTGTTGTTGATGGAGGACATGCAGAGCTTTTTAAGTCCTATGCATCGCCACAGCCCTTCGGGGTCCACCCTCAGAGAACGACTCGACCGTCAGGTAACAGACTACCTCGCCTTAACTGCAGATATCGACACTATGAGGAGCGATGAACCCCTTGACTACTGGGTGTGCACGCTTGCCCTGTGGCCTGAGCTATCCCAATTTGCCATAGAACTTCTGTCCTGCCCCGCTTCAAGTGTCCTGTCAGAAAGGACCTTCAGTGCAGCAGGAGGTTTTGTCACTGATAAGAGAAATCGCCTAGGTCAAAAAAGTCTAGATTACCTCACCTTTATTAAGATGAATGTGGGATGGATCCCGAAGGGACTGACAGTGGGCGATACATTTGATTAAAAAAGGCCTGATAGATGAGCTGCCTTGAGCTAATAATGGTCCACACGCTGCTGTATTTTATCCCTGAATGCTGGATAACTTGCGTGACTGATCCGCCACCAACTAGGGTTCAAGACGCAATGTTTTAGGGCACTTTCTGCCTGGCAAACTAACATCAATTTTTCTGGTCGCTGCAACAATACCTAATTTTTGCATTTAAATTCATTTATTGTCAGAAGGCGTACAGCATGTAATGAAAAATAAAGCATTTTTGAACAGTCTTGCATAACAGTTGTGCAAAAATACATATTTACAATAAAGACATTTTGTGAAAGTTAGCTGGCTAGTCCTTCTTATTTTTACTTTTTTGTTTAATAATTTTTCTTATTTTTTACTGTGATTGCAATTTAAGAGATACCTAAAACATAGTAAAACAGACAATAGTAAAGAGTATATCTGCAGGAAACACCAAAGTCCTAATAGCTATCATCCCTCCAGCAGTATTAGCTTATTATTTACAATATCTAACCTGGGCAATCACCCTTGGGTTACCCTAGGGCAGGCTTCAGTAAGCGACCTCTCCTTTCCTGGGATGATTTTGCCACCGGTTGCTTCTGAAGGGTCTCCAGGGCTCCCCCACTCCGGTCCTTCCCCCAGTGTCACTTCAACCAGTAACAAATGTTTTATATTTGTAAAGCGACCCAATTATCCCCCTTGATAGAGGTTTATCTTTACAAATTTTGGAGAACCAATTTAAGACCGGTGTCCCCTGTTTCTGGTAGCTCATGCTTGTCCCTCAGTTCCTCATAGGTGAGCATCTGGCCCTTTACTAACCAGTCTATCTAGTTTCCTTGACCTCCACCAGTGTTGTGATGTTGTGCTCATGTGTTTCGGGGACTGAGGGTGGTCAAATATTGGGGTCATTTGGGTGGATCCAGGGAACAAACCCGTGTGTGTCTTGGCCCATTTCCAGTATGATAGTGAGTGTCTGATTAGGGGGTTTGGCGAGTTTTTAAGGCTCTGAGGCAATTCTGATAGCCAAGCCACCTTGTCCCAGGTTAAGGGCCTTAAAGTGTGGTTCTCTAAATACACCCAGGCCCTATAGAATGTGCTATTGGGAGGAAAGATAACTGAGCTGCCTTGTGGTAATATTTTAAGTTTGGACACGATAGTCTCCCCTCTGACTTATGAAGGTACATAATTTTCTTTGTGATGCGTGAGGGAGAGTGGTTCCAGATAAACTGAAATATTTTCCTTTGAATATTTTCTAATTCTTTTTATTTAATCGGGATCGGGAGTGTTCGAAATATGTAGAGCAACCTAGGAAGGACATTCATTTTTATCGTATTTATTCTCCCTAGCCATGATAACCTATACTTTGTCCATTTACTCAGGTCATTAATTATTGTTTTATAAAGTTTGGAGTGGTTGGGTTTGTACAAGTCCTCTAGCTTAGGGGTTAGTCGGATTCCCAGGTAGTTTATGTGGTTTTTATCCCACTTAATAGTAAACTTCTCTTGAAGAACCCTGCTTCTCTGCTGCTGTTAAGTCAATCGCTAGTGCTTCTGTCTTCTCTATGTTCAGTTTAAGGCCAGAAAACTGACCAAACTCCTCCATAGTTCGAATCAACTCTGGGACCAATTGGGTAGGGTTTGAGAGCATACACAGCAGGTCGTCTGCAAATAGACAAGTTTTGAAATGGTGATGGCCGATTTTTATGCCTGTGATCCCAGTGTTGGCCCTAATTGTCTGAGCCAGGGGTTCTATTGCTATTGCGAATAGAAGGGGAGAAAGTTGGCACCCCTGTCTTGTTCCTCTTTCTATTTTAATTAAGGATCTCTCATCTCTTGGAATCTGTAACCTTGCCCTGGATGATTTGTATAATGAGTGTATGAGATTTATGAAATGGCCTTTAATACCAAATTTTTCAAGCGTGGCGTATAGGTAAGTCCACTCCAGGGAATCAAACGCCTTTTCAATCTCAAAGGCCATAAGACAGGCTTGAATTTTAAAGGCTTTGGTGTGGTACAGTAGGTTTATGACTTCTCTAATGTTGTCTCCCGCTTGCCTGTGGGAGACAAAGCCTACTTGGTCATTATGTATTAACTTAGGCAAGAAGGATGACATTCTATCCGCTATTATTTTTGACAGGATATTTGTATCACAGTTTAGTAATGATATTGGCCTGTAGTTTTTTGGTTCTAGGGCATCTCGACCCTCCTTAGGGAATAGAGCGATATCTGCCCTGTTCAGCTCTGCTGGTGTTTGCTTGCCTTTTAGAACTCTGTTAGAGTGACCAAGTGCGGGCCTAATATGTCTATACATTTTTTATAATATAAATTTGTGTACCCGTCTGGGCCTGGTGACTTACCAGGTTTGAGGTTCTGGACTGCTTTTCTCACTTCCTCTAGGGTCACTTTGGCATTTAAAGTCTCTAAGTCATTTTCTTCTATTAAGGGGAGAACACAGGAATTAAGAAATCCCCTCATTTTGTGTAGATCTATGTGTTTTGTTGCCCTATAAAGGGTATTGTAAAATTTTGTAAAAATCTCCTGGATCTAATTTGGGTTCGTTGTTTTTTCTCCCTTTGAGGTCTTAATTTGAAGTATCCTATTTTGTGTTGTTTTGGTTTGTAGTTTTCTGGCTAGTAACGGGCCAGGTTTATTGGCTTTATTGAATCCGATAGGAATAAATAGTACAACTGAACACACCACTCCTATCTGGTGGCACCTTATATTGCACGCGCAGTGCCCCAAATTTGAAGTGGGAGGACCGACCAAGCATCTTTTTCCATCTCCCGCTTCCAAAAATCCATGCCATATACACGTCCCCTGATAGGTGACGTAACAGGTATCAAACTGATAGGAATAAATAGTACAACTTAATACACCACTCCTATCTGGTGGCACATTACATTTCACATGCAGTGCCCCAAATTCGAAGTAGGAGGTCCGACCAAGCATCTTTTTCCATCTCCCTGTTCCAAAAATCAATGCCATATACACGTCCCCTAATAGTGGACGTAACAGGGATTAAACCGATAGGAATAGTACTACTTAACAGTACACACCTTATAATAATGCAGACAGAGGCAACGCAGAGAGAGGAGTCTGAAGAAGATGAGTCAAAGGAGGAAGGTGGCTTTGAGGAGGTGAAAGACCAAACACAGCAGGCGTCCCAGGGGGCTTGTTGTCACCTTTCGGGGACCCTTGGTGGCTGGGTGGAGGAAGATACCTTCAATGACATCAGTGAGGACAAGGAACGGGACATGGCTAGCTTGGTATCCAACCTTGTGCAAATGGGGAGTTTGCGGTTGTGCAAAGGGACTGTTTGCAGTTGTTTGCGGTGCATTAAACTGGGAGATTGGTCTGTTACTGTGAAGCGGGTGTAACCCTTACACTACCTGATCGATATAACATCATACCTGATGTTTTAAAGCATGTTATTCCAAACAATTTAGGAATGTTAGGTGATTTATGTCCTTTATGGCTTAAAACCAGACTCTGCATCAACTATGTAATTTTCCGTGGGAGTTTTGCCATGGATCCCCCTCCGGCATGCCACAGTCCAGGTGTTAGTCCCCTTGAAACAACTTTCCCATCACTATTGTGGCCAGAAAGAGTCCCTGTGGGTTTTGAAATTTGCCTGCCCATTGAAGTCTATGGCGACATCACTACCTGAAATGTGTCGTTTGTTTTTTTATCACTCACTAAACAAAAAAAAAACAGTCTACATCCCAATTATCGAACACATTGCAGTAATTTCACATGCCAGGAAGGTAATGCTTAAAATCCTGAAAACACGGCTCCAACAATACATGGACTGAGAAATAACAGAGTTTTGCAGAGGCGCAAGAGATCAAATTGCCAATGTCTGCTGGATACAAGAGAAAGCAAGTTTTAAAAAACACATATACCTCTGCTTCATAGACTTTGACTGTGTGGATCACACTAAAATGTGGCACGTTTTTAAAGAGATGGGGGTTCCAGACCAATTCATCCATCTCCTGAGAAATCTGTATGTGGACCAAGAAGCCACAGTCAGAACTGAACATAGAACAATCCAGTTAAGACTCTGATGTGCTATTAACTGCTGCAGTTGCTGTACCAACATTGTTTCTAACTTCTGTTCCTTTCTGGAAGCGGTTCTGCATGCAACAACTATTGTAGTCAAGTTTCAGACTTCACCTGGTGCTTGTTCCTGCCTTCACTTCCCACTCTGCTCCTGAAGATCTCTGTCTCTGATGCTTTATATTTGACGGCTTCATTGCTTCTGACTGTATTGTTTGTTCCAGCACATGGACTAATCCCTGAAGGGTCTGAAGGTCTATTTAGGTACTTGGGTCCTTACAATACAGCTGGCAAATGTGGACCTGAACAAGATCAGCAAAGCAATTAACGTTCCAGATCAGCTGCTTGGAATCCAAGATAATCACCTGACCCAGATTGATCAGAGACTTAACCAACTAACTGACAGCGTTCAGACTGTGTAACCACTTGCTCTCCCAAGCAACTATTATTCCTCCTTCACCTCCTAAACATGTTCAGACTTCCAGCTTAGTCTCTAATAGAACATAGCTTCACTGCTCGAAGACATTTCTCTGGTAATCCTGCTAATTTTCATGTATTTTTCTAAATCAGTGCCATATATAGGGTGTACTGCGCCCCCAAACCTTTCATATTGATTGCCATGCTTCACCAGGGACTCATGGACTTTTGGGACTGGCAACCGGACTTGGATGGACACTAGATGTGTCCCTATCTGGCCCAAGGGCTATTATCATGGCAATACAAATGTATAAAATGCCCCTTAGCTCCCTTTTCACCAGGTCATTTGGGCCTAGGGGGCTCTGGGACATTATTTTCTTTTTTGGATAGTTATTTTATGTGTAGAGTGTGTTTTGTGGTGTAACTATTTGTTGTTCGGTTGCGTTCAACTCTTTTTGATACTGGAGTGGGTTGCCAGTTCCTTCTTCAGTGGACCTGATTTGTCTGGTATGAGATGCCCATCTTGGGTGACCCTACATGGTATAGCTCACAGCTTCATTAAGGTACACTGGACCTTTCACCATGACAAGGTAGCGATCCAGAAAGGATGTAACTATTACATTGAACCCCAAAAAATATTTTGAGGGTGGTATTACATTAAGGGTGACCAGTAGTCACTTCCAGTAGCCAAGTTACCCAGTTAATTCTAATTCCCATTCCCATGGCCTTGGCTAAGCTCATGGATGGATTTGAATTACTGCGGTTAGCGGTTAATAACTCCTTTGATGGGAGATCTATAGGCTCCATAGAATTCTATGGGAGATCCACAGAAGTGATTGACGCATCAAGCCCATTTAACTAGGCCATCAAACACCAATTTAAATAATTTCTTTCAACAGAAAAAGGTCAAGTGGTATCAAGTGTGAATACACCCCAGAGGCATGTGACTCCCCTAAGTTGACTCTCCTTCAACTCCATAAGGTATTGTTACCTGCAGAGGAGATTGGCTGGGGATTAGATACATCCACCACACAGTTCACATAAGCATGAAAGACTTTAAGAATTCCCTTCCCCCACTCACAGAGACCTGCTAGCCAGTCACCTTTACCTAGGCTTCCGTGATAATGGGAGACCCCATTCCTCTGATCCGTAAGCCTGTCTACCCCAGTGATGAACAAATTACAAAAGAATGGAGGGCCCGGTTATTGAGTTTAAAATCAAGCATACAATATGTGTTGGTATACAAAGAATAGTTAGTCTGCAAGGATATCTCATGGACTTGTGCCTGAAACTGGACATGCATTTTTAAGAGTGGCATGTGGAAAGTGTACAATAGAAAAGCTTTATTACCTCCAAACTGACACCTAACTTTGGGTCCCCACCTGGAACCTGGAACTGCTGTTAGTAGACATCTCCCCTGCAGAAAGAGACCAACAGAGGGCAGAAGGTCCCTATAGGGCTTCTACTGTTTTGAATTGGCCTATTCCCAAAGATCTGAAGAGCACTCAACATCTTATTAGTTTTGCCAACTTCTACAGATAATTCATAAAAAACATTTCCACTGTTATTGCTCTCACTATTGCATTAATAAAAAAGAGCTAATCCAAAGCTTCAGCAGCTTTTCAGCAACTGAAAGAGGTTTTCACCACTGTCTCTTTGCTTATCCACCCAGACCTTAGATTGCCATTTATAGTAGAAGTTGGAGCTGTCCAGCTGGAGCTATAATGTCTAGATGTAAGACCTCGTTTGAAAAAAGCCTACACCTGTTTGAAGGATCTAGACATTCTATCATTGTGCTTACCAATCACAAACATCTCATGTATTTGGAATAAAAAACAAAACAAAAAACAGAACTCAAGACAAGCCAGGTGGTCCTTATTTTTTTCCTTATTCCATTTCATTATCACATATTGACCAGGGTTAAAGAATGGCAACGCTGATGAGCTCTCCTGCATCTGTTGGAAAGATGCTGAGTTGGAAAGAGCACAAAAGAAGATGTTACCACCTTCATGTTTTGTGGCCTTCATTTCCACACCTCTGCTTTAAATCATACCAGAGGCTTAAGAGTCCATTCCCCCTAGTCTTCAAGTTTTTGCCACTCATTATTATATTCTTCCTGAACAACATGCACACGTTCTGTGCATTCTTCTCTCATTGCTGGTCATCCAGGAATCAGGAAGACATCTGAATTGGTCTCAATGATCTTCTTGTGGCTCCATATATTATCTGAAGTAAAAGGCTTTGTGGCATCATGTAACACCTGTGCAAGCACTTCCAGACTTCCAAAGCTCTTCCCTTTGCTCTAACTCCTAGTAGTACTGGCTCGGCCATGGGCCCACTGTGCCATGGATTTTGTCACGGAGTTACCTTGTTTCTTAGTGGGCTTTCAATATCTCCCAAATCCACACCACACATTTGAGGGGATTGTGAGGCTCCCTGAGTGTAGTTTTATATTTTCAGTGTTTAGTTAAATACAAACTGGAACGGCCTATGGTCCCTTTGATTGTTTGTATGTGCATCTGGATCTTTCATTTTTGTTTTGAATATATGTTTTTTTAATGGGAGCTAGATTAGTATTTCTGGGTATAATTGGGAAATATTGTGTAAGAGAACACTAGCGTGCAGCAGTCAGATCATAAATTGTGATTGTTACATTCCATACCTTGGTTTCTGTTGTCAGATACAGAGCATATAGCTATAAAAGGGATGCTAACATAGGTTTGACCCTCAGGAGGATTATTTAAGATCACAGAGTTTCTCTCTACCCGTTCTAGTGGCTATTTGGATATGAAATGACCATTGGTACATTTGGGAATGCACTTTGATTGAGAGGTGGCTCTCCCTATTGTGTATTTACTCAACAATTACTGGCTATATCTAGATACATTTATTGTTTTCTTTTATTATGTACACTTATTTAACTACCCAGTAGCAGAATGCTGCATACAGATTAACCCTCCTTCTGTTATATACTATCATACCTCTCTGTTGGTGTGGATGAATGATCCCTTATACCATCTAACATGAAAACCTTGTGGTACAATTAATGACTGCTACATTACAGGGAGTGCAGAATTATTAGGCAAGTTGTATTTTTGAGGATTAATTTTATTATTGAACAACAACCATGTTCTCAATGAACCCAAAATACTCATTAATATCAAAGCTGAATATTTTTGGAAGTAGTTTTTAGTTTGTTTTTAGTTTTAGCTATTTTAGGGGGATATCTGTGTGTGCAGGTGACTATTACTGTGCATAATTATTAGGCAACTTAACAAAAAACAAATATATACCCATTTCAATTATTTATTTTTACCAGTGAAACCAATATAACATCTCAACATTCACAAATATACATTTCTGACATTCAAAAACAAAACAAAAACAAATCAGTGACCAATATAGGCACCTTTCTTTGCAAGGACACTCAAAAGCCTGCCATCCATGGATTCTGTCAGTGTTTTGATCTGTTCACCATCAACATTGCGTGCAGCAGCAACTACAGCCTCCCAGACACTGTTCAGAGAGGTGTACTGTTTTCCCTCCTTGTAAATCTCACATTTGATGATGGACCACAGGTTCTCAATGGGGTTCAGATCAGGTGAACAAGGAGGCCATGTCATTAGATTTTCTTCTTTTATACCCTTTCTTGACAGCCACGCTGTGGAGTACTTGGACGCGTGTGATGGAGCATTGTCCTGCATGAAAATCATGTTTTTCTTGAAGGATGCAGATTTCTTCCTGTACCACTGCTTGAAGAAGGTGTCTTCCAGGAACTGGCAGTAGGACTGGGAGTTGAGCTTGACTCCATTCTCAACCCGAAAAGGCCCCACAAGCTCATCTTCGATGATACCAGCCCAAACCAGTACTCCACCTCCACCTTGCTGGCGTCTGAGTCGGACTGGAGCTCTCTGCCCTTTACCAATCCAGCCACGGGCCCATCCATCTGGCCCATCAAGACTCACTCTCATTTCATCAGTCCATAAAACCTTAGAAAAATCAGTCTTGAGATATTTCTTGGCCCGGTCTTGACGTTTCAGCTTGTGTGTCTTGTTCAGTGGTGGTCGTCTTTCAGCCTTTCTTACCTTGGCCATGTCTCTGAGTATTGCACACCTTGTGCTTTTGGGCACTCCAGTGATGTTGCAGCTCTGAAATATGGCCAAACTGGTGGCAAGTGGTATCGTGGCAGCTGCACGCTTGACTTTTCTCAGTTCATGGGCAGTTATTTTGCGCCTTGGTTTTTCCACATGCTTCTTGCGACCCTGTTGACTATTTTGAATGAAACGCTTGATTGTTCGATGATCACGCTTCAGAAGCTTTGCAATTTTAAGAGTGCTGCATCCCTCTGCAAGATATCTCACTACTTTTTACTTTTCTGAGCCTGTCAAGTCCTTCTTTTGACCCATTTTGCCAAAGGAAAGGAAGTTGCCTAATAATTATGCACACCTGATATAGGGTGTTGATGCCATTAGACCACACCCCTTCTCATTACAGAGATGCACATCACCTAATATGCTTAATTGGTAGTAGGCTTTCGAGCCTATACAGCTTGGAGTAAGACAACATGCATAAAGAGGATGATGTGGTCAAAATACTCATTTGCCTAATAATTCTGCACTCCCTGTATTTGATTACCTTTATTCCCAACAATTTCTGTCATATTTCAGCCTTGTTTTTAATTGCAGTGTTTTTTTGTGGATATCAAATAAAGCTTTTTTATCTCTCTGTTGTTGAAATACTTTCCAAATATGCAGTTTACACAGTGGTTAAACAGTTTATGTGTGACGGGCATACTGCTGTACTCAGAGGCATATTAACTATGATACTTACTGAAATCCTTTTATGTAATTTATTGACAGGAGGTCAAAAAGTTTGGGATATATCATCCAACATATCACTGTATAAAATGCTAAACAAATGCTAAACAAACATGCCATAATCCACTTGATTTTATCATTGCCTGATAACTGTCCCTGCAAGCACTGATTAACATTTTTTTTTGCTGGAAGTAAAGCATTTTCAGAAAAGGTGACTAGTTGCTAGGAAACTGAGAAAAATGTAAATTGCAGCACAGATTATTTAATATCCACCCACTGAATTTTTTGGAATCATGGCAACATTGCAAGGAATTATCCATTACCAATATATTCTAAACAGCAGCAATTGCTATATAGTAAATGTAATAAAACTGGCACATTTAAAATAAAATGAGTAGCAGTATGTGTTTTTGAGTTATTTATAAAGTTAGACATTGTAAAATGTCAACATAACATTTCTGATGTTATCCATCACATATACAGTATATACTTGTTGGAAATACTTCTTGCTTGCTCCTGTGATAAAATGTTTGTGCATTCCTCACTATCACGATCGTATAGTATGCATAGCTTCAAATTAATAATGGATATACACTAGCTAGGAGTGATTGTACATCTGTAATAAGGAGTGACTGTCCAGAAATAATAACCCTCCAAGTATTTCTCTTTTGAGCTGTCTGTGTAACATGTAAGTACAGATTCCATAGTTATAACATTGCAATATTGTTGATCCAGTTCCATTGTTTTTTGTAAAATTCCAGGACAAAGAGAGATTCCAGGAGGGTGTCTGTTCCGGAGTGAATAAACGGCTTTGGAGCGGTGTGCATGCATTAAATAGGCTCACACTATATGAAAATAGTTTTTGAAATTTTTTGATTAAAGCTTTTTTTCCTGAGTTTTCTTATTTTGAAGATTTCATGTTTAGCCAATTAGACTATCTGTTCTGCTTACTTAAGGTGGATTACCATGGTAGATAGATCACACTTATTTAAACACATTACTAATCTGTGAATGAGATCCATGTGCATAAAATATATATTTATGTGTATGTGTCTGTATAAAATGTATATGTTTGTGTTTGTATATGAAATATAGATGTTTGTGTGTGTATGTATTCCCTGCTTCATTAGAAACTAGAGGCAAAATATACACTGGGCTTTCTGGCATAGATAATTGTACCCTACCCATAACCTACATCCCAATTGTCCCATTTTGTTCTTCAAGATCTGCTTTGATCCTACACATTTTTGTATGAATTTCTGAGTCCAGTCTCACCATCTGTGAATGTCCTGTTGTTGTTGTTGTTGTTATTTAGTCGTTCAGTTGTTTCCAACTCTCTGTGACCCTACAGACCTCAGCACACCAGGCACATCTGTCATCCACTGCCTCTCTGAGCTCCCTCAAGCTCATGTTCATTTCTTCAATTACCTCATGTATCCATCTCTGTCTCTGCCGTTCCCTTCTATATGTACTTTCAATCTTTCCCAGTATTACAATCTTCACTAGGGAATCCTGTCTTCTCATGCTATAGCCAAAATATTTGAGCTTCAGCCTCATGATCAAACCATCCAGTGAACAGTATAAAATATAATAATAATAATAATAATAATAATAATAATAATACAATACTCAGTCTTTGTACATTGCACCATATATGTACAAGTATTATGTAAAAACAATTGTGAGAGTTCCTGTTATTGTCCTTATGGAAAAGTTTAAGTTTTTTTAAACTTACATATGAAACTGTCATATCAACAAGAGTGATAGATTAACAGAAAGCTACACTTCATTTAGAGGAATTATAATTGTTACACTTAACTTCATTCAGGCTTTGAATAAACTTGATGCTGCAGGGAAACCTTAAATTGTTTTGTCCCACTGAGCAAGTATGCACAACACTGATACATTACAATTGAATTATATAAGCAATAAGAAACATTGACTAGCTTTAATAATACATACCATTGAAAGATATGCATTGATGCCTCATCTTGTGATTTATTTCCCTTGACTGTATTTTAACAGTCTCATTCTCTTCTAGTACTGACATTATAGCGTTAGCTGTCCACAAGTGGGTATGAGCAGGACTGGATGTCTTTTCTATACATTTTTCCAAACAACATATGTTTCAAGAGGTGGGTCCAGCTGGACCAACAAATGAATGTATCCCACCAGTTAGGTTGTCTCATCTGTGGGTTTCTATGTATCAAGCTAGGGAATCCCCTGAAAAGAGGCATGTTTCGAGATCTGGGAAAAAATGGCAGTTAGTAAGTGACTCTGTCCAACTGAATGATATAAGCCTAGTGTCACTGGCTAAGCTCCTTGTAGAAGTACCTGTCTCAGTTCAAATGGTGAATAGACCTGGGAAAAATCGTAGTTGGTAAGTGACTCTGGCACTTTGTGTCATGCAGAAAATAAATGACTAAATGTTGTTGTTGCCATGGTTACCAACAACACTAAAGTACGCTATTTAACATTTCTGCCCATTCAGGGCTGTCTTTACAATTACTCCTTCCCTGCAGTCACCAGGCAATGCAAGACCCCAAACACATCATTGTTTACTGGAGATCTGAGGTGTCGAATTGACTGACGTATACGTATAAGTTCTAGCCTTCCTGCACTGGATAGCAAAAGTATGAGTCTGAGGTTTAGGATCCATCTCTGCAGGCAATCTATGACAACAAACTTTTGCTCAAAAAGCTAGGGCTTTTTTTCCTTCAGAGGCCAGATGACTGCCAGGCACTCTTCCTCAATAGCCGCATAGCATTCTTGTGGCAACATCTTGCGATTCAGGTATGCAATGGGCTGCTCCTTGCCCTGGGCATCGATCAGACTCAACACAGCCCCTGTCCCATGGTGAAGGCATCTGTCTGGACTAAAAAAAGGCAAAAGTAGTCTGGAGTGGGACATAAGGGCATCCTCTTTTTTTCTGGTGAGGCCAGTCACTGGCTTTGCCAGGGTACTGTAATGGAGAACAAACCAGCGGTAATACCTTTTGGATCCAGAAATAACAACACCGCCTCCTACTCACTGGTGTGGGCCACTGCTCTTTCAAAGCTACTTTGGCCAGCACTGGCTGCATCGTCCCACTCCCTACTCTGTGCCTTATGCACTGTACTTCCCACCTGGCACACTGGCAAACGGTGAATAATCAACCCTGTTTGCTGCATCTGACCCATTACCTACGTCATCCACATGTTCCTGACAAGTATGGCTGAATATGGAAATGTCATCCAGGTACACATTGATGGATCTTGGCACCTATGCAGTAGGTGGTCAACAATCCATTGGAATGTGCAAGGGCTATTTTTTATAAAAAAAGTCATAACCATAATTTGGTATAGCCCAAATGAAGTGGTGAATGCCAACTGCTAACTAGCAGTTTTAGCAAGTGGAATGTGCCATTAACCCTTAGACAAGTTCAGAGTGGTCACACAGGGTGCCTGGACTAGCAGTTCATCTACTCTGGACATGGGCTTAAGCATCAATAGTCACCTTGTTCTTTAGCTGCCAATAATCTACAAAAATCGGTGTGCTCCCATCATTCTTATGGACCAATACCAACGGGTCACCCAAAGACTATTGGATGGCTTGACGACCACTAGTTCTACCATCCCATCCAGTTCAATTCTTATATTCACCTTTACAGTCTCTGGGATGCACTAAGAGGACTGCTTCAGTGCTTCAGTTGGGTTGAGAACAAGCCTAGGTGGTGACTCAGCATTCCCTCAAGCTGCTGTTGCTGGTCAGGTAACAAGTCATTCAGGATAAGGGCAACAGGGGACTGGTAAGCTGATAGTACCCCATACTTTCCTTTCTGCTAGGCATATTCACATTGATAGCCTTCTGAATATGTTGTGACTCAGAAGAACGTTTTAAATGATTTGTAAGGGACACTTCAAAATCACCTGGAGCTTGTTCTGGGAATTGGGTATCACCATTAATACCTACTGGCCTACCTGGAATTCCCTAGCCTGTGATTTATGATTATACCAGCACTTCTGCATGCCTTTGGCTGCAAGCAGATGCCCCTTTGCTAGTCCAGTCGGTGTCTCCAGCGTATCTCTGAGCCACAGCTCATATGGCAGTACACAGACCACTCCCTCCCCCAGATGGTGCCTTTCTACAAAATCCCATAAATGGTCTAATTACACCCCCCACCACCACCACCATTTTATGTCTGTACAAGAGTTGTAAGCGGCAGTAACCTGAGGACTTTTGAGGGACCTGTCTATAAGCAAAAAGGAGATAGGGATGGAACTTTTCCTAAATCTTCTCCTGATCTACAAAGGCTCTAATCATAGCTTTCAGGGTGCCATTAAACCTCTCACACAAGCCATTGGTTTGGGGATGATAGGGGATCAACCTCAGCTGGATCACTCTACACCTTTGCCACAAACAATAGGTCAGCTCAACAATAAACTTGGAACCCTGACCTGACAGGAACTGGAATTGGGTGAAAATGAATGCCAAGGCATCACTCACTATTGCTGCCATACTGAGGCGAAGTGCTACAGCCTGCAGATACTAAGTGGCATAATCAACCACTGTAATAATGATTCTCTAGCCAGGCTTACTAAGTTTGAAAAAGGGGCCAATGATATCCACAGCCACTTGGTGGAAGCAAATCTCTATTATGGTTGTGGGTTTTCCCGGTGCTCCTGAGGCCACCAAAGCACTGCCAAGTATCACTTAAGACTCAGAAACTAGTGACATCTCCTGATACTTCAGGCCAATAAAAGGGCTGGATGTCATGGCTGAATGTCATGGGCAATGGTCAAAAGAATTTCCCAGTGGTTCTTAAGGATGACCAGCTATTGTAGCTCTCCTCCAAGGTTACTGGTCCCTCTGTGGATTGGTCACCCTGTACAGAGGAACAAGCAGCCTTGGAGGTCGCCCTCCCCAGTACACCTATCCCCCTCATGCTCGGTCTCCCTAGTCAGTGCCCTAGCCCTAACTCCCTCTGAAGCAGGATCCTGCTTCACTGGCCTAAAAATTACATATTTTTATATTTGACAATTTGGACTAATTTCAAATTCTTACTACACAATACATTAAGAGCATTGGCCTCATGAAATAAATAGAACTGTATTATGTGAGAATATATTTATTATAAATGAATACAGATAATAATTCAGTATATTTTAATATAACAAGATGGTATAAATAATTGTAACATATATATATATCAAGGTACAGCAATTATTATATACATAATCATATATAAGTCATGCACAATATGCTTACTATAATTAAATAGGGTAAATTATGACATTGGAGATAGTTTTGATCATTTTGGTATGTTTACAAATATCTATTTAATAAGATATCATACCATTTTAATATCATATGATTTTATAGTTGTATTATAGTATTATCTCTAATTCAAAAGAGAAAATGTTTTCCCTTACAATTAATTATCGGATATATTAGATTGTTATAACAGATGATATTTGAGGTATTTATAAAATTAATTTGCAAATTAGATGCCAATTTATAAATCAAAGATTATAGTGGTATATTGTATATATCAGATAAATATTGATATAGCAATCTATTTTATATTAAATTAACAACATATTTTCATGATTGTATTGAAAAAGAAATAAAATGTAGAGAAATATTAAACTTCAATACAATACCGATTATTTGAGGATATTGGAGAATGCATTTTGATTTTTCTATGTTTGGGGATGTCCCAAATAATACTTAGGACGTTTCTCCTAGGGGTGTGTCTGTGCTGGAGTCTGTCTTTGTTGAGGGGTGTGTGGGTGTGTTTTCTTCCTTTTCTTTTCCTGCTTTTCTAAAGAACCTATTTCTCTCCCAATTATACACACAACTTAATTTGAGTATCAGAAATTCCAATCAGGCTATGTATTTGGCAACCAATCAGAAATCCTAATCACAAAATATTTAACTCTTCATAGGATATATTCTTCTCTAGAGACTCATTATGTGTCAATTAGGGTGCTCTTGAATCTTAGCATTAACATCAAAGAATTAAAATAAAATTAGCTAATGACCCTTGACCTACAAAACTATAAACAAGATATGGTCAGTGATACAGGGTGACAGTTATACATATAACAAGAAAGAATTTATGTTCTGCAAAAGTATCACTGTAAACATCCTTATCTAAGAAAGCCCCATGATGTCTGGACCTTAACCATAATGTGTCTATTACAGAACAAATGACTCTTAAGAATCCTATTTCAGTGAGAATTTGAAAAAACACATTGTTACATAGATATTATCCAAAATGGAAATGCATACATTATGAATACGTTTGTCCAATAAAAACGGTATCACTATTCACTGCAATACTCTTATTATTCAACTGGATTACTGGACATTCACGGCTACCTCACTCTTCATATATATATATATATATATATATATATTATTAATAAGGAAATATACAATAATGACAACAATCAGAAAATGGAGGGCCCTTTTGGGCTTCAAGTCTTGTAAGAAGTGCTTTTTCACAAAGCAACCCCCAAGATTAGACACTCGCCACTTACAATCTAAAGGTAATGAAAGAGACAGAGACCTGGGAAAAGTAGATAAAGAGTAGCAAGGTTAGGAAAGAAGTGAGAGGTACTTAGGAAGGAAGTTGTGAAAATAAAGAGGTTAGGTTATCCATTAGTTAGAGATGGAAAAGATGGGATATAAAGTGATTGGCACTGTTATGTGATATGGTATCTGCCCCTAGTGGACAGGTAATGTAACCTGCAGATGGAAATGTCAGGAGACGCATAGTTTAACCACAGCTTAAGTAGAAGGAGTTCATGGGAGAGAAAAAGAGGAGAGGAGGGCATGAGAGATGGGATGGTTGTGTTGGAGACAAAAGGTGGAGAAGTTAAGAAGAGTCTGAGGAAAATGCAGGGAGATATGAGGAAGAAGCAGGCAAGAGGAAACATATCGATATATACAGATATCTATATATATATATATATGTATATATATATATATATATATATATATATAGAGAGAGAGAGAGAGAGAGAGAGAGAGAGAGCGTATCAAATATTAATTCTTCGGATATAAAAGGACGGTTATAGTACAAATATCACATATTATAATTGTCAAACTGCGAGACGTTGTCACACTTTTCAGTGTTGTGCATGACTTGGCGCTCATCGCCTGGAAGCCTCACATAGCGAGCAGTTGAGGCATTAAAACTCACAGCACTTAGAAGATGAGTGCTGAAGGCGCTCATTGCCTGCGAGCCTCGCATAGCGAGGTGAGCAGTTGAGCCATTAAAACTCAGAGCACTTAGGCGATGATCGCCGAAGGTGCTCATTGCCTGCAAGCCTCGCGTATTGAAAGACGCGGGACTTAGACGAAATGAGCACTGAAGACGCCCCTTTCAAGCCTCACGAAGCAAGGCGAGCCGTTGAGGCATTGAAAAACGCAGGACTTACCTCCACGCACGTAGGAAACACGGATTGGAATGGAATTAGAAAAAAAACTTACGAGACCCAGGACTTAGAAAAAAAAATACGGTGTCAGAAAAATAGGAAGTTAACAGCCGAACCAAACAAATAAAAAAACATAAAAAACACAAACAAATTTAAATATTATACAAAAAAACGTCACACACAGCACGGTGGGGAAGCCAGGACATCTGGGAGTGAGGTTGCACACAAATTTAAGCCAAATTTTCAGAGTTTCAGCACTTGAAAATCGACTAAGCGACAAAAAAATTGCGGACGAATAAAATGAAAGCGAAGCAACACAACATCGAACCGTGCAAAACATCTCCAGCCGCGTACAACTTTTACCCAGGGACATAAGAGGTACAAAATACACTATTACAAAGAATGGAAAATGCTTGCAAGCCGCGTAACACATAGACAATACACGCCATTTTTTCAAACTAACTTGCAACTAATAGCATTATGAATCTAAAATTCTGCTTTACACAACTAAACCAACGGTTTGCCCTTGCGCACGCTGCCTATTTCTACTGCACAATTGGCAAATTGATGACACTTTCTCCTCAGGGCAGCAACATTCCAACTGTACATTGTAGGCTGCAGGAAAATAAAAAGAGATTGTTAGCTCTTCAGGCTACTGATTGCTGGATATATTAATTAGAAATAAGTAAAGTATATTAATTTATTAAGTAACTAATTAATTAATTGTTATTTAAAAAATATAGATATATATCTGTCTTTGTGATGAGCGACGAACATGAGCGTTGAAAAGTACAAAACTGGAAGGACACAAGGGGGGAGGCTCGCAATGAGCGCTGAAGGTGCTCAGAGAAACTAAAATACACGTGAGGAGAGCCTTGCAATGATCACCGAAGGTGCTCAGTGCAAGGCTTGCAATGAGCGCCGAAGGTCCTCAGAGTACAAAAAGCTTTACATTTTGTGACAAACAGCATTGCCATGGCTTCACGTTTTATTGCCCTGTCATTTTTGACAGGCAAGTCACTAGTCATATTATATTAACCATATAAGATTGGATTTTATTCATAGTCAAAATTCTGACCTACCCATTGCCCTAACATGTATCTAATTGGTATCTGGTTTACCCTAGTTTTGTCTTGCCTCCAGGTCATGATGGCAACATACCAACAATCTATAGGGCCCAAGTCGTTCCCTCGTCATGGCTCCTGTCTCTTTCATGCCCTTGCCTCTGTCCCAGTCGATATGGACCTGTCATGCAATTAGCATATGACAAAAATATTACAATGTATATAATGATATATTTTATTGAGTTCAATTATCAATTTATAGATATAAGTAAGTATACACTTTATGCAGAACAGTGTTTATTGAAACAATAGTAAAACCAAGAATAAACAATTGGACGTATTTAAACTTGTAAACTTTGATTTTTTTTAGATAGATCAGAATGTTAAATCAGTGAGAGATTTATCAAAATCCTTTCAAATGATTAGATAACAATCAATTTTAACAGATTCTATATATTGTTAGTTCAATATATAAATCAATAAGAAGTGTATAAACCTTATCAAACTTGGATAAACAATTAGATATTCCATAAAATATATTATATATTCTACAACATAACCAGCAAACCCCAAAAGAACATCACTTATAAAAACAATCCAGAAATATTTAGAGCTCCAGACACTCAAAAATCTCCATCACAAGGCTCTGACTCTGGCCAGTCTGATGCCTAAAAAATCAAAGATAATACAGAGCTATCACTCCAACGTATGGAATTAGCACAATGCTCTCTAGCTAAACTAGAAAAGATGCTATATGAACATATTACCCACGCAGTTGACGGTCTTAGAAAATATCTACACTCACTGGGCCAAAGGACACAATTATTCGAAAAAACAACAGATGACATAATTGAAATGCAAGAAAGAGACAAACAAGAAATTGTACAAAATTCTTCCAGAATTCAAGAATTGGAAAATAAAGTAGAAGATTTAGAGAACTGATCCCGCAGGAACAACGTTAGAATCAGAGGGTTTCCCAAAAACGCTCTAGATCTGAAACAATATGTCAAAGCAGTAATTAGCTCCATCTTACCTAAACACCCGGAAATCGACTGGGAAATTGAAAAAGCCCATAAAGCCATTGGCTTATCGGGAGATTAAAATCTGGCCAAGGACGTGATACTCAGGTTTACACAGCAAAAAGCTAGAGACTTAGTTCTCTCTACCTACAGAGAAATGCCTGAGGTAAAAAGTCCAGACAGAACCTCTCTTCAAATATACATGGACTTATCGCCTGTAGCCCTTACTAAATGCAAAGCTATGAAACCCACTCTATTGTCTCTTACCAAGTTGAAAATACCCTATAAATGGGGTTTCCCATTTGCTCTGATATTCCAATATCAAGGTTCAACCTATAAAGTTTACACCCCTGAAGAATGCAAGAATCTACTACTTCATTTACAACTATGCTCCGAAGAAAGTCAAAAAAAACAAACTGATCCTTCTCATATGAATAGACCAGTCGGTTATGGACAGAATCTACGAAAAACAAACAATCTAAAAAAGTCCCAGACCCCTAATACTTGGAACTTAAGAAAAAGTATTGAACTTCGGTGGGGAAACGTTTAATTGCTATTAGCTTAAAATGTTTATCTTTTACAGAAATTGCTACTATATTCGTAAATTAGACTAAGTAATATATATTAGAAAATAAGTATAGCTTTTATAGAACTTTGATAATGTCATTTATACACCTTTTATTATCAAAATATATTTGAATGTTTACACTTGACTAAATTTGCTACTTGAATACATTCAAAACAGTGTTTAATACAGATAAAAAGTTAAAATGTAATGGTTGATATTACACTGCTATTAACGACACACATAACTGAAAACAAACGTAGCTTAATTATATAGTAATATAGTAAAGTCCTCACAAGACAATATATAGAAAAACTTACAAACAATCTTAAAAAAGTAATGAATCAAGACCCTAGCAAAAGCCCTGATAAAAATCTAAATTATAAACGACCAATGGATATTTTACCCTGTATATACTTGATATACTTCAATTTAATTTGTATTATTCTCCCTTTAGGAATCTTAAGGGTCTATTTTGTTATGACCCCCCACACTAAATTAATTAATACTCAAATGAGTATAGGGAGAATCTATATGCATATTGGACCGGTTTGTTATTTAATTGTTCTAATGTTTTTGTATGTTTGCTTTGCTTTATGTTACCTATCCCAGAGTGACACAACTAAGACCTACAAAATAAACTGGAGGCTAAGGGGATCTACACCGGAGACCCGGGAAGCTGATATCTCTTTACAAATAAGTGACCCGATCAGGTAACCTTAATATCAGTAATTCTAACACTCACCCACCAACCCCATGACAAATATTAACTACACATTTTTAACCCACAATGTGAGAGGATTCAACTCCCCCTTCAAGCCCAGGAATACCTTTAATTATTATAAACATTTTAGACCATCAGTAATCTTTCTACTAGAGACTAGAGATGTCGAGAATAGTTCGCCGGCGGACTGTTCCCGGCGAACATAGCATGTTCGCGTTCGCAGCGAACTGCGAACATATGCAATGTTCGATCCGCCCCCTATACTTTATCATTAAACAAACTTTGACCCTGCAACTTACAGTCAGCAGGCACATTCCAGCCAATCAGCATCATACCCTGCCTTCCAGACCCTTCAACCTCATGGACAGCAGCCATTTTGGAATCATAACTAACTTGCAGTCTTACTGAGAGGAGGCTGAGTGTAGGTGATACTAATTCAATAGGGAAAACCATAGCTAGGCTACTGTACACAGTGTCCAATACAGTCCTGAATGACTCTTTTGATCTCTGCTGCAAGGACAGCACCCCAAAAAGCCCTTTTTAGGGCTATAACATCAGTCTGTTTTTTGTTTTTTTTCTGTCTTATCTAAGTTCATTTGCCTGCCTACTAGACAGTGTGTGTGTCAGGCTCACAACTTATACTGTGCCCAGTGCAACCAATCCAATCTGGTGGTGTACCACCAGTTTACTTTTAAAAACCAAAACTTTTATTTTGTCTAATCTAAGTTAATTTGCCTGCCTACTAGCCAGTGTGTGTGTCAGGCTCACAACTGATACTGTGCCCAGTGCAATCAGTCCAGTCTGGTGGTGTACCAGCAGTTTACATTTAAAAAACAAAACTTTTATTTTGTCTAATCTAAGTTCATTTGCCTGCCTACTAGCCAGTGTGTGTGTCAGGCTCCCAACTGATGCTGTGCCCAGTGCAACCAATCCAATCAGGTGGTGTACCAGCAGTGTACATTTAAAACCCCACAAATTGTATTTTGTTAAATCTAAGTTCATTTGCCTGACAGCTAGTCTGTGCGTGTCTCAGGCTCACAACTGATACTGTGCCCAGTGCAACCAATCCATTCAGGTGGTGTACCAGCAGTGTACATTTAAAAAACCCAAAATTGTATTTTGTTAAATCTAAGTTAATTTGCCTAACCTCTATTCTGTGTGTGTCTCAGGCTCACAACTGATACTGTGCCCAGTGCAATCAATCCAATCTGGTGGTGTACCAGCAGTCTACTTTTAAAAACCAAAACTTTTATTTTGTCTAATCTAAGTTCATTTGCCTGCCTACTAGCCAGTGTGTGTGTCAGGCTCGCAACTGATACTGTGCCCAGTGCAACCAATCCAATCAGGTGGTGTACCAGCAGTCTGCTTTTAAAAAAAACCCAAATTGTATTTTGTTAAATCTAAGTTCATTTGCCTGACCGCTATTCTGTGTGTTTCTCAGGGTCACAACTGATACTGTGCCCAGTGCAACCAATCCAATCTAGTAGTGTACCAGCAGTCTACTTTTAAAAACCAAAACTTTTATTTTCTCTAATCTAAGTTCATTTGCCTGCCTACTAGCCAGTGTGTGTGTCAGGCTCACAACTTATACTGTGCCCAGTGCAATCAATCCAATCTGGTGGTGTACCAGCAGTCGACCTTTAAAAAAACGCAAATTGTATTTTGTTAAATCTAAGTTCATTTGCCTGACCGCTAGTCTGTGTGTGTCTCAGGCTTACAACTGATACTGTGCCCAGTGCAATCAATCCAATCTGGTGGTGTACCAGCAGTCTACTTTTAGAAACCAAAACTTTTATTTTGTCTAATCTAAGTTCATTTGCCTGCCTACTAGCCAGTGTGTGTGTCAGGCTCACAACTGATACTGTGCCCAGTGCAACCAACCCAATCAGGTGGTGTACCAGCAGTCTACCTTTAAAAACCCAAAATTGTATTTTGTTAAATTGAAGTTCATTTGCCTGACCGCTAGTTTGCGTGTGTCTCAGGTTTACAACTGATACTGTGCCCAGTGCAACCAATCCAATCAGGTGGTATACCAGCAGTCTACATTTAAAAAAAAGCAACACTATTTTCTAATGTAATTTGCCTGCCTGCCAGCGTGTGTGTCTTAGGCTCACAGCATATACTGTGCCCACTTGCTCAGTCAGTGCCACCACTCATATCTGGTGTTACAGTCAGTAGTCCACATTTAAACAAAGAATACAATTTTGACTGTAATACATTGAATAGCAGTTACTTGTCTGCAAGCGTGTGTGTCAGGCCTACAGAGTCTACTCTGCCAACTTCTGCAAGTGCACAGTGCCACTCATATCTGTTGTTACAGTAGCTTGCACACATAGTACCACTAATCGCAAAAAAAATGACAGGCAGAGGCAGGCCAATCCGCAGGAGCCGTCGTGGTCGTGGTGCTGTGATTCCCTTTGGCCCTACAATAATGCCCAGTGTTCAGAGGCCAGTTACCCAGAACTCAAAAACTTCTGAGGACATAGTTGACTGGCTAACACAGGACACCCAATCTTCTACAGCTTCCGCTCGGAAAATTGACGCACCATCCTCCTCAAGCTTAGCTTCGGGCACCTCTCAAGTTACCACTCGCCCGCCTGCCGCCACCACCAACACTTGTACCACAGCCGCTTCAATTGATCAGTCAGAAGAGTTATTTACACATCAGTTTGAAGAAATGAGTGATGCGCAACCATTATTGCCAGAGGATGTAGATAACAGGGATATGTCTCAGTCAGGCAGCATTACACACATGTACATACGGTGTGATGATGATGATGTACCCGCTGCTGCTTCCTTTGTTGAGTTGTCAGATACAAGTGAAGCGGGTGATGATGATGACGATGCATCCGTGGATGTCACGTGGGTGCCCTCTAGAAGAGAAGAAGAACAGGGGGAAAGTTCAGATGGGGAGACAGAGTGGAGGAGGAAACGAGTTGGAAGCAGAGGGAGGTCATCGCAAGGAGCTAGTGGCACAGTCAGACAGCATGCATCGGCACCCGGGGTCAGCCAGACAGCACGCCAATCAACACATACTGTTGCCACCACCAGAACGCCGTCACTGCAGAGCTCAGCAGTGTGGCACTTTTTTTGTGTGTCTGCCTGTGACAACAGCGATGCCATTTGCAACCTGTGCCAAAAGAAACTGAGTCGTGGGAAGTCCAACACCCACCTAGGTACAACTGCTTTGCGAAGGCACATGATGTCACATCACAAATGCCAATGGGATCAACACCTGAGTACAAGCAGCGCACAAACTCAAAGACGCCATACTCCTCCTGGTCCAGCATCTTCATCCACGTCAACCACTGCTGTCCTCCTTGCCCCCTCTTAACCATCCGCCACTCCGTCTCTCGCCTCTAGCTGTTCCTGCTCATCTCCCCACAGTCAGGTGTCTGTCAAGGGCATGTTTGTGCATAAGAAGCCAATGTCACAAAGTCACCCCCTTGCCCGGCATCTGACAGCTGGCTTGTCTGAACTCTTAGCCCGCCAGCTTTTACCATACAAGCTGGTGGAGTCTGAGGCGTAGCTATTGGGACACCGCAGTGGAAGGTACCCGGCCAAAATTTCTTTGCACAAAAGGCAATCCCCAACCTGTACTCGATTGTGCAAAAGGAAGTAATGGCATCTCTGGCACACAGTGTTGGGGCAAGGGTCCATCTGACCACTGATACCTGGTCTGCAAAGCATGGTCAGGGCAGGTATATCACCTACACTGCGCATTGGGTAAACCTGCTGACGCCTGCCAAGCATGGAATGCGTGGCTCTGCAGAGGAGTTGGTGACACCGCCACAAATTGCACACAGGCCTGCTGCCACCTACTCTACTACTCCTACTCCATCCTCTTCCATAACCTCCTCAGCTGAGTCCTCTTCTGCTGCTGCGTCTTGCTCCACATCAACGGCACCCCCCCAGCTCCCCAGATACTATTCCACATCCCGGATACGCAGTGTCACGCCGTCCTGGGGTTGACTTGCCTGAAAGCAGAGAGTCACACCGGGCCAGCACTCCTGTCCGCCCTGAACGCACAGGTGGATCAATGGCTGACTCTGCACCAACTGAAGATTGGCAAAGTGGTTTCTGACAACGGAAGAAATTTGTTGGCGGCATTGAATTTGGGCAAGTTGACACATGTGCCGTGCATGGCCCATGTGTGTAATCTGATCGTACAACGCTTTGTGCACAATTTCCCAGGCTTACAGGATGTCCTGAAGCAGGCCAGAAAGGTGTGTGACCATTTCAGGCGTTCCTACACGGCCATGGCGCACTTTTTAGATATCCAGCGGCGAAAAACATGCCAGTGAGGCGCTTGATTTGTGACAGCCCCACACGTTGGAATTCAACCCTCCTAATGTTCGACCTCCTGCTCCAACAAGAGAAAGCCGTTAACGAGTATTTGAATGACCAGGGTGCTAGGACAGCCTCTGCGGAGCTGGTGATTTTTTTGCCACATTACTGGACGCTCATGCGCAATGCCTGTAGGCTCATGCGTCCTTTTGAGGAGGTGACAAACCTTGTCAGTCGCACAGAAGGCACCATCAGCGACATCATACCATTTGTTTTCTTCCTGGAGCGTGCCCTGCGAAGAGTGTTGGATCAGGCCGTAGATGAGCATGATGAAGAAGTGGAAGAGTTGTGGTCACCATCACCACCAGAAACAGCCTTATCAGCATCGCTTGCTGGACCTGCGGCAACGCTGGAAGAGGATTGTGACGAAGAGGAGTCAGAGGAGGAATGTGGCTTTGAGGGGGAGGAGGAAGACCAATCACAACAGCCCTCCCAGGGTGCTCGTTGTCACCTATCTGGTACCCTTGGTGTTGTACGTGGCTGGGGGGAAGAACATACCTTCAGTGAGATCACTGAGGACGAGGAACGGGACATGGGTAGCTCGGCATCCAACCTTGTGCAAATGGGGTCTTTCATGCTGTCGTGCCTGTCGCGGGACCCTCGTATAAAAAGGCTGAAGGAGAACGACCTGTACTGGGTGTCCACGCTACTAGACCCCCGGTATAAGCAGAAAGTACCTGAAATGTTACCGAATTACTGCAAGGCAGAAAGGATGCAGCAGTTCCAAATGAAATTAAAAAGTATGCTTTACACTGCATATAAGGGTGATGTCCCAGCACAACGGGAATCTAACAGGGGAAGAGGTGAAAGTAATCCTCCTCCTCCCACGAACACGCCGGCAAGGATAGGACGTTTAAAAGATGTGTTGTTGATGGAGGACATGCAGAGCTTTTTCAGTCCTACGCATCAGCACAGCCCTTCGGGATCCACCCTCAGAGAACGACTCGACCGACAGGTAACAGACTACCTCGCTTTAACTGCAGATATCGACACATTGAGGAGCGATGAACCCCTTGACTACTGGGTGTGCAGGCTTGACCTGTGGCCTGAGCTATCCCAATTTGCCATAGAACTTCTGTCCTGCCCCGCTTCCAGTGTCCTGTCAGAAAGGACCTTCAGTGCAGCAGGAGGTATTGTCACTGAAAAGAGAAGTCACCTAGGTCAAAAAAGTCTAGATGGGATGGATCCCGAACGGACTGACACTGGGCGATACATTAGACTAAAAAAGGGCTGATGAGATGAGCTGCCTTGAGCTAAAAATGGTCCACAAGCTGCAGCATTTTATCTTTGAATGCCGCATGACTTGCGTGACTTATCCGCCACCAACTAGGGTTCAAGACGCAATGTTTTAGGGCAGTTTCTGCCTGGGAAACAAACGTAAATATTTCTGGTCGCTGCAACAGCAGCGGCTGCAACAATACCTAATTTTTGATAAGTGCACGCATCCCGGGGAGTCAGCGCTCGTCGGCGTGTATCATCTCTCTAATTCCGACAGTTATCAAAGTAACAGATGGAGCGATCAAAGGAACCACTCCCTGATAGGTGCTGTAACAGGTATTAAACTGATAAGAGTAGTACTTACAAACACGCCACTAATATCTGGTGGCACCTTAGATTGCACGCGCCGTGCCCCAAAATTGAAGTGGGAGGACCAACCAAGCATCTTTTTCCATCTCCCGGTTCCAAAAATCCAGGCCTTATACACGCCCCCTGATAGGTGCTGTAACAGGTATTAAACTGATAAGAGTAGTACTTACAAACACGCCACTCCTATCTGGTGGCAACTTTGATTGCACGTGCCGTGCCCCAAAATTGAAGTGATACGACCAACCGAGCATCTTTTTCCATCTCCCGGTTCCAGGCCTTATACACGCCCCCTGATAGGTGACGTAACAGGTATTAAACTTATAAGAGTAGTACTTACAAACACGCCACTCCTATCTGGTGGCACCTTAGATTGCACGTGCCGTGCCCCAAAATTGAAGTGATACGACCAACCGAGCATCTTTTTCCATCTCCCGGTTCCAGGCCTTATACACGCCCCCTGATAGGTGACGTAACAGGTATTAAACTTATAAGAGTAGTACTTACAAACATGCCACTCCTATCTGGTGGCACCTTTGATTGCACACGCCGTGCCCCAAAATTGAAGTGGGAGGACCAAACAATCATCATTTTCCATCTCCCAGTTCCAAAAATCCAGGCCTTATACACGCCCCCTGATAAGTGACGTAACAGGTATTAAACTGATAAGAGTAGTACTTACAAACACGCCACTCCTATCTGGTGGCACCTTTGATTGCATGTGCCGTGCCCCAAATTTGAAGTGATACGACCATCCAAGTATCATTTTCCATCTCCCGGTTCCAAAAATCGAGGCCTTATACACGCCCCCTGATAGGTGCTGTAACAGGTATTAAACTGATAAGAGTAGTACTTACAAACATGCCACTCCTATCTGGTGGCACCTTTGATTGCACGTGCCGTGCCCCAAAATTGAAGTGATACGACCAACCGAGCATCTTTTTCCATCTCCCGGTTCCAGGCCTTATACACGCCCCCTGATAGGTGACGTAACAGGTATTAAACTTATAAGAGTAGTACTTACAAACACGCCACTCCTATCTGGTGGCACCTTAGATTGCACGTGCCGTGCCCCAAATTTGAAGTGATACGACCATCCAAGTATCTTTTTCCATCTCCCAGTTCCAAAAATCCAGGCCTTATACACGCCCCCTGATAGGTGCTGTAACAGGTATTAAACTGATAAGAGTAGTACTTAAAAACACGCCACTAATATCTGGTGGCACCTTAGATTGCACGCGCCGTGCCCCAAAATTGAAGTGGGAGGACCAACCAAGCATCTTTTTCCATCTCCCGGTTACAAAAATCCAGGCCTTATACACGCCCCCTGATAGGTGCTGTAACAGGTATTAAACTGATAAGAGTAGTACTTACAAACACGCCACTCCTATCTGGTGGCACCTTTGATTGCATGTGCCGTGCCCCAAAATTGAAGTGATATGACCAACCAAGTATCATTTTCCATCTCCCGGTTCCAAAAATCGAGGCCTTATACACGCCCCCTGATAGGTGCTGTAACAGGTATTAAACTGATAAGAGTAGTACTTACAAACATGCCACTCCTATCTGGTGGCACCTTTGATTGCACACGCCGTGCCCCAAAATTGAAGTGGGAGGACCAACCAATCATCTTTTTCCATCTCCCAGTTCCAAAAATCCAGGCCTTATACACGCCCCCTGATAAGTGACGTAACAGGTATTAAACTGATAAGAGTAGTACTTACAAACACGCCACTCCTATCTGGTGGCAACTTTGATTGCACGTGCCGTGCCCCAAAATTGAAGTGATACGACCAACCGAGCATCTTTTTCCATCTCCCGGTTCCAGGCCTTATACACGCCCCCTGATAGGTGACGTAACAGGTATTAAACTTATAAGAGTAGTACTTACAAACACGCCACTCCTATCTGGTGGCACCTTAGATTGCACGTGCCGTGCCCCAAATTTGAAGTCATATGACCAACCAAGTATCATTTTCCATCTCCCGGTTCCAAAAATCCAGGCCTTATACACGCCCCCTGATAAGTGACGTAACAGGTATTAAACTGATAAGAGTAGTACTTACAAACACGCCACTCCTATCTGGTGGCAACTTTGATTGCACGTGCCGTGCCCCAAAATTGAAGTGATACGACCAACCGAGCATCTTTTTCCATCTCCCGGTTCCAGGCCTTATACACGCCCCCTGATAGGTGCTGTAACAGGTATTAAACTGATAAGAGTAGTACTTACAAACACGCCACTAATATCTGGTGGCACCTTAGATTGCACACGCCGTGCCCCAAAATTTAAGTGGGAGGACCAACCAAGCATCTTTTTCCATCTCCCGGTTCCAAAAATCGAGGCCTTATACACGCCCCCTGATAGGTGCTGTAACAGGTATGAAACTGATAAGAGTATTACTTACAAACACGCCATTAATATCTGGTGGCACCTTAGATTGCACGCGCCGTGCCCCAAAATTGAAGTGGGAGGACCAACCAAGCATCTTTTTCCATCTCCCGGTTCCAAAAATCGAGGCCTTATACACGCCCCCTGATAGGTGCTGTAACAGGTATTAAACTGATAAGAGTAGTACTTACAAACACGCCACTCCTATCTGGTGGCACCTTAGATTGCATGCGCCGTGCCCCAAAATTGAAGTGGGAGGACCAACCAAGAATCTTTTTCCATCTCCCGGTTCCAAAAATCCAGGCCTTATACACGCCCCCTGATAGGTGCTGTAACAAGTATTAAACTGATAAGAGAAGTACCTAGAAACACACCACTCCTATCTGGTGGCACATTAGATTGCACGCGCCGTGCCCCAAAATTGAAGTGGGAGGACCAACCAAGCATCTTTTTCCATCTCCCGGTTCCAAAAATCCAGGCCTTATACACGTCCCCTGATAGGTGACGTAACAGGTATTAAACTGATAAGAGTAGTACTTACAAACACGCCACTCCTATCTGGTGGCACCTTAGATTGCATGCGCCGTGCCCCAAAATTGAAGTGGGAGGACCAACCAAGAATCTTTTTCCATCTCCCGGTTCCAAAAATCCAGGCCTTATACACGCCCCCTGATAGGTGCTGTAACAAGTATTAAACTGATAAGAGAAGTACCTAGAAACACACCACTCCTATCTGGTGGCACATTAGATTGCACGCGCCGTGCCCCAAAATTGAAGTGGTAGGACCAACCAAGCATCTTTTTCCATCTCCCGGTTCCAAAAATCCAGGCCTTATACACGTCCCCTGATAGGTGACGTAACAGGTATTAAACTGATAAGAGTAGTACTTACAAACACGCCACTCCTATCTGGTGGCACCTTAGATTGCATGCGCCGTGCCCCAAAATTGAAGTTGGAGGACCATCCAAGAATCTTTTTCCATCTCCCGGTTCCAAAAATCCAGGCCTTATACACGCCACCTGATAGGTGCTGTAACAAGTATTAAACTGATAAGAGAAGTACCTAGAAACACACCACTCCTATCTGGTGGCACGTTAAATTGCACGCGCCGTGCCCCAAAATTGAAGTGGGAGGACCAACCAAGCATCTTTTTCATCTCCCGGTTCCAAAAATCCAGGCCTTATACACGTCCCCTGATAGGTGATGTAACAGGTATTAAACTGATAAGAGTAGTACTACTTAACACACCTTATAATAATGCAGAGAGAGGCAATGCAGTGAGAGGAGTCTGAAGAAGAGGAGTCAGAGGAAGAAGGTGGCTTTGAGGAGGTGGAAGACCAAACACAGCAGGCGTCCCAGGGGGCTTGTTGTCACCTTTCGGGGACCCTTGGTGTTGTACGTGGCTGGGTGGAGGAAGAGAACTTCAATGACATCAGTGAGGACAAGCAACGGGACATGGCTAGCTTGGTATCCAACCTTGTGCAAATGGGGAGTTTGCGGTTGTGCAAATGTACTGTTTGCGGTTGTTTGCGGTGCGTTAAACGGGGAGTTTGGTCTGTCACTGTGTAGCGGGCCTAACCCTTACACTACATGATCGATACAACATCATACCTGATGTTTTAAAGCACGCTATTCCAAACAATTTAGGAATGTTAGGTAATTTATGCCCTTTATGGATTAAAACCAGACTTTGCATCAACTATGTAATTTTCTGTGGGAGTTTTGAAATGGATCCCCCTCCGGCATGCCACAGTCCAGGTGTTAGTCCCCTTAAAACAACTTTTCCATCACTATTGTGGTCAGAAAGAGTCCCTGTGGGTTTTAAAATCCGCCTGCCCATTGACGTCTATGGCGGTTCGCCGGATTCACCGGTTCGCGAACATTTGCGGCAATTCACGTTCGCGATTCGCAAACCGAAAATTTTATGTTCGCGACATCACTACTAGAGACCCATTTTGCTAACAATAAAACTCCTTCTTTCCTACACAAAGATTACCCCAATTTTTATATTTGCAACAAAGAAACCAAAAAGGCTGGAGCAGCTTTCCTAATTCATAAAAATGTGTCCTTCAAACTTGAGAGCACAATAAAAGATAAAGAAGGCAACTGCCTAATATTAACTGGGATCATTCTAAATAAGGTTTAATTAGTTAACCTCTACGCACCCACTACTACTCCGCACAACATGCTAACTAAACTTCTAAATACTCTTATCTCCATTGAAAGGCCAAATTATTATGGGAGGCGATCTCAAACTAGCGTTACAGCCAAGTCTAGATAGATCCAAGTATCTCTCTGATACACGCTATTCTAAAAACCTTAAACTAATCAACACTCTTCTGCGTAAATTAGAGCTTATAGATGCATGGAGGGGACATCATCCTGACGACATAGAATAAACACACTTTTCCAATATACATAATTCATATTCTAGGATAGATGCCTTATAAATAGATTCCAAACTATTTGACCCTTGTCAGATCTCTCCGCTCTATCAATTAAAATTGATTTAGGCATTAATCTTAAAACAAAATTTAACTGGAGACTAAATTAAATGCTGATCTCAAATCCCTCCATCCAAACTCAAGTTGAACAAGTTCTCAAACTCTATTTTTCCCAAAATGACATTCCAGAAACTGGAATCAGATGGATTTGGGTTACCCATAAAGCCTTCATCAGGGGCACTCTAATTAGACTAACTACTACCTATAAAAAAAAACTAAATCTAAAAGAGACCAAACTATTTAAAATTAAAAATTCCACCATAATTAGAAAATGATATATATTATATTGTATATTATATTATAAAAAATAGAAAACTAGAATAGAATTAGACATTATTCTTTCAGATAAAACCGAAAAAGACATTAGGAAAAATTCTATACCCGAGTAAATAAACCTTCACACATGCTGGCTGAAAATCTCAGAAGTAAACAAAGTTATAATCAAATTTATCAAATTAAAACCCTACAAGGGAATATTTCCATGAGTCAAACTACAATTCAAAAAACTATTGCAAATTACTTTCAAGATATTTACTCCTTGCATTCTAAGACCAGCAACTTTATAATACAAGATTACCTGAACAGATACAACTTGCCCACAGTCTCTACTTAACCTACTAAACGCAGAAGTTACCGATAAAGAAATTAGCAAAACCATTAACAATCTTAAATAGGGAAATCACTGGGACCTGATGGTTACTCAAATGTTTACTATAAAACGTTTTAACTTATTCCATACTTGACTAGACTATTTAATGCTATACTGCAAGGCAAAATAATGCTTCCAGAACTAAATCAAGCCAATCTAATATTTTTTCCTAAAACAGGACGAGATCCACTCAACGTTAAAAATGTTCGCCCAATATCTCTGTTAAATTGAGATATAAAAATACTAGAGAAAATAATGTCAATAAGGCTGGCAAAATTTCTCCCCAGACTGATCGATAAGGATCAAGTCGGCTTTATAACATTTAGAGAAGCAGGAGACAGTATCCGGAGAATACTAAATATACTCCATCTAGCGAAATCTACTAATACCCCACTATGCACTCTATCTCTTGATTTGGAAAAAAGCCTTTGATTCCATTGAGTGGCCCTATCTACATGCGGTATTAACTAGATTAGGAAACAAGGGAAATGTCATTAATCTTATTATGACATATTATCGGGATTCAATAGCATACCTCAAATTGCCAGGCGAATCTACTGATTACATTTAAATGCAAAGAGGGACAATTCAGGGATGCCTCCTATCTCCTTTATTATTTGCCTTAGCTATAGAACCCTTAGCCCATGTTATCCAAACCCAATCTAAAATAAAGGGTTTTTCAATAGGCCTTTATAAATTGAAATGTTTTCTGGTCGCCAACGACATATTGTGTACACTTACAGACCCTGTAAACTCCATTTCAGCCTTAAGGGATACCCTTGAAAACTTTGGTCAGATTTCTGGCCTTAAGGTAAACCTTGGAAAAACAAAAGGTAATAATAAGTTAATAATAATAATCAAATCCCAAACCAAATAATAGACCGAATTAAGGAAAAATATACATTCTCATGGCCAAATTCCCACCTTAAATACCTTGGCCTTAATATAACCCTGTAATTGTCCAATCTATATAAAGCCATCTACACACCCCTCTTGAAAGAACTGTCCGCAGACCTCTCTAAATGGAATACATGTCAGATCTCTTGGACAGGAAGAATAAATGCCATTAAAATGAACATATTACCTAGGATCTTATATTATTTCAGATAAAAACCCATGCCAATTAATGCATCAGATATAGAGAAACTTCAAAAACAAGCCTTTAGATTTATCTGGCAAAAAAAAAGTCCAAGGATAAATATTTAGAAACAGCAACTAAAGTCCTACATAGAGCATATCTTACCCCAGACAAACTGCATAAACTCAACCCACAAATCTCTCCTGAATGTATCAGAAACTGCAAAGAAAAAGGTACCTTTCGCCATATTTGGTGGGATTGCCAATTAGCTCAAAACATGTGGTCTAATATCACCAAAATAGCATCTGAAACCCTAAACACCACAATCAAGCCCTCAATAAACGATTGCCTTTTAGGTATACCTAACCCCCACATCAGTAAAAATCTAAATAAATGACTACAATTTTTAATGCTGGCGGCAAAAAATCACCTGGCCAAAAAATGATCAGAATTAAACAAACAAGACATAATTAACAGACAAAATAATATAATGATTAATGACAGATTGACCCACACCCTTAACAACACATACCCAACCTTTCTAGAAATCTGGGGATACTGGATACATTCAACATAAGCGATCTCTATAACTTAAAAATTAACTAATACCTCACCTCTCACATAAACATCTTCCAAAAACTAGCATACCTCGAGCTCCGGTGTAGACCTCAAACCTTGAATAACCATTGAATAACTCAGAGGAAAAGTGTCTTTATTATTGTTTATGTTTATTGTGCATCTCACATTTCTGCTCCTGCCACTGCCTGGATCATTGGCCACAAATTAATCCAGAATGAATGGACCTCATATTTTATGTGAGAAACTTGGTGGAAAGTTGTTTTGTTCTTCAGTTTCAGAGTTGCTGCTTTTATAGGGACTCCTGAAAGCCCTGTTCTGACAGGTGTTGGAGGTCCTTGTTTGTAAGGCTCTTGTCTTAAGCTTGAAGCAACTCCTCAATGTCCTGAGCATTGGCATCTATCAGTCCAGCCATATTGACAAGGTCTACAATATCCATAATGATGGGTTGTTCTGGCTCCATATCTGCACACAGTTCTGGCCATGTCTTCCTCCACACTCCTTTCAAACATTGCTGTGTCAACTCCTTCCAGGTCAAATCAATGTTAGTAACGGCCTGCATGATGGTATACTTTTTCCAAAAATCTATCATGAATTATTTGTCCTTGATGTATGTTTTAAGAAAAATGAGCAGCGAAGATAAAAGGCCTTGAAGTTCTAAATAGCCCCCTGATCCATTGGCTGGATTAGTAAAGTAGTGTTGGGTGGCAGGTAAACTACTTCTACAGCAACAGCAATCAACCTCAGACAATCGCTTTGTTTATGCCTGCAGTAATGTTGCTTGGGAGGACAGAAATGTTCAGCGAACCAGTTTTGGAAGATATCTATGGTGATTCAAGCTTTACATTTTAAATGCAAGTTGATTGGCAAAGTGGATTTTGGAATCCCCTTCATGGCTCTAGGTGTTTTTGAATGGTGCACCAGCAATGGTTTGATATTGAAATCACCATTTGCATTCCCAACTAGAGCAAGGGTTAGACGGTCTTTGGCTGCTTTGAACCCTAGTGCTCACTTCTGCTTGCATGATATGAAAGCACACCTTGGCATTCACTTCCAGAACAGTCCAGTCTTGTCAACATTGAGTAACAGTTACGGAGGTTAATTGCCTTTTTCTATGATCTTTTTTAAAGTAGTCGAACCAACCACTGCTGATTGAAAATATTCCAGTCATATCTGTTGTTTGGCTTTGAATATGACCGTTGATGCTGAATATGACAGCAGATGCTTCTGGTCTTCTCCAGGATGATGGACTGGCTGAGTGGCATATTGTGCTCTGTTTTGACATCAATCCAGATGGAAAGCTGCTTCTCCATTGCCTCCATTTCCTCCATGTCGTAGCATCTGGATCAGGTAATTTTCTTGACACAAAATGTAGTGCTGGTACTTGCCAAATACTTGAATTTCTCCTTATTTTTAAGGATGGTGTGGATTGTGGAGATTGGCAGCTTTAAATCTGCTCAAATGTCCACTTGGTGTTCTCCTTTTTCAAACGGTCCTGCACCTGCATCTTCACATCAAGAGAAATACTTTAGCACTTATATTTGGGTTGATCTTTTTTGCGCTTTCTCCAGTTCTGTAATACAGTTCAAAACAATACAACAATATGATGAGAAACAAGGGAACATGAAAAATATTCTGTACCTCCTCTCTGAATAGTAGTTGTAGGAACGGGTCTCTCTCTCTAGGGTTTTCTGCTCAGCCAGGCTGGCACTTTTCTTCTCCTTCTTTTTCCTGCTGTGGCACTTTTAAAGCTGTTAAAACAGGGTCCTGCAAACAAAATTGTTATAGGGGGCCACAGTGCCAAAAACATGGCTATAGAGGGGTTAAGTGCAAAGCAGGGAATTAAAAGAAAAAGAGCCCTATTGCAAATCAACGCAATGAGGGGTATACCTGTATGTTGACTGAGGTAGGGTGATATATTTCTAGTTTAAATAGAGTGTATGAACTTTAGGTATACACTGTCCTTGGGTTTCAAAGTTAATAATTTACAGACACAAATGACTAATATACATTGAATATTCTTGTTTTCATAAGTATTCCCATTTTTAATTGTATGTGTTATGTTGGGGTGTCCCTTTAATTATCAATTCAATTATTCAAATATTATTTAATTATCATTTCTGCTATTATTGCCACTTTGGCCTTTTGAAGTGTCGGTGGTATAAGATGCCTGTGAACATAATAGGAATGCACCAATTAGTTAGTTCAATGTGTAATAGATTTATACAGTTCAGTTGAGAATGAAATTTGTAACTACTGATTCTATCTCACTTGTCTTTTATATCTTTATTATAGACAAGCGACTTGCCCGTCAAAAATGACGACAATAAAATTATAATGCTGGCAAAGCTGTTTGCCACCTAATGTGAGCAGCTTCGGCGCTCACCTCGACCCTCTCCCCCTGTTTACTTCCTCCCTTTTGTCTCCTTTCCCCCTCCTCTCCCTCCCTTGTTTCTCTTTTCCCCCTTCTCTCTCTCCCCTGTGTTTCTTTTCTACCCCTCTCCCTCCCCTGTGTCTCCTCCCCCTCCCTCCCCTGTGTCTCTTCACCCCTCCCTCTCATATGTGTTCCCCCCTGTCTCCTTCCATTATGTCTGTCCACCCTCTCCCTCCCCTATTTCTGCTCCCCCTCTCCCTCCCCTGTGTCTGTTCCTCCTTCTTCCCTGTGCCTCTGTGCCTCTTTCCCCCCCTCCCCTGTGTTTCTTCCCCCCCTTCCCTGTGTCTCTTCCCCACTCCCCTGTGTCTCTTTCCCCCCTCCCCTGTGTCTCTATCCCCCATCTCCGGTGTCTCTTTCCCTCATCTACTGTGTCTCTTTCCCCACTCCCCTGTGTCTCTTCCCCCTCTCCCATGTCTCGTCCCCCTCCCCTGTGTCTCTTTCCCCCTCCCCTGTGTCTCTTCCCCCCTCCCTTGTCTCTCTTCCCCCCTCCCCTGTGTCTCTTCCCCCCTCCCCTGTGTCTCTTTCCTCCTCCCCTGTGTCTCTTTCCTCCCTCCCCTGTGTCTCTTCCCCCTCCCATGTCTCTTCCCCCCTCCCCTGTGTCTCTTCCCCCCTCCCCTGTGTCTCTTTCCCTCCCCTCCCCTGTGTCTCTTCCCCCCTCCCCTGTGTCTCTTCCCCCTCCCTTGTGTCTCTTTCCCCCCTCCCCTGTGTCTCTTCCCCCCTCCCTTGTCTCTCTTCCCCACTCCCCTATGTCTCTTCCCCCACACCTGTGTCTCTTTCTCCCTCCCCTGTGTCTCTTTCCTCCCTCCCCTGTGTCTCTTCCCCCTCCCCTGTGTCTCTTCCCCCCTCCTGTGTCTCTTCCCCCCTCCCCTGTGTCTCTTCCCCCCCCCATGAGTCTCTTCCCCCTGTGTCTGTTTCCCTCCCCCTTTTCATCCTCTTACGTCCCCTCATTCTCCTCCTCCCTCCCTTGCCCTCTTCCTCCCTCCTCCCTTTTCCCCTCTCCAGTTAACCCCCCCTCCTCTCCCCTCACTTACCTGCATTGCACTGCTCTTGCTGCTGTCCAGCGCATCTTCTGTGTCGGGACCCATTATAGTCACTAGCATATACCGGGTCCCGACACAGAAGACGCGCTGGAAAGCAGCAGAAGCAGTGCAATGTAGGTAAGTGAGGGGAGAGGAGGTGGGATAATTGGAGAGGGGGAAAGAGGGGGAGGGAGGATGAGGGGAGGGAGAGGATAAGTGTTAGATTGTAAGTCTGCGAGCTTCAATCCTGCAAAGTGCTTTAGGGAAAGCGCTATGGACACCGGATTCCAAGCTCAAAGACAGGGCCATCCACTCTTTGCAATGTGTGAATCTTTAACTTGTCATTGCCTGTAACTTAACTTACAGTCAGGTCCATAAATATTGGGACATCAACATAATTCTAATCTTTTTGGCTTTATACACCACCACAATTGATTTGAAATGAAACGAACAAGATGTGCTTTAACTGCAGACTTTCAGCTTTAATTTGAGGGTATTTACATCCAAATCAGGTGAACGGTGTAGGAAATCCGATTGAGCATGCATTTCACTTGCTGAAGACAAAACTGAAGGGAAAATGCCCCAAGAACAGGCAAGAACTAAAGACAGTTGCAATAGAGGTCTGGCAGAGCATCACCAGGGATGAAACCCAGCGTCTGGTGATGTCTATGCGTTCCAGACTTCAGGCTGTAATTGACTGCAAAGGATTTGCAACCAAGTATTAAAAAGTGAAAGTTTGTTTTATGACTGTTAATCTGTTCCATTACTTTTGGTCCCTTAAAAAGTAGGAGGCACATATACAAACTGTTGTAATTCCTACTCCGTTCACCTGATTTGGATGTAAATACCCTCAAATTAAAGCTGAAAGTCTGCAGTTAAAGCACATCTTATTTGTTTCATTTCAAATCCATTGTGGTGGTGTATAGAGCCCAAAAGTTTAGAATTGTGTCGATGTCCCAATATTTATGGACCTGACTGTACGGAATATGTTGGCGCGTTACAAATAAATTATAACAATAATAAAAAATAATGAGTGGAGGGAGAGGTTGAGGGAGAGGATGAGGGTAGGGAGAGGAGAGGGAGAGGATGATGAGAGGGTGAGGGGAGGGAGAGGATGAGGGGAGGGAGAGGCTGAGGAGAGGTAGAGGGGGAGGGGAGGGCGAGGATGAGAGGGGTAGAGGCTGATGAGAGGGAGAGTATGAGGGGGTGATGCGAGCCCTGGGACTCATGCTGCTGTCCATCTGGTCTTCGGGACCCGGCATATGCTAATGACATGACGCACATGTGACGTCACTTCATTAGCATATACCAGGTTGCGACACAGAAGACGCGCAGGACAGCAGCAGGAGCAGTGCAATGCAGGTAAGTGAGGGATGAGGGGGGGTAATTGGAGAGGGGGAAAGTGGGGGGGGAGGATGAGGGGAGGGAGGGAGGAGGAGGATGAGGGGAGGAAGAGGATGAGTGGAAGGAGAAGATGAGGGGAGGGAGAGGGGAGGGAGAGGATGTGGAGAGGATGAGGAGAGGGAGAGGATGAGGGGAGGGAGAGAATGAGGAGAGGGAGAGGATGAGGGGAGGGAGGAGGGGGTGATGCGAGTCCTGTGACTCCTGTTGCTGTCCATCTGGTCTTTGGGACCCGGCATATGCTAATTACGTGAAGCCCATGCGACATCACCTCATTAGCATATACCGGGTCCCGACACAGAAGACGCGATGGACAGCAGCAGGAACAGCGCAATGAAGGTAAGTGAGGGGAGGGGGGTAATTGGAGAGGGGGAAAGGGGGAGAGAGGAGGGAGGATAAAGGGAAGGAGGAGGAGGATGAGGGGAGGTAGAGGATGAGGAGAGGCAGAAGGGAGTTAGAGGGAGAGGATGAGGGGAGGGAGAGGATGAGTGGAGGGAGGAGAGGTGATGCGAGTCCTGGGACTCCTGCAGCTGTTATGGTGGTTAAGGGCCGCAAACAGCTGACATTGCAGTTGCGGCCCGTACTGCCTGTCCCGCGGGACGTAGGGTTGAGTGCCTACGGCGCTATCTCCACCAGTGCAGTGAGTGCCTTCAGGGCTCACTGCCTGTCGTACAGGGGGCGTAGGGATGATCGCCTACAGCGCTCATCTCCACCAGCGCAAGGAGCGTGCTTGGTGCTTTGCGAGGGCCACAGTTGCTGCAGGCTAACTGTGCGAGCCCGCAACGTTAGCAGCAACCCATATTGCTTACAACTATATATGTGATATCTACTCCAACTGGTTGATGGAGATTATATTTACTGTATGTCATTAGTTTGGTGTTGAGTGAGGCATCACTTTTAATTAATAGCCATCATGGCCAACATGAATTACCTCATATAATGTTGTAGACAGTGCCCTGTTGATTTTTATTGGCTATTTCATGAATATATGTGTAGAAAAAAGTTGATTATACTTGCATGTCTAGTACAGTATAATACATATTTATTCATTAACTTCTTTCATCTCTTATTAGTTATTGAGTTGAACAGCAGAAACAAGAACTCTTTGACCTACTCAGCATAGCACAGCAAAAACTAATTTACTGAGAAAAGAGTATAGATTTTACTTTGGAAAGGAAATTTGTTTATTTTTAGAATTATAGTTCGATGTGTCTTGACTTTGACTTTGCAAAGACAAAATGAGCTTCTGTTACATGATGAGAGGATGCTATGCACAAAAGCTTCATAAGTTAATGTTTTTAAATGTTTCTTCATGTAATAGTAGTTCTGTAGTTCACATCTCCCATAGATTAAGCAGTACCTGGAATTATAGTAATTCTAAATGTATTTTCAGTCATGGTTAACACAAAGTGTATACAAATTTTCAGTTATGAATGAATTCTTCTTATTTGTCAATTGATCATGTCTGTTACATAACTTTTAAATAAAAGCTATGAAACTTACCTATTTTGCAAGTTTCTCATCCATGTGTGTGGTAGAGTGGAATATGCCATTTAAAGCTTAATTTTTAATATTGACACTGAGCCCTGTGAGTTAATTTGGTGAATAAAGCAACAGTGAGCTCAAAAGCCAATCAGACTGAATTATACACTGTGATAGTCACATTCATGTTCAGTGGTCTTCAATAGCTCACATCACCTAAAATACAGAAAGCTAAATCTTTTACACATATATCGGAACTCTTTCATACAATAGTAACTTGTGTGTAGATGAACCTTCACTTTTAAACAGTGCAAATGGGTCTGAATGTTTACAAAAATATTTAAGCTACCTATGATTTACACTCATAGGCCCTCATTCAATTGAGATTTGGCCAATTGAATAGTGCTCTAAATAAGCACATAACATATTTTTTTTTAATAAGTTTTTAGTTAGTGAAAACCTTGCTTTTGAAAAGATGTTTACTAACTAAAAACTTCTTTAAAAAAATATGTTATGTGCTTATTTAGACCCCTATTCAATTCGCCAAATTGCAATTGAATGAGGGCCATAAAGTTTACATTTCGGCACTTGTATAAGAACATTTGTCTGTGCAATATCTTTACATTTTAGTCTATTTGGACACAAAGTTTGACACATGATTTTCTTACAACATCCGACATTGTATGCATTACCAGATAATTGAAGAAAAAATCAATGATTCACAAAATACAGAAGTACAGTATGTTAAAATCCAAATTTGAATTACTGTGAATATTTATAAAACATTTTTTTGCTTGTTATTTATTAATATGCTACATTAAATAATTTTTGTTACATTGTATACATATAGAGGACTTATAGAGGCTCAAATTTTCCTTAACATCTCACAGAAAAAATTAGCTAAATTAGCTATTTTTATGTAATTTTAGTTGTGTTTTTAAATGTAATATTTTTCTATAATTCTTTTTTACTACATGTAATATTGTTTTTGTATTTTTTGCGGTAGGTAGTTTAGGAGGATGGGTAGTGCTAGGAATATGGGGGTTCTAATGGACTCCCATGTGCGGGAAAGGGTCCATTATATAAGGACAATAATGGTTTGTGTTAGCCACGGAATATGTTGGTGCGTTATAAATAAACAATAGTTATAATAATGGTGGAAGTTATGAAGTCATGGGGGTCCAAAAAGACCTCTTTGGCAGGGGTTAGGACCCACACAGTAAATAGGTTAATGTCAGGCACCATGGTGGTCAATGGGAGACCCCATATTTATAGACTAGGTTCCCATGGGGATCCACAGGTAAAGAGTTTGATGTACCATCTAAGTTCATAGAGACCCCAATGGATATAATCAGAGGCCTTCAATTGGTTAGTTTATGCATTAAGTGCATGGGATCTATAGTATCTCCAATGGTAATTAGCAAAAAGGCACTTGGGAGTCCATAAGGACCCCATAGGGATAGGGATGATTGGCTCTAAATTTAGTATGGGTGGGTGTTGGTAAGGAGGTTAATGAAGGATTAATGAGTCCCACACTGGAAGGCACAAAACCTCTGCATTGGCATTTTTATATATTATTAACCGTTTCCCTGCTATAGGAGGAGGTTTATATAACCATATGTTTGGGAGGATGTTATGGCTAGTGTATTTTGTTTGCATTATGTAGTAGGTAATAGGCATATATCTACCACATTAAACATAAGTTGGATTTCATTTATGGATCTGTAGTAGAAATGATCATAGGAGCAGTTTGCCAAGCATTTATTTCCATTCATATATCTACTCTATAATATGGTCAATTATGCCTCCTTTTGTTATTTTCACTTTTAAACATAAAGCTAATAAGCCAATGTTACTCCATTGGTTCTGGACAAAGGGCCCAATTCAATTCCAAGCCTGCAACTTGTGTGATGTAGGGTATATGTCTGCGGGCATGCTGCGGGCTCCCGTATGTCTCTGAGTACAATGCTATTCAACTCAGCAAGGGCGCAAGTTACGGGCTGAAGCCTCAAGCCCATAAGCCTTCCCGTGGCCGCAAGCTGTTAATGGGCTGGCCGAGATGCGGCTGTTATGATCCAATCGCAGTAAAACCTAGTGCAACACAGGTCTCTCGGCCAATAGAAAGTGGTCTACCCACAGATGATTGACAAAGGGGGATTCTAAAGTTGCATTCCACCCGCCCATGCGTTGTCTGTGTTTGATTTTTTTCCGAAGTAGCATGCAGGTCCCGGAGTAATAAACCAATAGAGAGTCCATGTATTGGTGTGCCCGCTGCAGTCTATGCAGTTGCAGACTGCAGCCAGAATCAAGATAGCTTTAGGAACCAAGAACAATTAAGACCAAGAAACATAGAATATATCATATCTAGCAAATTACAGCTAATCTGAGTTGCAATTAGGAGAATCATCCAGGTTCAAGCCTAGATCTACCACTGAATGACTCCTGGGGGATGCCTCCCCCTAGCCCCACCCCCCACCCACCACCATGGAGACAGCGGCTGGCCACGGGGATTGGGGGCCCTGTGTCTAGGGGGAGGTGGACCTAGAGGCTGCAGAGATGTTTGTGTCTTCTCAACAGCACTCCTCAGTGACAATCTATTTGTCACAATGTTAACCTAATCTAGCCTGGCTACAGAGTCTTGGATCTTGGCCTATGTGATGGTGACATTTTGTATGCAGATGGCTACCTTCAATCACATGGTCCATGATCCTCTTCTCTGTGGACACATAGGGTTCTGTTTAGCATTTCGCCAATTAATGGTCTGCAAGCATTGTGAAGGAAATGTATGAGGCATACGGTTTTCACATTGCCTTTCAGGTAGACATTCCTTCAATATGTAGATCCCACAATTATGAAGCTATCATATAGCCAGAATCAAGATAGCTTTAGGAGCCAAGAACAATTAAGAGCAAGAAACAAAGAATATTACGGTAAAACGTAGTGCAACACAGGCCTCTCAACCAATAGAAAGTGGTCTACCCACAGATGATTGACAAAGGGGAATTATAAAGTTGCATTCCACCCGCCCATTCGTTGACTGTGTTTGATTTTCTTCTGAAGTAGCACGAAGGTCCTGGAGTTGGAGGTTGGTTATAGATAGAGAGCGAGAGTAGGAGAGTTTTGAGAGCAGTAATTTGTGGTTTTGCTAATTTCTTTTATGCTATTTTACACTTAATCCTTGCTGACACATATTTACAGATCACATATATAGTTGTGAGCGTACGAGTTGTTGCTAACGCTGCGGGCTCGCGTAGCGAGGGCCGCGGCTCGCGCAGCGAGTCGCGGGCCGCGCGTAGCGAGGGCACTGTGCCAGGTTCTCAGTTGCTGGCATGGAGCGCCGAAGGTGCTCCTTGCCAGCAACTGAGGACCCTCGCGAAGCGAGGGCCTCAGTTGCTGGCTTGGAGCGCCGCAGGCGCTCCATGCCAGCACCTGAGGACCTCGCAAAGCGAGGTCTTCAGTTGCAGCAACTGCGACCCTTGCAAAAAAAAATTTACGTCGCAACACATTACGACACTCGCAAACAACATACGACACACGTTCACACACATTACGACACTCGCAAACAACATACGACACACGTTCACACACATTACGGCCTCGCAACACTCGGACGCAACTCGCGAACATTACAAAATTACAAACACAATACATACACACAGCACATACATAAAAAACTTACCTACACAAACAGGAAGCACCCAGGACCTCAAAAATGCAACTTACAACTTAATTGCACTCAAAATAAAAGAGTTTAGACACTAAATACTTTGTTAAGCGACACAAAAAATGGCCGACGAATAAAACGAAAACGAGGCTACACACGCAAACACCATACGAGACACGTTACTACACATTACGACTTCGCAAACATCGGACGCAACACGCCGACATACAAACATTTAAAACTTAACAAAGACACACAACAAACACATAAAAAGCTTACCTACAGCAAGAGGAACCAGCCAGCACCTCAAAAAAACAAGTTACACCTACATTTAAATCAAAATAAACACTTTAGACACTAATACCATCGCTAAGCGAGAGAAAAAATGGCCGACGAACAAAACGAAAACGAGGCTTCAGACGTAACTACACTACACTTACTCGCAATAATGAAACACATACTATGCGGAACGTATCACAATCATATTAAACACCATTTTGAACAGTAATACGCCTAAAATGGCGGATGGAACGCAAATTGTAAGCTGGAACGCAAATAGCGCATGCGTATTGCGTTCTAACGGTCTCACTTTCCAGAACTTTCTACAAGTTTATAAATACTGCCTATTTCCAACTAAAAAATACATTTCTCCTCAGGTGATCAACGGAGTGACTTCTGCTTTTACTTGAGAAGACAATTCTTTACTAATTTACTACTTTACATTGTGCAAATTACAACTGACAGGTAAGCTATAATATATTACATTTTATTATCAGGTCAGGTCAAACAAATAAAAAAATAAACTAGGATTTATGTAGTCATCATGTATTGCACATTTATGTGTATAGGCTCACAAAAAAAATTAAACTGAGCTTTATGTATAGTGACCTCTGACACGCACATATATGTCTATAATGTATAGTCACATGTGACACGCACATATATGTCTATAATGTATAGTGACATCTGACACGCACATTTCTGTGTATTGCCCCTTCATAGTGACATGTGACACGCACGTATATGTCTATAATGTATAGTGACATCTGACACGCACATTTCTGTGTATTGCCCCTTCATAGTGACATGTGACACGCACGTATATGTGTATAATGTATAGTGACATGTGAGACGCACATATATGTCTATAATGTATAGTGACATCTGACACGCACATTTCTGTGTATTGCCCCTTCATAGTGACATCTGACACCGACATATATGTCTATAATGTATAGTGACATGTGACACGCACATTTATGTGTATTGCCAATGCAACAAAATTAGCTTACAACAAAATCAGTAAACAACTACATTTAAATGACATTATATCTCATGTATACTGATATGTCACACGCACATATATGTGTATCATCTATAGTTACATCTCACACACACACATTTATGTGTGTTAGAAAAAAATAAAAAATAAGGTTAATTTAACCATTTAAATTTGACTCATGTATACTGATATGTCACACGTACACTTCATGTATGTGACATATGTGTGTAGACACCAACAAAAAATAAGGTTAATTGAATTCATTTACTGCAATTCAATAGATCATATAAAGCTGAATCTTTTTATTTCTTTTAATATTCAAACAGACTCTGCATCAACAGCGTCTCTCAACAATTTGCACCGTGCACTGTGAAGCACAATCCCTTTTAAAGAACACCAACAAATTTGAAGAGGTAAGATACAACAAGACATTACATGCTCAAAAGGCCATGCTTTGCTAGATGAAAAATTATAAATATACAAATAACTATTTCACTTTCTTTTTCAAACAGACACTACAAGAAGACCGGCGGATTAAGATTGCCAGGAAGGCACCGTCTGTCATTCAAAACTTCTATCAAGGTAAAGTATTAAGTATAAACAAGAAATAACCATGAGCCTTATTCAATTGCAACTTTCTCAATTGAATAGAGCTCTATATAAGCACATAATATTTTTTTATACAGAACTTTTTAGTTACTGAACTTCTAACCACAATCAAGGTTTTCAATAACTAAAAAGTTTGCTCAAGAAATATGTTATGTGATTATATAGATCCCTCTTCAATTGGCAAAATTGCAATTCAATGAGGACCTATATATCTTTAATGGCCAAGGGCCTCACTCAAATGTGATTTGCCCATTTCAATAGGGCTCTATATAAGCACAGAGCATATTTTTTAAAGGAAATTTTTCTTTTGTGAACACGTTCCTTTTGGATACAAGTTCACTAAATACAAAATTCCGTAAAAAAATATGCTCTGTGCTGATATTGAGCTCTATTCCATTGGTCAAAACACAATTGAATGAGGAGCTCACAATATAACAAATGCAGTAACCAAAGGCCCTCATTCAATTGCTATTTTGGACAATTAAATATGCCTATAAATAAGAACTTTTAGGCCCTTACTCTATTTTAACAAATATATGTCATGTGCTTATTTACAACCCTATTCAAATTTATACATTGCAATTCAATTACGGCCTTAGAGTACTATTACATTGTAAAATATGCAATTGAATGAGGGCCAAACTATGCAACATATGGTACACACAAAGGCCCTCATTCAATTGCAATTTGCCCAATTGAATAGGGCTCTAAATAACAACATAACAATTGCTTAAAACTAAGGTTTTAGTTAATAAAAAAATATCAAAAATACAGTTTTTCAATGACTACAAAATTATTTTAAATAATATGCTATGTGCTTATTTAGGGCACAATTCAATTAGCCAAATCGCAATTCAATAACACACAAACTGCTACACACAAAACAGAATTTCTTATTAAATGTTTAACAACCTATAAGCCTTACAAAGAAGAAAAAATAAGAATAACAAAAGTGTTGTGCACCTAATAGCATTGTATAAAAAAGCACACAAACTCATAGCAAACTATATTAACATTCTTCTTTAATGTTTAACAACCTATAACCTGTACAATCAAGAAGAAATAAGTTTTGCACAAGTGATGCCCACCAAACAGGATTGTCAAAAACTAACACAAACACATAGCAAACTACATTAATTATATTATTTCATGTTTCACTAACTATAACCATCCCAATAAAGGTTAAATAAGTATACCACAAGTGGTGCGCACAAAACAGGATTGTACAAAAACTAACATAAACACATAGCAAAATAAATTCATATTCTTATTTAATATATCACAACCCACAAGCCTTACTAAGAACCTTAAATAAGAATAACAAAAGTCGTGGGATTGTACAGAAAGTTACAAAAAAAATTTTTGAAAAAAATAACCATAAATGATACAATACAGCCTAATTCATACATTTTTTACTTATTTAAAAGACATTTCACTCAAACAACATTTTCTATTTTACATTACAACAGATACTGCGTGAAGACAATCGGACGAGGACTTTTTCCACAGGACCGGACCATCGGACGAGGACTCGGACCAGACCAGCAGACGAGGAATTTCAACACAGGACCAGACCAGCAGACGAGGAATTTCAACACAGGACCAGACCATCGGACGAGGACTTTCACCAACGGACCACAACATCGGACGAGGGATATCGCCACAGGACCACAATATCGGACGGGGGCTATCGCCACAGGACCACACCATCGGGCGAGGACTTCCAACAGAGGACCACACCATTGGACAACGATTTTGAAACGAGGACCAACAAACATTCGGATTTAAATCACACTTCAACCAAGGTAAACTATAATAAGTACTAAAGTATAAAACTAAAGAAACTGCTTTCAGTTGCATCCGTGTCAACAGAAAAATAAAATAATTAATTTACTATCTCCCTTATTTTATTTCAATTGCTACTATGCAATACATAGCTCAATAACCACATCACTTTTTTTTTCAGCAAAGAAGTTTTGCAGTCGTAAATATGTATCCACAAACAAAGTTTTTAATAAATAAAACCATTATTTTAAATAAATATGTTACATGCTTATTTACAGCAGTATTCCATTGCCCAAATTCTGAGCCACTGAAGACAGGAATTATAAATTTAACTAAATATCAATGATACATTCATGATTTGCCTTTTATTTCAACAATTGTGCACAATAATCTTTAACAGGAATTACAAATTTAAATATACACAATTACATTTATTTGTTTCCGTTTACAGATTAATATGGCTGATAACGAGACCAAAGAAGAGAAGAAAAGACGTCAAACTAGAGAAAGACAAGAGAGATGGGCCGACCAGCAGACACCGGAAGAGAAAGAAATTCGAAGAGAAAAAGAACGCAAAAGACTTGCAAATAAAAGAATATCAGCTGCAAAAATGAAAGATACAACCAAAAAAAATAAAAAAATAATAAAGCATTTACAAACTGTTCCTAAAACATCAGATGACATTTTACAACATACCAGTCAAGACAGACCAAAAAAAACAACTACAAAAAAAAAGCATTTACAAACTCTTACTAAAAACTTACAGGAAATTTCAACCGAACAAGTCCAACATATACCAAGAAAAGCTACGAAAAAAACTAAACATTTAGAACCTGTTGTTGAAACATTTCATGACTTTTCATCTGATGAATATCAAAGTCAACATCCAATATGCGTTGCAAATTGTCCTTTACTGAAGTCTTTAGCAGTAGAGGTTCATAGTTGTGGGGACATGACTACTCAATGTCAATTTTGTGAGGCTTATTATTTTAAACAGGAGAGACCTCGAGATGGACGATTTATTAGTTGTTGTCAAAAAGGAAAGTTCAAACTTCCACAAAGGAAACAATTTCCAACCTATTTACTAAATATTATGACTCAACCTACTTTTCCAAATTACAACAATTTTAAGACAAACATAAGATCCTACAATAGTGCCATATCATTTGCATCTATGGGGGCAACATTGGCTGCTAATGTACCAGGACATGGTCCTTACTGTTTTAAAGTCCAAGGACAAATTTATCATCGGACTTCACATTTACATCCAGAGGAAGGAGAGCAAAGAAAATTCGCTCAACTATATGTCCTAGATACAATGGAAGCTGTTGACCAACGTATGCAGATGGAAGAAAATAAAAAATGCTTACCCAGTGTTTTTATAGAGCTAAATAACATTATGGACAACAATCCCTACAGTAAAGCTTACAAAAAATTGGCAGAAGTAGAAAATGAACAACTACTTCATGCACAAAGACATCAATTACCCATGCCAAAGGTTAATATGGTGCTTAAAAGAGACAGACATACTGATAAACGTCGTTATAACTTGCCAACATCAAATGAGGTTGCAATGGTCTTTCACAATGATGAAGGAGAACCACCATTTCAAAGAGACATTAGAGTATATCCCAGAAATGAGGACCAACCATTTATTAATATTAATATCTTAAGTCCAAATTTAGATCCAATGACATATCCCATCTTTTTCCCACACGGAGAAGCAGGTTGGCAACCAAAATTAACCCTTCCCAGTTACCCAAATGCTAAAGCCAGAATCCGAAATAATGTTTCTATGCTTGAATTTAAAGTTGCTCAAATTGCCATTAGAGATGATTTTAATCCCATTTTATGTGGTGGAAAACTAACACAACAATGGATTATTGATTCATATTTGCAAGTTGAGGCAAATAATTAAAACTTTATAAAATATCAACAAGATAAACTACGTGTAGAACAATATTGTGGACTCATGGACTATGTTGCTGACGTGGCTACAAGCAGAGACATGACAGCTGGCAAAGCCATCATTTTACCATCTTCCTTTCAAGGATCTCCTCGAAATATGAGAGAAAGATACAATGATGCTATGGCTATTGTGACAAAATTTGGAAAACCAGATTTATTTGTGACATTTACATGTAATCCACAATGGCCAGAAATTCATCAAAATCTACTTCTTGGACACAGTGCTTCAGATCGACCAGATTTAGTAGCCAGAGTTTTTAAGATAAAATTAAATGAATTAATACGTGACTTTACTATAAATCAGTTATTTGGCAAATGTCTTGCTTATGTATATACCATTGAATTTCAAAAAAGAGGCCTTCCACATGCACATCTTCTCATAATACTTCAAGAGAAAGATAAATTAGATACTTCGGCCAAAGTGGATGCAGTCATAGTTGCTGAACTACCGGATCCAGAACTATATGGTAGACTATATGAGATTGTTACTCATCGCATGATTCATGGACCCTGTGGAGACCTTAATCCACAATCACCATGTATGGAAAATAATCAATGTTCAAAAGATTTTCCAAAAGATTATAGAGACAAAACATATGCCAATTGTGATGGATATCCACTTTATAAAAGAAGAGAAGGAGATAGTGCCATTATTCGTGGAAAAAAAGTGGACAATAGATATGTAGTACCCTACAATCCACATTTACTCATGAAGTACAACGCCCACATCAACGTAGAAGCCTGCACTTCCATCAAATCCATTAAATATGTCTACAAATATATTTACAAAGGTTACGATGCAGCTACTGTAGTCGTCAAAAGTGCAGACAACCCTGAAAGTAGTGAGTTAGTACATGATGAACTTGCATCTCATGTAGATGCTCGCTATGTCAGTGCGCCAGAAGCTATGTGGCGGCTTTTAAAATTTGAAATGCATGATAGATCACATGCAGTATATAGGTTAGCAGTACATTTGCCACAACGACATTTAGTCTATTTCCATTCTGGAAATGAAATGAATGCATTGGCCCAAAGTGAAGATCGTCACACTACACTAACTGCATGGTTTGCATTAAATTCCACTGATGCTCAAGCAACACAATACTTATATATTGAAATTCCATATCACTATGTTTTTGTGAATGGATTATGGAGAGCAAGAAAAACCAGAGGCAATAAAATAATTCCACGAATTTACACAGTCAGTCCAAGAGATGTTGAACGATTTTGCTTACGGATATTACTTTTAAATGTTCCAGGAGCACAAAGTTTTGAACAATTAAGAACTGTTAATGACATTGTATATGAATCCTTCCATTTAGCTGCAAGAAATAGAAACTTACTCGCTGATGATACAGAGTGGGAAAGATGTTTAGAAGAAGCAGCACAATGTCAAATGCCACGACAGATGAGAGAACAATTTGCTTTTATTTGTATCTTCTCAAATGCTCCAAATGCATTAGCTTTGTGGGAGACGATACAATGAACCCATTGCACACTTAAAAGCCTTAATGGAAATTCAAGAAGTCTTTTTAACTCATGGATTAAGTTGTGCAAGTTTTAATTTGCCTGATCCAGGTCTAATAGATGACATTAACTTTGAAGACTATGACATTCAACTACAAGCAGAAAGAACACAAGAAAGACTTGCAACTTTAAATACACTACAATTGCAAGCATTTCATGCCATTAAAAATGCTATAGATGATGACATGGTGACAGAGCGTTATTTCTATCTTGATGGACCTGGCGGATCAGGGAAAACATATTTGTACAATTTATTAATGAGTTCAGTACGAGCACAAGGACAAATAGCAATGGCGTTTGCCACTACTGGAATTGCTGCACTTTTATTAGAAGGTGGAAGAACTGTTCATAGTGGATTCAAACTGCCAGTGCCTATTTTGGAAAATTCAGTGTCAGATATTCGCATGACATCCTTACAAGCAAAGAAATTGAAGAAATGTAAATTAATTATAATAGATGAGGCCACAATGATGTCATGCTATGCCCTCCAATGTATTGACCGTTTGCTTCGTGAAGTCATGGATAATATTTTTCCATTTGGTGGAAAGGTAATTTTGTTGGGTGGCGATTTTAGACAAACATTACCTGTCGTTGTACATGGAAATCGAACAGACATTATTGAAACATGTATAAAGTCAAGTACAGTATGGAAACATTTTACCCATCTTCAACTGCAACAAAATATGAGATCAGAAGGCCAAACTGATTTCAATGATTGGCTTATTAAAATTGGAGAAGGAAGAACAGAAAAAATACTACATTTACCTGACGACACTGTAGAGATCCCACCTCATATGATTTGTCAACAAGATATTATATCGGCTATATTTGAAGGGAGCATAAATAACGAAGAATATTCTGAGCTTGCCAACCAAGTCATACTGACGTGTAAAAATAAAGATGCATTAATACTCAATAATGAAATCTTAAAAAAAATTAATGCACCACAAAGAAATTATCACAGTGCTGATTCTGTACTTGCTGATGACAATGAAAGTCAGGCAAACTTTTCAACTGAATTCATTAACTCTTTAACTCCTTCTGGAATGCCACCACATATTTTGCAGCTAAAGAAAGGTGCAATTATCATGTTACTGCGAAATATGAACCCCAAAAAAGGCCTATGCAATGGCACAAGATTAATTGTTCAACAATTAAAGGACCATTTTATAGATGCTGAAATTTTAACTGGGACCCATAAAGGAGAGAGAGTTTTCATACCAAGAATAGATTTAGCACCAAGTGAAAGTAGTCTCCCTTTTATACTTCAAAGAAGACAATTTCCCATTATTATGGCATTTGCCATGACCATTAATAAATCACAAGGTCAGACTTTCAAATCTGTGGGTATTTACTTGGAAGAACCAGTTTTTGCACATGGTCAATTGTACGTTGCGTTGTCACGGTGCAAAAATCCACAGGCTATTAAAGTTTACATTGAAAACAATGAAAGTCAAGGTGATTTATTAGAAGATGGACGTATTTTTACTAAAAACATTGTCTACTATGAAGTACTATAACTTTGCAGGATACAAACTAAAGCCATGCAAACATTTTGGAAAAACATTCAAAAATACAAAACAATTGGTTGTTTAATTCAGTCATAATTAATGGAAGTCATGTTTATGGATAATTCGCCTCACAAAAAACTTATGTTAAAATGTTAAGTCACTATGTTAATGTTTCATTCATGTTTATCGCCAGTTTATGTGCTCAGTAATGAATTACTTTAATTACGTACGGTTTAAGGAGAGTTTTTACTGTATGCCTTCCTCTACATTCAATGTATATTAAACTTAACAATTATTCTGATACAAATTGCATGTTAATACTGATTAATTTAAAGTTAAACTGTTTTTACATTCAAATGTTAATACTTTTAATTCAAAATTATGTTACAAAATGTATTTACTATGTTCCTGTTTATAATGTTCAAAATTACACAAATGTTTTGCAAAAATTCCAAAGTTACATAAAAAATAAAGTTCAATTTTAAAAATATATACTTTCAAGGTTATTCCTTACATATATTTTAAACTTCATGTTAAAATTCGGCACGTTGCAAAAAGTCTTTTTACTTTTTACTTTCCTCTGGATTCTATGGGCCTCATTCTATTATCGGCCGTAAATCGGCCGTAAGGCTGCGATTCCTTGCGAGGGTTCAGTTAACTCGCGATTCTATTATACGGCCCCGCAAGGATCTCCTTTTACGGCCGGCCGCATATCTTGGAACCGGCCGTAAGCTGTGAAATATAAAAACTGAAAAATAAATTCAAGCCTGCACTGTACAGCTCTGTAAATGCTAGGGATCATATTGGGGGACATGAGGATTAAAAGGAACCCACTCTCAAGCTTGCACATCTGCCCAAACCCGAGTTCAAATTAACTGTTTATTTGCCGGCTGCGGCGTGGGTGTGTCTGAAATGCTCCAAGCACTCTGGACTTTTTACATGGATATTTTACGGATATTAAAAATTAAATATTTTACGGATTTGAGTATAGGGTAATTATGTGCTATTTTTTCTAACACCTAAAATCCCTTTATAGTCTTCTAAAAGTGCAGGATGGCTTTATTTGAGCTATTTTATATGCTTAATTGGTGCTAGCGAGACCTTTTTCCTGCAAGTAACTGCGGCTCGTTTTTAGCCTTGCAGAGAGGTTTCCCGGAGCAATTGAATTGCAAATCTCTTGCGGCCGTTTAAGATCAAAGGCTTTCCTCCGGCGCGAGCGGCCGCAAGAGATAGCAAGGCACCGGCCGCAAGCCTGCCGGAATCCCCGGCCGTAAGGGAATAGAATACCCGAATAGCTTGCGGCCGGTCCTTGCGGCCCCGCAACGGCTGCGGCCGATAATAGAATGAGGCCCTATATATATTAAAGTGAACAATTCTTCAGATACAAAATTCATTTTTAAAAACCATTACATCAACGTTTTACAAAAATACATGTTCATATCACAATACTTACAAGGGTCAAAAATATATTTAAATAACTAAACAACTTCACAAACATATACATCACATTGCCGTCATTTTTTGACGGGCAAGTCGCTAGTTACACATAATAGCAATGCACATAATTTAAATAACACACATAGAGACACATAGAGCTAGGTCACTCGATGCACCCCCCCCCCCCATTCCCATCCCCCACACCCATCCCCCAACACTTATTAAATACACATAATACCCACATTTTTTTTCATCATACATATACAGCCAAACTTTTTATAATTTATCGTTATATTATTTTTGGGCTTATAATGGAGGGAGGAGATAGGAGGGGAGAGGAGTGGAGGGGCAGGGAGGAGGAGATGAGGATAGGTGAGGAGAAGAGAGCGGATATAGTGGTGGCCCTAGGGAGTGGAGGAGAGGAGTGGAGGGGAGGAGGAGAGGAGTAGTGCATTGGAGGAGAGGAGTTGATCACTTTTTTTCAGATTTTTGTTTTGTCACCACACTGTATGTGAAACTGGATTGGATTGCACAGTCCAGAGGTTTAAGCATCTGTTTCATTGAGCAGATCTAGACAAACTGTAAGTGATATGCACATTAATGGTTTCTTCAATTAAATGGAGGGATTTCTGATGATCCTTTTTCTCATCAGATTCCGGTTGCAATGGTGTAGTGACAACATGTCACCCTGGTAGGTGCTAAGCATCATTCGTATTAGATAATTACATTATCCCCTTTAGGTATTCCCTTTTTACCACAAGCCTCTTGCTCTCCCGGTATCCGCCCACACCACACACATGATATTAATGCACAGTCTTGTCCATTTCTGATTGTGCTCTGTGTATGAAATAAAGCTTTGTCATACCATTCTCACCCTGTCAGTGTGTTTTCAATGGTTGAGGTTATGAGACATCCACATACATCACATTTGTGTCACATTCCCATAGCTGTAAACTAATGAGCTCTAGTTACTATGCAATAGATTAATACATGACATAACAATAATAATAATAGTAATAATAGCATTAGATATCATATAATAATATCAATTATAATAGTTGTCGTACTGCGAGTTGCTGTCTTGCTTTGTGGGCCTCGCAAAGCGAGCCCCGCAACTGCAGCCCATGCGATGAGCTCCGAGGTGCCCTCATCACTTAGCTGCAATGAGCGCCAAACAGACTTAACCGCAATGAGCGCCACAGGTGTTCATCGCAAGGCCTGCGGGAACCTAAGGCATGCAATTCTTTACAGAATGCAATACTTTACAACTTTAATGGCCAAGCGCGTCAGTCCAAAGACCCACAACAAACGAAAAATGTACAACAAAAAAGAAGTATACACTCATACACAACACAGGGGGAGAGCCATGAAGCCTTGGAGTGAGATGGCATGCTAATTGGAGCCATATTTGGGGTTTTTAGTTTTTAGTCAATCGAAAAATATGGCGCCCGAAAAAACGTAAGATTTAGAAGACAGGATCAAAACAAGGCCGAAACACGTAACATTTACCCGAGCAACTAGAGCCACGTCGGTCTTACAAAATACACAATGACGAAGCCCATAAATTGCTCGTGAGGCACGCAGGACATTCATTTGCAAATAAGAAAATTACCTCTAAAATGGCTTTGGTTCGTGCTTGCATCCTATATATACTGCACACTTGGCACATTGTTCACACTTTCTCCCCAGAGATTGTTAGCTCTTTAGGATATTGATTGCTTGATATTACTGAAAAATAGGTAAATAATATTATTTTATTAATTGATTAATAATAAAAAAATGGAAATTTTAAGATTTTACACTGCTCCTATTTAGGAATAGATAGATTCTTAGCGCTTTTAGGTTTTGCATGTATGACAATTAAAGATAATAGATTTATTGATGAATGAATTAATTGAATCAATTATTAAAAAAACATTATATTAAATTAATTCATACATTTTAAGCAGGACGGCATTTAAGGACACACAATAGTGAAATGATCATTTTCTTTAACCTGATTTTATTAAATAATTATTGCATTAAAACAAAATAAGCTGCTCAAATATAAGTTGCATATTTTACACTGCCCTCATTTATTAATGGATGCAAAGCTCTTCACATTTAGCATTTAGAACAATAAAATATAATTACATAAAATGTAACTAGTGATTAATTAATTAATTATGCTAAATAATACACATTAAATTAAATTTGGCCAAAACATTTTGCAATTAAAGAAATAGCGCTGCAGATTCTTTAACAAATAATAATTAACAAATAAATTGTACTGATATCTGTGTTCAGGAAGCTTAGGATAGTCCCTTATTTACAGCACCACCAGTAGAGAGTCACTATCGTGGGTTACTAAATGTGGTTTGTCAGTTTTGTGGGGCATATCATTTTCACAAGGAAAGATCAAGAGATGGGGAGTTAATTATTTGCTGTCAGAAAGGAAAGGTAAGACTTCCAGAAAGACACACATTTCCATAATATTTAAAAAATACAATGACTGATCCAACATTTCCAAATTATAGGAATTTTAAACAAAACATCCGGTCTTCTAACAGTGCAATTTCATTTGCTTCTATGGGTGCAACATTAGCAGAAAATGTGCCAGGACATGGCCCTTACTGTTTTAAAGTACAAGGACAAATTTACCACTGGACTTCACATTTCCACCAATAAGCAGGAGAGCAAAGAAAAATTTCCACAGTTATATGTCCTAGATACAATCCTGAAAATAAAAAATGCTTAGCCACAGTTTTTCAAGAGATGGATATTACTATGACCAACAACCCATATACTCAAGCATACAAAAAATAGCAAAAGTTGAAAAAGAATAACAGACACATGCTCAAATAAATCAATTGCCAATGCCAAGAGTAAATATGGTTCTTAAAAGAGATCGCCATTCTGATCAAAGATGGTATAATTTACCAACAACACATGAGGTTGCCATGGTCTTTCAAAATGATGATGGTTAACCACCATTTCAGCAGGATATTAAAATATATCCCCGAAATGAAAAGCAACCTTTTATAAATATAAATATATTAAGTAGTAATTTGGATTCAATGTCATGTCCCATTTTGTTCCCAAATGGTGAGCCAGGATGGCAACCAAAATTACAAATGCAAACTTATCCTAATAGTAAAGTTCGTGTCAGAAACAATATTTCTATGCTGGAATATAAAGTGGCAAAAACTGCTATTTATGATGATTTTAATCCTATTTTATGTGGGGGGAAACTCACACAGCAATGGATGATTGATTCATATCTACAAGTTGAAGCAAATAATCAAAATTTTATCAAATTTCAACAACAGAAGCTTCGGGTAGAACAATATTGTGGATTGATGGATTATGTTGCTAAATTGGCTACAAACAGAGACATTCCAGCTGTAAGAGCCATCATTTTGTCATCCTTTTTTTTCAAGGATCGCCTCACAGTATGCATCTACATTTGCTGATGAAGTACAATGCACACATAAATGTTGAAGCTTGCACTTCTATCAAATTCATAAAATATGTTTATAAATATATATACAATGAATATGATGAGGCAACTGTTGTTGTGCAAGGTGCACAAGATGACAAAGAAACTCCTGATTTACATGATGAACTTTCATGTTATTTAGATGCTCCTGAAAATTTGAAATGCATGATCGCTGTGTATCGATTAGCTGTACATTTGCCACAGAGTCAATTAGTTTGCTTTACTGCTGTGAATGAAACAAATGTTCTAGTCCAAAATTAACATAAAGCAACAACACTTACTGCATGGTTTCAATTAAATTGCACCGACACTGAGGCAAGACAATTTTTATACATTGAGATTATACATCACTATGTTTTCATAAATGCCCAATGGCAACAAAGAAAAAAAAGTGGAAATAAAATTATCCCAAGAATGTATACGGTTAGTCCTAAAGACATTGAACGTTTCAGTTTAAGATTACTTATTTTAAATGTTCCTAGTGCACAAAGTAATGAACATTTATGCAAAGTGAATTACATATGTCAAATGCCAAAGCAGATGAGAGAACAGTTTGCATTCACTAGCTTTGTGGGAAACATTTAAATTACACGTGTGAAGACTTTTTGAAATATTACAATGAGACCATTGCAGAATTAAACGCATTAATGGAAATTCAAGAAGTCTTTCTTTGTCATGGATTAAATTGTGCTAATTTTAATCTGCCTGATCCATGACTGATAGATGAAATAAACTTTTGAGATTATGATGCTGATCTTGAAATACAAAACACAGAAGAAAAAATAGCAACTTTAAATACATTGCAATTGCAAGCATTTAACGCCATTAAAAAAAGCAATAGATAACAATATGCTCAAAGAGCGTTGTTTTTATCTAGATGGCCCTGGGGGATCAGGAAAAAACGTATCTATATAATTTATTGATGAGTTTCATTCGATCTCAAGGTGAACTGCCCTTTGCAACAACTGGAATTTGCGACACTATTGTTAGAAGGTGGTAGAACTGTACACAGTGGATTTAAACATCAGTGTCCGATATGAGAATTACATCATTACAAGCTAACTAACTAAAAAAAAAAAAATAATTATAATAGATGAGGCAACAATTATGTTGTGTCATGCCCTGCAATGTATTGGTCATTTGTTGAAAGAAGTCATGGCTACAGAATTGCCGTTTGGAGAGAAAGGTGATGCTGTTAGGTGAAGATTTTAGGCAAACATTACCTGTTGTGGCACTTGGAAATATGACTGACATAGTAGAAACATGTATAAAGACAAGTAAACTGTGGAAAAGATTTACACACCTTAAATAAGAACAAAATATGAGATCTGAAGGCCAAAATGAATTCAGTGATTGGCTAATTCAAATTGGAGAAGGAAAACTTCTAAAAATAAGTAATCTACCTGATAATACTGTTAAAATTCCATCACAAATGATTTGCAAATAATCACTTATATCTGCAATCTTCCTAAAAACTATCAATAACGAGGATTACTCAGACATTGCAAACAAAGTAATATTAACACCAACAAATAAAGATGTCTTGAATCTAAATAACGACATTTTAAAATTAATCAATGCACCCCAAAAAAATAATTACAGTGCAGATTCTGTTCTGGCTGATGACAAAGACAGTGAAGCTAACTTTACAATTAAATGTATCAATTCATTAACCCCATTTTGAATGCCACCACTTGTTTTGCAACTCAAAAAAGGGGCAATTGTCATGTTACTGAGAAATATGAACCGAAAAAAGGACTTTGTAATGGGACCAGATTAATTGTTCAGGATTTAAGAGACCATTTCATACATGCTGAAATTATGAATGGTACCCATATGGGGGAAAGAGTTTTCATACCAAGAATAGATTTGGCACCAAGTGAAACTAACTTGCCTTTTATACTTCAAATGAGACAATTTCCCATTATCATGGCATTTGCAATGACCGCAAATAATTCCAAGGACAATCTTTTAAGTCTGTGGTTCTTTTTTTAAAAGGAACCAGTATATGACCATGGACAACTCTATGTGGCATTTTCCAGATGCAAAAATCAACAAGACATTAGAGTTTTCATTAGAAAAAAATTAGTATGGGAGAATTATTAGATAATGGTCGAGTAGTTACAAAAAATATTGTCTATTATGAGGTGTAGTAAATTCAGCAAAAATAAAAACAACAATTCAACACAGTCACAAAACGGTAAAATAGTGGTTTAATCCCAAAGACAAACTTTTACGTCTCTTGGCCTCTTTTTAGAGGAACCACTATTTCAAGAAAAAACTTCACACACAGAACAATGGTTACATCCCAAAGACACATTTTTTGTCTGATAGGCTCTTTTTAGAGGAACCACTAATAAATTACAAAATATATATATATATATATATATATATATATATATATATATATATATATATATATATATATATATATATATATATAAATATATACATACAACAGGCCTTCACAAAACTTGACAAAACACTCCACAAAAATAAGACTCTACAGTGTTGTTAAGAACAAAATTAAACATTAGTACATGTTTGGAAGAGATTATACTTAGTTGTTTCTTGAATATAGTTAGTACTTTCATTGTATGTACTGTACTTACACATTTTAGGGTATGTAGTTAAAGTTTGGTTTCATGTTGTTCGGGGTTTTATTGAATCTAATTCTCACTTTGATTGTATTTATTTATGAGCTTGTATGAATTGGGTGTTTTTTTACCCTGTTATTGGATAATTACAGAGAGAGTATTGATCCAGGGAGTAATCTGATCACCAGTATCTGGGGTCAGGAAGGAATTAATTTCCCCCCAAAATTGGAGCCAATTGGCTAAGTTTCACTTGGGTTTTTACTGTTTGCCTTCCTCTGTATTCAATATTGCATGGGTGTACCAGGGATTATCCCTGATGGAGGTGAGTTGGCTTTTGATCCACGTGCCTCTGCACAGCCTTCATGTCTTTTTGCAGCCTTTTCTGATGGGGTTAGAGTAGATTAGTGTGGTGTATGTTCCCCTGGTCTCCTTCAGGATTGCTAAGTGGTGGTGGTGGTGAAGGGGCTTGTGTACCTGAATGAAACTGTAAGCTATACCATATAGCACTGTAGGTGGGCAAGTCCTAGCAGAGAGGTCAGACAAATCAGAGTCCACTAGAGAATGAACTGGCAACCCACTCCAGTATCTTTGGCATGCAAACCTTGTGGAAAAGCACAGAAAGAGACATTAGTAAGTGTGCTGCAGTCCATAGGGTCACATAGAGTCAGACACAACTGAGGGACTGAACAACCATATGTCAAATGTTCCCCTGGTACTCAATATATGCCATGTGGCAGTGTCATTTGGACACTATTTGTTGTCCCAATGAGATGTGATGAGGGAAATGTATATAAGATGATCTTTGTATTTTTAGGGTCCTCATTAGAGCCTCTTTGATTGAGAAAGTGTTAATATGTCAGCCATTTGCATGTTTTGGTGTCTAAATTTAATGAGGCAGTGTGCCTGTAATAGCTTTCAGCTTGTTGCAGCATGGCTTTTCATATTGGTATATGTATGACCATTACATCCTATGAGGAAAATAAAATTATTATTTTTGCAATATTTGATAGGGAATTGTTGTGCATGCAATTGTAATGTCTTCCATTGCTTTCCCCATGTTTGCATTGGTGTCTTTATATTGGGATTTGCAGTGTTCTAGGCTAATCTGTAAACCCTTTGTGGGTTCTATTTGGAAGCTGTCAGCTTTGGGCTGCCATTTGGTGTTTGCGGGCTGGAGTCCTGGTGCGGTGTTGATCAATTTTTGCAATTAAATATCGGTTTGCGATTTTAACGATCTGAAGTCTTGAGGTCGTGAAAGATCAAAGGCTTCAAAGGCTTCGGGAGCCCACAAAAAGACGCCAATTGAATAGCAAATGAACTTGCGCCCTCACTTACGGGCTATAGTAACATGCTCAATTGAATGAGGCTCAAACTCGGTGGCTTTAGACTGATAACAATACAGTGAGATCATTGGGGAAATTAGCAATTTTTGGCAGTAATCACTTAAACTCTTTGGTAACAGGTACCTGAGACACACTTTTTAGTTAACCCAGTCCCCCCCCCCCCCGCTTTTATTGTTTTGTGATTTCAATGTTTCCATTAGAACCTTGTGCCTTATCTATAAAAATAGAAAAACTGCTAGTAGGGATGCGTACAAAATGCTCATGCCTAGGCAAACATTCTTACATTTAAATATGGTTATCTCTGTTTGTTTTATAATACTATATTATATGAAATTACAAGGGGGTTGAATTTTCTATTTGAATATTTCATAAACCTATTCTTTTGCTCCTTTGTAAATTGTTATACTATGTGTATTTTGGCATTCTTGCTAGTTAATAAAACTGATTAAAAAAAAAAAAGAATAAGATAACAGACTATTCTTGGTGGGAGGATAAAGATTGATTGAGAGGTAAAATTGAAAACTTAAAAGTTTATTGTAAGAAAATATGATTTTGTAATAACTTCCATTACATTAACAGTTGTCAAACTGCAAGTTGTTATCACACTTGCGATCCTAGTGTAGCGAAGCAAACCGTTTGTGTCCTGTAGGGCAGCAACTGCAAGCCTTGCGAAGAGAGTCGAGCCGTTGAGGCACGAGTTCGCAAAAAATACGACTTTTACGGCCGAACCACCCAACTGGAAAAGACGGCGAAAACACACAAATATGCCTCAAATTCACTTACACACTCACACACAGCACGGGGGGGGGGGGGAGCCAGGGAGCCTGTGGGTGAGGTTGCAAGTTAATTTGAGGCATATTTTGTCCTTTTTAACAATCGAAAATCGCCGAAGCGAGGAAATAAATGGCGGCTGAAAAAACGTAAAAATTCTGAAACAAGATGAAAACAAGGCTCAGCCAGGCCAGGCACGCAGAGCTTAGAAAATACACAATGAAAAAGACAGTAACACTTACACCAACAAAGCCAGGTACACGGGAATGAGAAAATACACAACGGCAAAGACAGTAACACACACCAACAACACCAGGCACGCCGGACCAACGGCAGTCAGCGCGCGCCATGCAAAGATTCAGCAGAGACACAGAGGAGAAAGACACAGGGAAAGGGCGGGGAGATGGTGGAAAGAGACACATGGCAAGTTGCCGAGGCCTGTAATGAGCGGTGAAGTAGATGGGAGGAGAGGCTCGCGATGAGCGACGAAAGTGCTCAGAGGGGGTAGAACATTGTGTGACAAACAGCATTGACAGGCTTCACATTTTATTGCCGTCATTTTTGACGGGCAGGTTGCTTAATGATTACTTATTATATATAGTTTTAAATTATGCCATATTTTTGGCCTTGACTGCTTCCCATTATTTGCATTTTAGGATGTGTTTCACATCATGTTGTTCTCCTATCAAACTTTCAAAGACAGTTACTTACTTATCATATTTGTTACATTAACAATTTGTACTCAGTTTGCACTAAATGTTTGTCCCGTATAAAATACACAGAGTTAAAAAAAGGGCATGGATTGAATTTATTAAAATTGTATAATCTGTCACTTTTTCTCTGTGTAAAGTGTATCTGTAATATAAAACCTTCAATTTAGCTGCCAAAGTGCATTTTTCAATTTGTCAGCTACATACCTAGAGCAATTTAAATCAGAAATACTGAGATTGTCTTAAGGCTAGTAACATGATTGTTTCCAGCTTTGAATATTACACAAGACCTTTGTGACCTCTCCTATTTAGCCAATATCTTTTATATTGTTCTCCTGTATATTATGATTGTAATTGTCTAGTAATGCAGTAATACAATAATGAGATAATCTGTACTTTTTGTGAAATGACAGACTTGTAAGAGCACAATATGAAGAACAATTCAAAAACTATATATATTATAGTATGGCCCTATATAAAAGATGATGACTGTAACAAATCATAGAATTTCTATATGTCAGCGCCCATTCTTTCTGATATTGCCATATGTATTATTTCAAAAGGTCTGAAAGGGTAGGTCTGGCTTTTGGATGAAATCTTCTACAACAGAACTATAGCAAAACTGACAAGAGTTTACCAGGTTGAATTGTTTGCATCATTTTTGGGGTAAATATAGACAATGTATATCTGTAAGAAATTACTTTGAATTAACCCTGAAATTAAAACATATATTTTACTTTTGAGTTAGTTTTTTGCAATGAATATAGATTTTTTAATAGATATTTCTAACTACTGAAATTGCAAAACTCAATTTGCTTATAGTCAGTATTCCTACTTAGAGATCAAAAGACAAGTTAAGAAAACAAGTTAAATACATTTTAATCGCTAATTGAATCTTAATGTTATGGGTTCCCTGGTGGTCACTGCTAGCTGGGTTTGATTCCCAATTAGGGAACCAAGAGGTCACACCACTCTGAAGCTGAGCAGGGTTTGGCCTGGTCATTCCTTGGATGGGAGACCACCTAGGAATACCAGGAGCTGTATGCAGTGGCTCACTGGAGAAGGGACTCGCTACCCACTCTGATATCTTTGCCATGAATAGCAAGTTGATCAGCATGACCATGGACATAAATATGTCCTGTACGTTACATTCAATGAGGTCAGAGAGAGTTGAAAACAACAGAACTATGCAAAAAATATCTTAGGTTTATTTGCTGTCTAACGATATTCAGTCAGCTATTAAAAGGTATCCTATCTACTCAACTTGTTTTCCATTGCTATTACGGTACCAATCTATAATTGGAGATCAATAAGCTAGATACATATAAAATGTTCATCTATTATCATATATAACCTTAATAGATCATTGCTGTCCCCATTTACTTTATGTAATTTTATTTGTTTAATATGTTTGTATTCAAGCACAAACAGATAATACAAATGATAGATGCATAGCCTTTATTTCCTATCCTAGCCAGAGGGTTATGAAGGCAACACAGTTGTGTGTCCTTGTAAACAAATGAGCTGTCCTATAGTCCTGCTGAAAGTACTGGCAGTTTTAGCTGCAACATTTCCACGGTGCTCACCCAAGATTACTTATAAAATATCTTCTTATCTGAGGAAGTAGTAAGGCAGAAACCCAAAATAGTAGATTCCTCTATAGCATAATTACATATGAAAATAAATAAATTAAAGGCTGTATTATTTTGATTTTATTTTGTAAAAAAAAAACAGTATGACCATTATCAAGAGTTCTTCAAATGAGCATATATTTTTTTAATCATTATTCTTTATTTTTCACAGTCATGTGTCATAACATTTTTCATATTTGTAAATTTAAACACACATGTCATAAACTGCATTTAACCCTCCAAGCAGTAATCCCGAGTGTGGCTCGGGGTTAATTTTTACATTCTAAAGCTGTAACCCCGAGCCACGCTCGGGGTTACTGCAGGGAGGATCTGGTGCTGCCTAATTTGCCTGGGCCCCCTAGGCACATCATTCCTCCTCCTTCCGATCCTCCCTCCTTCCCATGCTCCTCTCCCTCCTTCCACCCTCTCCAATAACATCCCTTTCCCCTCTCTTCTCTCTCCTTTCTAGCCTACGATCAGCTCCTGCTGCTGATCGGAGCCCCGTAGTGCGTCTTATGCGTTTCACTGGAACCTTCATTTGCTAATGACGTGACGTCACAAGAGTGTCACATAAATAGCATATAACAGTGATAGTGAAAGGCAGAAGACTCGCTGCGGTGCTCCGATCAACAGCAGGAGCTGATAGGAGGCTAGAAGAAGAGAGAAGGGAGGGAAAAGGGATGTTATTGGAGAGGGGGGAAGGAGGGAGGATAAGGAGGCAGGAGGAGAATGGGAAGGAGGGAGGAGGAGGAGGATGAGGGGGGAAAGGAGGATGAGGGGGGAAAAGAAGGATGAGGGGGGAAAAGAAGGATGAGGGGGGAAAAGAAGGATAAGGGGGAAAAGAGGATGAGGGGGGATGAGGGGGAAAAGAAGGATTGGGGGAGGATGAGGGGGAAAAGGAAGATTAGGGGGGAAAAGGAGGATCAGGGGGAAAAGGAGGATGAAGGGGGATGAAGGGGAAAAGGAGAATGAGGTGGAAAAGGAGGATAAGGGGGGATGAGGGTGGAAAGGCAGATGAGGGGAAAAGGAGAATGAGGGGGAAAAAGGAGGATGAGTAGGGAAAAGGCGGATGAGTGGTAAAGGGAGGAGGATGAGGGGGTAAAGGGAGGAGGATGTGGAGGATAAGGGGGGGGTGAGGAGGAGAATGAGGAGGAGGGAGGATGAGGAGGATAAGGGGGGAGGATGTAGCGGATAAGGGGGGAAAGGGGGAAAGAGGGGGAGGATAAGGGAGGAGGAGGATAAGGGGAGACGGAGGAAGGGGAAGAGGAGGAGGATAAGGGGAAAGAAAGGAGGAGAGGGAAAAGGGGTAATGGATTTCTAAAGGGTGGTATGATTATGTCAGTATTTTAGAATGTACCTCTTTAACATTCTAAATACTGACATAATCATACCGCCAGGAAAATTAATAAAATCTAAAATTCTTTGTATAAGAAAAAATGTTGGCGTTGTAGTTCTTTTGTTCAACAGTGACCTTCCTCTAGTTTTTTTTCCCTTTTTTTCCTTTTCTCCATTTGACTGTAGCTGTAGATTCAGTCAAATATATTACAGTAAACCGCACCCACAGATAAGCTGCACCTGTGAAATTCAAGGGGAAAAAAGAAAACAATATATACTACCCGAATATAAGCCGCATCCTTAAAAATAGAGGGAAAAAGACAAAAGTCAATTAGTTTCAGGGAATAAAATAGTGATTTACCATATACCAAATAAGGTATCTAGTATTTGAGAAAACGTTATACCCCCTTAGGCAGGTTATCAATATTAACATCAAGAGTAAGGTAAGGTAACATCAAACGTAATGTAACATCAAACATAAGGTAACAAGTAAGGTAAGGTAACAAGGAAATGTTTTTCTTAGGTAAGGTAACACGTTTTACTGTAATTGGCCTATTAACTGTCATCATTGTTATCACTATTGACTTTGCTACCAGTATTCACTTCATCACTGTCACTGTTTTCTTCACTTTCCTACCATAGTAAGTTGTCGGCGCTACCATCCAGTGCATTTGACATGCAGCATTTTTTTAACCCCCTGATGATGTGCTTTGATGATTTTCTTGACCATGAAGTGATAATCCATCGGCTCAGAAGTGTAACTGACAGCTTCTTAATCTTGCCAGACGGTGTGAGAGCATGATCCCCTTCCCGAAGCCAATCTGAATACTGTTCTAAGGTTGTCTTTGAACAGCTTGTTCACAATGACATCACATCAAGCACTTGTAGCTTTGAAGTCATGCCACCGGGTATAACAGCGAGGTCTGTCTTCTTTGCAGCAAGTTTTCTTCACTTCAGGAGTGAGATGACCATTAAAAGCATCTAAAACTAACATGGCTCTCTATGGGCCTCATTCAATAGCGATTTGGCCAATTGAATAGGGCTCTATATAATCACAGAGCATATTTTTTTACACAAGTTTTTAGTTAGTAAAGATCTTTCTTTTGGAAAGAAGTTCTCTAACAAAAAACTTCTGTAAAAAAATATGCTCTGTGCTTATATAGAGGCCTATTCAATTGGCCAAATCTCAATTGAATAAGCCCTTAGTGAGCAGTGCTCCAGGTCTGCATTTTCAAACAGACCTCCACTCAACTATTAGTTCCACTGTCGTCCAGCCTTTTCCCTGGCAACAAATCACTAAGCCCTCAGAAATGTTTTCTTTGGGCAAAGTTTTTCGCTTCAGAATAACATAGGGGGGTAACTTTCCTCCGTCAGCAATAACAGCTAACATCACCGTTACTCTTTTTTCATTACTGGTTGTTCCTAATGTGAAACTTTTCGCCCCTTTCTGGTCTATTGTTGTATTTCTTAGTCAAAATACGGGCGTCTCGTCAGCATTGCTAATCTGGTGTAATGGGTATGAGTGATGCTGACGCAATTGGATGACATACTGTTGGAAATTAGTCCATTTCTCCTCAAAATCTGCTGGCAGTTTCTGTGCTAATGAAGTGCTTAGTCGAAGAGAAAGACAATTACTCCTCATAAATCGATGGCACCAACCAATACTCGCATGGAATTCCCTCTTCTATATTTTTAAGGTTCTTGTGAAATAGGTATCCCATCTTTTCACATATCTTGCATGTAGGAAAAAAACCCTAGCTTCAAGTTCTGGATATTTGCCATGTTTTGGTCCCCTGAAAGATCTTCTAGTTGAAATTAAATTTTTCAATTTCTGCTCTGAAGCAAACCAACGTCACACATTAGATTCTTCCAATCCATATTATTTTCCAGCCACTCTGTTGCTTGTGGTTTTAGCATAATTAACAACTGCATCATAACTTGCATCATAACTACGCCTCATTCCTAGGCTTGATGATGCTTTTCTCTCTAAATGATCATCCATTACTGCGAGAAAAAGGATTTCTAATCAGCACTGTATCTATGGTCACTTCTTTTTGGGTTACAGGCCAAAAATCGTAGCTCGCAAAACGTTAGAATCGCTAAAACCGCAAATCTCTATTCAATTGCTACAATTCCGCAGGCACTCACACCCGTAAACTGGCAAATGTAAAAGAAAATCCGGGTTCCAAATATGATCCGCAAGTGGGTTAAATGTAGAACCGTAAATTACATAGTTACATTGTATTTGAGGTTGAATAAAGACTGTTAGTCCATCAAGTTCAACATTTTTAGATCTCTTCTGATCCTTTTAATATGTGGACTATTTGTTAATAATTGTTAATTGATCCAGAGGAAGGCAAACAGAAAAAAAAAAAACTTTGAAAATGTGCCAATTGTCTCATAAGGGGCAAAAAAAGAAAAATTCCTTCCTGACCCCAGAGACTGGCGATCGAATTTCTCCCTGGATCAATATTTTTCTAGTTATCTAGGATAACCTTAAATGCCCTTTTATTCAAAAATTTAACTAAACCCTTTTTTAAAGTTATTTATCGACTTCGCTGTCACCACCTCCTTTGGTAGAGAATTCCCCAGTTTAACCACCCTTAACTGTGAAGAACCCTTTTTTTCTTTAAGGTAAGATCTCCTCTTGTCAGTTGAAAATCTCATATTACAAAAAGTTCACTTGACAAAGCCTTATATTGACCCTGGATGTATTTCAATAAGGTAATCATATCCCCTCGTAGATGCCTTTTTCTAGGGAAAATAAGTTTAATTTGGTTAGTCTTTCTTCATAACTTAGCCCCTCCATTCTCCTTATTAGTTTTGTTGCTCTTCTCTGTACTTTTTCCAGCTCTAAAATGTCCTTTTTATGAAGTGGTGCCAAAAATGGGGCCTACTAGGGATTTGTACAGTAACATAATTATATTTTCTTCCCTTGCATCTATACCCTTCTTAATATATGCTAATATTTTACTTGCCTTTGCAGCTGCTGCTTGGCATTGAGCACTGCTACCTAGGTGGTTGTCCACAAGTACACCCAAATCCCTTTCAATCACATATATAGTTGTGAGCATGCAAGCCGTTGCTAACGCTTGCGGGCTCGCAAAGGCGCTCCTTGCCAACTGCGGACCTCGTCACATTTGCGTAGTTCCGAAAGCAAAATATGAGACATGTTACGACCCATTACGACCTCACAAAAATCGTCCGAAACCTGCGCACATGAAAACTAGAAAAACACAATAAATACACACAATAAATACAAGGGGGGCACCCAGGGCCTCGAAAACTGAAGTTACACCTCAATTTAACTGCAATTAAAAGAGTTTAGACACTCAAAAATCCCCTAAGCGAGAGAAAAAATGGCCGCGGAACAAAAACGAAAACGAGGCTAAACACCACCAAACAGCTACAGATATTTCAAAAAAGTCAGACGACATCCGAAACGAAGGACGCTAAATCAGCCACAGCCACATACCACACATTAGTCGCCATTTTAGAAAAATAACTTATACAATCCGGAAGTACAAAGCTACACTTACAGATTTGCTTCGTGCACAAAGGATCTTAAAACACCAACAAAATTAATTTTGCACCCAAACAACATTACGTGCCTTACAATCTTATTGCCGTCATTTTTAGACGGGCAAGTCGCTAGTATCAGATATGATTGAGTATGGGGATTTGATCCATACATCCCATATTTCTGTAAATATTGGATATGTATTGGATATGACATGAGTCATTTTTTCATTAATAATTATGAAATTTAGCGAGAGAAAAAATGGCCGCGGAACAAAACGAAAACGAGGCTAAAGGCCCCTAAACACGCAAAACACCAGCAAACAGCTACGGATATTTCGAAAAAGTCGGACGACATCCGAAACGAAGGATGCTAAATCAGCCACAGCCGCATACCACACATTAGGCGCCATTTTAAAACAATAACTTAAACAATCCGGAAGTACAAAGCTACACTTAATTTGCATTGCGCACGAAGGATCTTAAAACACCAACAAAATGTATTTTGCACCCAAACAACATTACCTGCCTTACAATCTTGTTGCCGTCATTTTTTGATGGGCAAGTCGCTAGTATCAGATATGATTGAGTATGGGGAGTTGATCCATACATCCCATATTTCTGTAAATATTGTATATGTATTGGATATGACATGAGTATTTTTTTCATTAATCATTATGAAATTTAGCTTATGTATTATTTATTGGAGGTGAAGTTGGGGCGTCTTCCATTTTTTTGCAATGTGGCTGTTCGTGGCCATAAGTAGGAATTGTAGCCATTCATTATGTCACTTTTGTAGTGGAGGAGAATAGATGAGAGTAGTCTCAGAATAGGCAAATGTCTATTGAAGGGTGTATTGTTGACTTCAAAATGGTAGATGCCAATTCCATGACTTTGGTCCAAATGTTCTGAACTATCGGGTATTCCCACCAAGTGTGGAGAAATGTACCTGCAGTTTGGCATAGTCTATAGCAACTTAAAGATGTTTGTGTGTTATTTTTTATGTAATCAGGTGTGAGCTAAACTCTGTGCAGCACCTTTATAGAAGTTTCAAGTAGACTGTAATTTTGTGAGCTTTTGCTTATACCATAAACTCCCCGTTATCCGGCACCTATGGGGACTCCCTATTGCCGGATAAGTGTAATTGATTTGCTACATATAAGGGATAACCAGTTGGTTTGCAGTTTACCCCATTTTTTTTATTAGTGTGGTCATTAAATGTTTTATTTTACAATAATTGTAATGCTCCCTGAGTGGGATGTTATAGTTAATCCTCAATTGGTCAAAGGTAAGAAATAGTCCCTTTGATAACCAATTTTTAGAATACTCTTGCAAGCTGTCCCAAATAGGATGATATGTAAGTGTATGGGTTAGTTCCTGTTAATCTGGCTGCTAATTGATTTTTTGAGTTAGCCCTTTTCCAGTTAGTTATTGAAAGCTTTATCATAGGGTTGTTATGTTTCATTATATGTGGAGGGATTGATGGATTCCATGTTTGGGGTTTCATTTGGTAATTTTCCAGAAATACCCAGGCTGGTTGTTGTTCACTGGAGTGTGCGTGGGGTATGAATGCGATCTGGGCCCTGTTATGATATAATTTTAGGTTAGGGCACGACAGCCCTCCTGTTTTTTTATTTAAAAAATCAAGTTATATATTTTCGAAATTCTCTAACTCTTTGGGAATAATTGGTATAGGTAAGGGTCTGAATATATATATTATTCTTGGTAATATATTCATCTTAATGGCATTTATACGCCCTGTTCATGATAATGGATATTTGCTCCATTTGTTAATATCAGTTCTAAGGGAGTTAAAAAATGGGATATAGTTTGCATTGTACAGTCCAGACAGGTTAGGGGTTATGTTCAATTCCAGGTATTTTATGTGGTGTTTAGGCCAAGAGAATGGATATTGTCTTTTAAGATGGTCTAGGTCTTGTTGGGGGAGTAATGATCCTATCCCTTCTGTTTTATCTACATTTACCCTGAGTCCTGAGATCACTCCAAAGGAATCTAAGATGCCCATCAGGGCTGGTATGGCGTTTACCAGATCTACCAATGTGCAAAGATATCATCAGCGAACATGCAGCAATTAAATTGTTGCAGCCCAACCGTGACTCCCTTTACTGGTGGCGTGGACCTAATAGCTTGGTCCAGGGGCTCAATCGCTAAAGTGAATAAAAGCGAGGAGAGAGGGCACCCCTGTCTAGTCCCTCTTTGTATGGAGATATGGTTTCTATTTGAGCCATTTAGTTTTAGGTGCGCTATTGGATTTCTATAATAAGTTTTAAGTAGATTAATAAAATTACCCTTAACATCCATCTTGGCCAAGACCTTGTGCAAATATGACCATTCCAGCGAATAAAAGGCCTTCTCTAAGTCTAAGGCTATTGTTCATAAGGGGATATTCTTAGATTTGGCTATGTGATATATGTTGAGAATCTGCCTAACATTGTCCCCCGCCTATCTGAACTGGACAAATCCTACCTGGTCCTTGTGAACTAGTTTAGGTAAGAGCCTGGAGAATCTAGTTGCCATCAACTTTGCTGGTATATTCAAATCTCCATTAAGCAATGAGATTGGACGGAGGTTTTTGACTTCCAATGGGTCTCGTCCAGGTTAAAGGAAGAACACCATGTCAGCCTGGTTGAATTCGGGTGGCATTTGTTCCCTTCGTAGGTTTTCATTATATACTCTATTTAGGTATGGAGCAAGTTTATTGGCATGAGTTTTATAATAAATGTTGGAGAAGCCATCTGGCCCAGGGGATTTGCCTAGTTTTAAAGATTTTATGATTTCTAAAATTTCTTCTACAGTTGTTTTAGCATTTAGATTTTCCTGGTCTTAATTTGGGATGGATGGGATATTGTATTTGTTTTAAAATTATTTTATTGTGAAGTTACTAGTTTTTGATTGGGATGAATATATTTTTTGATAATATTTAAGAAACGTTTCATTTATTTTTGTTTGGCTCAGGGCATCTGTTCTCCCAGAGTTCTGATCTGGTAAATTTGATTTTGATTTTGCTTGGACTTCAGTTTCCTAGCTAGCATAGGGGATAATTAATTTGCATGTAGGAACAATCTATGCTGTGTTTTTCTGATGGCTTTCTCTGTTTTTTTCTGACATGATGTTATCCAGCTCTAGATGGATTTTTTAATATTTTTGCCTAAGCAAGTTTGAGAAGCTATTTTAATTTCGTCTCTCTAGTGTGTGTTTTTCTTTCAAGAGTTTAGTCTCTTTGAGGCAATTATTTTTTTTTATATGTAGATGCTATTCTGAGTAGAGTCCCTCTTATGTACGCTTTGTGAGTCATATATAATAAACAAAATTGCGCAAATCAAGAGAGGACAGCCTCAGTAGAAGCTCCTCTCGTGAAATCGACGGTCCCCTCCTGATGACATCACTCAGCAGGCCTGCAGCAAGCTACAACAGATAGAGACAAATGGTCTGTTGAACAAACTTGATACTAGCATATGTATTATATATGTATTTAAAATGTAATTACTACAAGTTGTACTATCTATATACAGTATCTCACAAAAGTGAGTACACCCCTCACATTTTTGTAAATATTTTATTGTATATTTTCATGTGACAACACTGAAAAAATGACACTCTGCTACAATGTAAAGTAGTAAGTGTACAGCCTGTATAACAGTGTAAATTTGCTTTCCCCTCAAAATAACTGAACACACAGCCATTAATATCTAAACCATTGTCAACAAAAGTTAGTACACCCCTAAGTAGAAATGTCCAAATGGGCCTAAAGTGTCAATATTTTGTGTGACCACCATTATTTTCCAGCACTGTCTTAACTCTCATGGGCATGGAGTTCACTGAGCTTCACAGGTTGCCAGTGGAGTCCTCTTCCACTCCTCCATGATGACATCACAGAGCTGGTGAATGTTAGTGACCTTGCACTCCCCCATCTTCCATTGGTGGATTCCCCACAGATTCTCAGTCCATCACCTTTACTTTCAGCTTCTTTAGCAAGGCAGTGGTCATCTTGGAGGTGTGTTTGTGATAGTTATCATGTTGGAATACTGCCCTACGGTCCAGTCTCCAAAGGGATGGGATCATGCTCTGCTTCAGTATGTCACAGTACATGTTGGCATTCATGGTTCCCTCAATGAACTGTAGCTCCTTAGTGCCGACAGCCCTCATGCAGGCCCAGACCATGACACTCCCTCCATTACCATGAGAATATTAAGTAATTTATCTCTGGTTATAACCAGGAACGAAAATAAATAAAAAAGTAGTTGAGGTATTATAACATTACCATTGGAAGTACAAACAAAGTTACACATTCTAATGCAATAAGAGTTTCTTACAAGCCTTATATATACAAAGCTTTGTTTTAAACATTTTTACTACATTTTTCTCCTAAGGTTAGTAAAATTGGTGAGAGTAATAAGACTATTAAAGTCTTTGATTTGCTCTTCATTTGAGCTTTTTAACTGGGCTGGATAGGATATTTAAGGGGTAGCAGATCTATGTTTCCCTTTCAGGTCTCTATTTCACATTGTCTTTCTTCATGTCTGTTTTGTAATCCTGCTTTATTGTCCATTAGTTTTTTTGGTCTTTTGTTTTTTGTAGGGTCTGTCCATGAGCGTATTGGTCTTTGTTCAAGATGTAAGATTTGTGATGACTCTTGGTCTTCTCTTTTTATTAATTGTAGTCGGGTGAGCAGTGTTTGGCTATCCTCAAGTGAGTGAGTTTTGTATGTGTCTCCTTTATATTGAAAGATCAATGCAAAGGGGAATCCCCATCTGTATGTCAAATGAGCATATTTTAACTATACAAATGTCATTAAAATGAAGGTTTTATTTCATAATATAATACTTATAACTACAGTTCCCTGATAACAGATTTTTCCTTCTTGTAATTCTGAGTGTGAAATACAGATCTGGGCAGTCACACATTCCGTAAATCCTTCATTGAAATTTATTACAACTATCTGTTGCACACTGACCAGAAATTATCAGCAGGGAGTAAAATGTATCAGAATAGAAATAATAAGAGACCAGTTGGCGAACATTACTTTATCTGATGTTCTAACCATTATGCTCAAACACAAATATACAAGTAGGTCAGAATGCATTATATTTTTTTATTTGTATTTTTTATTTTGAATATGGTAAACTAAATAATTAAGGAGTAGGTTATTTTGTAAGTATTGTTTAGAGAATTGGATTCTCCTAGCTGCTGATGGAGTTATCAATGCTTGACAATGATCACTTTAATACAAAAGGTTAGCAGTAACAATAGTAAACATTTTCACAGTAAAAAAAGAAACATTGCTTCAAGTTCAAAGTCATCAACATGTCTTTTCACTCTAACATCAGCTAATAGAGTTGCTGTCACTCCTCAGTGCCAATGTCTTTTTGTCTTTTCCGCTGGCAACAAAATATTGCCTCAAGAAGTATGTCTGACACAGTTCAAAGTCTACATTGTCGTTCATTATGTTAAAGTCAAAAAACAAAAATGTATTAATTTGTGAAACTTGAATATCCCCTGTTAGTGTGTCATACTGCTTGAAATATTTTGGACATTTCTTATGTTGTTAAAAAGAATTGTAGTAAAGACACACAGGGCCCTATTCAATTCTCTGCTTGGTAAAGTTACACCACTAAAAAGTGGTCAATAACTTTATTTAGCTATTGGATAATTCTTTTTTCTCATTATTGCGAGTGAGCGACTTATAACATTTTAGAACAAGCCATACTCACAAGATAATGAGTTGCTCTCCCATTGATTTTCACACATTAGTAATAATACAAGTTGCTTCGTCAAAAGCTTTTCAATTACAGGCTCACAAGATTACTCTCACCATGTATTATTACTGAATTCTATCAAAAATATTTATGTCAGCTGAAAAATAATTGCCTTCCCCGCTCACACCTGATTACCCCCTTCCCCGCTCACACCTGATTCTTGATACAGATAACTATGGTGGTCCATTAAGATCATCATGGCATCCTAAAATTGACCCAGTGCCACAGAGGTCCTGAAAGGATTCCGTGGAACCTAAACGTTAACACCTATCATTCTCTAATGGTTCTCTGTGGCAAAAATAGCTAACCTCTATGCCACAGGGTCCTATAAGTTTCCCCTTGGCATCAACTAACTAGCCATGGACGTCTTTGAAGGACCTCCATTGCACCTATCCTAAAATCATTTGCCATGGAGGTCCTGGAAGGAACTTCATTGGCCCTAGCATAAACCCACTGTGCCACGGAGGTCCTTATAAGGACTCCCATATAACCTAATACAAATCTAACGGCAAGGAGGTCCTCAAAGGACCTCCATGTCACTAAAAATTAACCCAGCCATGGAGGTCCATTAAGTACCTCCATGGTATCTAATAAATATTTCTCTACTGTGGGGGTCCTTAAAGGATGCCCATTGTATTTCTATTAACCCCTACTTACAATGGGGTAATTATAGGACCCCTATGTTGTTTAAATTAACCCCTACATACAATGGGAGTCTATATAGAACCCCATGGTACACTAATATTAACCCCAAATGTGCCATGGGGTCCTACCTAAATAATCCTTCATCGACACCCTTGTCCTCAAGCTTCTGTCCTGGACTAATTGGTATATTCAACTTGATTAAAGAACCTCTGGTCTTCTTTATACTTGATTGAAGCCCTTGTCCTCATCTTCTTGGCCAAGAAAGGGCCCACCAAACAAAAGATGTGTTTCATATAAAAACAAAATCTATAAATAACAGACCTTATCAATCTGAGCATTCTGGTTGTTCAAATTAAATTTCCCAGTAAAAATGAGCAGAGTGACATCTCCGAAATTATTCTGATTGCTTAAAATATGTAGACATATTTAACTTCTATTCAGAGTGCTTAAACATTACTGGTTAAGCCGCAAAAGTGCGGCAACGTCCAAATAAATTGTTTACCAATACAGGTTAAGACAAGTTTTTTGCTCATTCCAGCCATGATTTAAACTAAAGGAGCATAACAAATGTTCAGTTTATGTAATAAATTAATGATATAAATAATTATATTTTCAGTTGGTTGTTCACCAAAATTAGTATTCACAATCCCTCTACTTGGCAGGGTCTTTTATCTCAGGCGAATAATTAAGTCTCACATTTTGGGTGGATATTAAGAAGAAGAGTATGCCCGTATGGTAAAAATTAGAATAATGATAGATACTACAATATTTATAAGTCTCTGTGATTATAAGGATTCAACTTACTGGGCATGCTGTTCCTGCTAATCTCTCCCACCGTGAGTGTTTCACCTGAGATTTAAAAAAAACTCTACAAAGTAGGAGGCTCTTGATTAGTAATTTCTGCCTAAAAACAGCAAAACGCAAGTTCAGTTATGAAACTCTAATTTAGCTTTATCTTAATGATAATAAACCACAAAAATTGTTATTGTTGTTTTAATTTCTACTGTAATTTAGCAATTTGACGTGTCCTTTTAAGTTTTACTATTTAATTATATTTTTTCACAACCAGATGTTCAAGTCTTTCTCTTTTTATACAGTGTGTCCATATTTTAGCAATAATGATCTCATTGCAGTACATAATTTTCAACTGTTGCAACTTGCTATTGCTGTGTGAAAATACGACATATTGAGAAAACTCTTCATGTTTAAACATTTTATGTGCAGCGTTTAATTTACTGTGCATAGTTTATTGCATTAAAAACTTACATTTTTATTCTTTGCTTTTAACTTTACTTTGTAATTTAAAATATAATATGAGTCAGTATCTCAAAATTTAGGATGTGATCAATAAATAATGAATCTGACCCTTTTCATGGACTGACATGTCTTAAAACTTCTTCCAACATATCTAGGCATTTTGTTCTTAAGCTAGCATTCTGGATTACATTTAGTAGGAGGATTTTGTGATTGTTTTGTTCACCAATTAATACAAATGTATATTGAGTAAATCACTCCTGTCAATGTTGTCAGACTCATAAAATGAGAATAGAGATTGCCATATTGAAAGCTGCAGCAACACCCACACCTTCAAAGACACTTGCTTCAGGCAAAATTCGGAGTGAGAAGCTTGTTCAGAAGGGACATTGCAGGACTTTTGGTAAAAATGATATGACATTACAGATAACTAGCTGTACATGTACACAAACTTCTATTAAATACATTTTCATACAAGGGTGAGAAAATGAACCAGAAATGCACTTATATAAACTTAATTGCAGAACTATTTGGCAAGTATATAGCTAACACACATCCTCATTCAATTCTGGGCTGTAACTCGATCTCCCTCCCCTGTGTATCTTCCCCTCTTCCTCTCCCTCCCCTGTGTCTCTCTCTCACACTCCTCTCCCTCCCCTGTCTCTCTCTCCAACCTCCTCCCTCCACTGTGTCTCTCTCCCCCCCTCCTCCCTCCACTGTCTCTCTCTTCCCCCTCCTCCCTCCACTGTGTCTCTCTTCCCCCTCCTCCCTCGCCTGTGTCTCTTCTCCCCTCCTCTCCCTCCCCTGTGTCTCTTCCCCCTCCTCTCTCCCCTGTGTCTCTCCCCCTCCCCTGTGTCTCTCTTCTCCCCTCCCTCCCCTGTGTCTCTCTTCCCCTCTCCCCTGTGTCTCTCTTTCCCCCTCCCCTGTATCTCTCTTCCACTCTCCTCTCCCTCTCCTGTGTCTTTCTTCCCCCCTCCTCTCCCTCGTGTCACTCTTCCCCCTTCTCTCCCTCCCCTGTGTCTCTATCCCCCCGCCTCTCCCTCCCCTGTGTCTCTCTTCCCCCGTCCCCTGTGTCTCTCTTCTCCCCTCCCTCCCCTGTGCCTCTCTTCCCCTCTCCCCTGTGTCTCTCTTTCCCCCTCCCCTGTATCTCTCTTCCACCCTCCTCTCCCTCCCCTGTGTCTTTCTTCCCCCCTCCTCTCCCTCGTGTCACTCTTCCCCCTTCTCTCCCTCCCCTGTGTCTCTATCCCCCCGCCTCTCCCTCCCCTGTGTCTCTCTTCCCCATCCCCTGTGTCTCTCTTCCCCCCTCCCCAGTTTCTCTTCCCCCCTCCTCTCCCTCCCCTGTGTCTCTCTTCCCCCCTCCTCAATCTCGCCTGTGTCGCTGTTCCCCACTCCTATCCCTCCCCTTTGTCTGTCTTCCCCACAGCCTATGTTTCTCACCCACTCCTCCCTCGCCTTATGCTGCAGCCACCTCCCGTGTGGTCCCCCGCTCGTGCATGCGCAAGCGTGCACCCTGCTCGTGAGTGTGCGAGCGCACCCTGCCTCCAGTGCTCGTCCCCGCTCGTGCGTGAGCACGCCCGGCCTCCCGTGCGTGTTTATGGGTGCGTACGACGGCCCCCGCAATTCCCCGCCCCCCCAGCCACCGGAACATGGAGCAGGGAGTCCTGCAATGTATTGGCGGGGGCTGATGTGGAGTGATGAGCGCCTACGGCGCTCATCGCGAGCATCAGTGGGGCATGGGGAGTTGTTAAACTGCGAGTTGTCAGTTGCGGTTCTCACTTTGAGAGGGCCTCAAAGCTTTGTGAGGGCCGCAAAGCGTGACGACAACTCGCAGTTTGACATCTATTATATGTGATATACAATATCAACAATATATAATCTTTATTGCTAAAAAGTTAAGGAATTGTTTTTATGACATAAAATTATCATATGAGTATTCTTAATAAGATATAAAATGTAATTATACAAACTTTAGTAGAATATAGTTCAAATTAAATTACAGTGATTCTAATTTATAAAGCTTACATTTTAACTCATTGCATATTGCAAAACAAACCATTGTCTGCATTTAACAGCCCAATTATCAGAAAATAATCCATATTAATATGAATTCATAGATATGACAGTCACATGTGTAGACAATGCATGCTGCCTTATGGTGTCACGTCTATAGGGCGGGCGGCAAATGCACGCCCTCAAAAGCGCGCTGAGAAAACACCCAAAAGCTGACAAATGCACACGCACAGGCGACTAATGCACGCGCACCAGAGAATAAAAGAGACTGTTACAGAGTGAGAGAAGAGAGAGTAGGGTGAGGGAATGTGACATATAGAGAGAAAAGGGTTGTAAGAAGCAGATAGAAAGAGACAGAAGCAGAGACACAGCCCAGCCTGTGATGTCTCTTGCCTGTCTCTATCTGTATGAGATGCCTTGTTGCAGTGACACAGCGGGGATAGCAACTCCTGGATTAGAGGCAGACCTCCATTGACAGCACGCAAATTTTGACGCGATTACGTTGGCGAGCGATTCACCTGCGCCCTATACACAGGGTGCCGCTGCCTTATACAATATACCTTTTCATGAGAAAGAGTTATGATTTAACTTTAACACGTTGTAACTAGAGATGTCGCGGACAGTGCGCCCGCGGACTATTCGCAGCAATTTTGGCTCTTTCACGCTCGCATCGGACGGCGGACACATGCGCTTTTCGGTCCGCCCCCTATTCTTTATCATTGAGGAAACTTTGACCCTGCACCTCACAGTCAGCAGACACATTCCAGCCAATCAGCAGCATACACTCCCTTCCAGAGCCTTCCATCTGAAAGACAGCATACATTTTAGAATCATTCTGAAGCTGTATTCGTTGTGAGAGGACAGATAGTGTAGCTGCTGGAGATTTAATAGGGAAATAGATAGCCAGGCTGTGCTTTTAGCTTCCACTACAGACCTGAAGGACTCATCTGATATCTGCTTCAAGGTCAGCAACCCAAAAAGCCCTTTTCATGGCTAGAACATCATTTATTTTATTTTATATTTTTTTTCTGTGTAATCTAATTGCATATGCGTACCTGCCAGCGTGTGTGTGTGACAGGCTAACACCTAAAAGCTTATATTGTGCTTATTTTCACTGCTCATACCTGGTGGTGTACCATACATTGAAAACAACCATTTTTTTCCTGTAATCTAATTTCAGTTGCCTGCCTGTGTCAGGCTCACAGCTAATATTCTGCTCTGTTTCACCAGTCATAGTTGGTGTACCATACATTGAAAAAAAAAAACCCTTTTTTCCTTTAATCTAATTTCAGTTGCCTGCCTGTGTCAGGCTCACATCTTATATTGTGCTCAGTGAAATAAAACAACACTTTTTTGACTGTAATAGATTGAATAGCAATTGCCTGCCTACAGGCGTGTGTGTGAAGCCTATTGCATCTACTCTGCCAACTTTTGCCAGAGCACAGTGATACGTCATATCTGGTGCAACCGTAGTGTACAGTGACATAAAACAACACTTTTTTGACTGTAATCGATTGAATATCAGTTGCCTGCCTACAGGCGTGTGTGTGAGGCCTACAGCACCTACTCTGCCAACTTTTGCCAGTGCACAGTGACACTCATATCTGGTGCAACCTAGTGTACAGTGAAATAAAAGAACCTTTTTTTTACTGTAATCGATTGAATATCAGTTGCCTGCCTACAGGCGTGTGTGTGAGGCCTACAGCGCCTACTCTGCCAACTTTCGCCAGTGCACAGTGACACTCATAACTGGTGTCAAAGTAGCTTGCACGCATAGTACCACTAATCGAGAAAAAAAATGACAGGCAAAAGCAGGCCACCCCGCAGGGGCCGTCGTGGTCGTGGTGCAGTGATTCCCTTTGGCCCTAGAATAATGCCCAGTTTCAGGAGGCAACGTACCCTGAACTTGAAAAGCTCTGAGGACATGGTTGACTGGCTACCACAGGACACCCAATCTTCTACAGCTTCCGATGTTTTAAAGCATGTTATTCCAAACAATTTAGGAATGTTAGGTGATTAATGCCCTTTATGGCTTAAAACCAGACTCTGCATCAACTATGTAATTTTCCGTGGGAGTTTTGCCATGGATCCCCCTCCGGCATGCCACAGTCCAGGTGTCAGTCCCCTTGAAACAACTTTCCCATCACTATTGTGGCCAGAAAGAGTCCCTATGGGTTTTGAAATTTGCCTGCCCATTAAAGTCTATGGCTGTTCGCCTGGTTCGCCCTTTCGCGAACATTTGATGAAATTCGCAAAAAATGTTATGTTCGCAACATCACTAGTTGTAACCAATTCATATTTTTTGCTGAGAAGGGTTACACTTGTGAATTTATATTAGTTTTAGACGTATGAAACAAATTAAGAGACATTAGTACCCCCTTACCCATTGTAACCCCCCTGATAGCAGCCCTGCTTTTTCCTCTGCCTAGCAAAACCCAGCAGCCATGAGCTTAGGCTCCCACGCTATTCTTTTCAATATGTGAATTATTATACATGTGCTTGATAAACATTTTAAAATGCTTTAGTAAATGTATTTATTAAATATGTACTAACCAAAAGGTTAAAAATACTTTTATTCATTATTTATTGACAACATGATAACAAATGTTTGAAGTGAAAAACACAGCTATAATGCACATACTACTGTACATGTGATATGTTTTTTTATTACCAACAGGAATCAGGAATATTGCCTATGTTTTTTAAAATAAATAAAACTGGGACAAATCACCAGGTGTAGTGACTTAGCAACAGGTGGACTGATGTTCTAGAAGGTATATCCTGGCATACACAAACGCCATCTTACTACATTAACACCTAAAATTAAATGGATTTGCAGTAAATGCTGAGTTTGCCTAGTACTTCAATGGTTATATCTGCCAGTTACATGCATGCATGACCAATAGTACTGAATTCACGATAGAGACAGATAAACATGTGTATATATGAGTTCATGTACAAAGCGTGCATCTACATGAATAAGAAGCTTGATTTAAGAAACGTCCATGGATGACAGTCTTGCAGTAGCGGCCTATTATAATGGAGGCCTGTTAAGTCACTTAATGTTGTAGATTAGGCGTTATATGGTGGATATTGTGTATACGCTGAGTCTTACTTAGTAAACCATGTGTCAACGGTAATGCACACTGTGACTTGGAAGATAGAAAGCAGAGATGTTTGTGCAGTAAGATGGCGTTTATGTATACCGAGACTTTTATCTACAATCATTATTTATGAATGGACAATAGTAGCGAATCCATGATGGGGATGGCTAGTCACGTGAAAATGAACTTCCAATCAGAGAGTGTTTGCCCTATTAATGAATCAATTAATCTCATTATGTAGAGGATTTCTGCCTGCCCCCCCCCACTCTTTTATCCAATGTCTGAACAGAAGCTAATGAGAAGCAGCTGATGCCATACTATCGTGAGGTATTTAAACCCGCAGCTCTGCACCGCCACTTGTATTAGACCATTTGCCTTTGAAAAAGCAGCTGTAGCATCTGAAACGAGCTGTTAGGGACTTTTGATGTGATAGTTGGCCAGTGATGTATCATCATAATAGCAAACTGTAGGGTTCCCTGTGGGGCAGTCTGTTTTTTGCCAGTTGGTGGGACACATAGACTGATGCAGCCCAGAGTTATTCTCTTTGTAATATGTCCAGAATAAGTCCGACAATTACGTGTCTATATTGCTTTTAGAGTATGTTTTTAATTTATCACCGTCACAGTGAGCCGGGAAATTAAAGGGGAAACGATGCGTTAGAGAACATTACTCAGCTTGGAGTTATTTTTTTTTGTATTGTGGTACTCTCTTTTGCAGTGCAGGTCATTTGTTGTCAAGATACAGAGTATCAATTATGATCACAGTTTATGATCAAGAGTTATCTCTTTCTATCTATTAGTCGGTTTGGACTGATCATAAAGGTTCATACCCAGCCTGATACCCTGCCACTGTGATCACAAAAATCTGGCTTATATGATTTATGAGCACTCAAGATCCATGGGGTCTAGTAGTTTAAGGGGGTATTATTTATACCTCCTATCCCCACCCCTAGGCAATACTGTGGTGGACCCTACCTATACTGGAAAATATTGTCTATTATTTACATTGGCAGTCTATTTAACAAGTCTAAGCATATTTGAATATCCAGATAGGAAGCAATACAAAAGGTTAAGATCTGAAAAGATGACTGATATGAAAAACATACAAATGTAAATGTTACAGGGTTGAGTTTCATTATTATGACCACCACAATATGTCAGCAGGCTGGCTTGGTGGGTATATAAGGTGGCATGCAGATATTCTGTAAACATATCAACCATCACTGTCATGGGTAAATGTGTGATTTATCTGACTTTGAAAAGGGGTTGATCACTGGCTTTTAAGCCAAGGGTGACAGTATTTTGGAAACAGCGCAGTTTGTGAACTGTTCTCATGCTGCTGTGGTTAAAGTGTACTGGACAAACAGCACCATTGTAAATAAACAGCAAGGAAACTGTGGAGCACAATGTGTCTTTGATGTCAGAGGTGAACGTCGGCTGCGAAAGTGTGTGAGGGTTACTCAACATGCTTCAGTTGAGCAACTCACAATCCAAACAAACCAGGGGGCTACCAGACCTGTGTCTAAAATGAAAGTACAGCAAACCCTGTTGCGTATGGGGCTCCGAAGCAAACAGCTGGTCACTGTACCCATGGTAAGAGGGTTCATCATCAGAAACAGCTTCAATTTGCATGACAGTACCGAAGTTTGACCTCTTCTGATTGGCAAAGAGTTTCCTTCTGTGATGAGTCACGTTTTCTGCTCCATCGACTGGACGGACATTGGTGCGAAACCTCTGGGAACAAAAACTCTGCAATCATTGTTAGAAGAACATAAGCTGGTGGTGCTCATGTTATGGTCTGGGGAATGCTTTCTTGTCATTTTCTGGGTCCACTCATACCTCTGGAAGGCACTCTCAACTGATTTGGTTTTTCTATTCATCCTTGCAGATCAATTACACTCATACATGTTAAATGTCTACCCTGGAGCAGATGGGATCTTCCAGCAAGACAATGCAACCTGTCATACTGCCAGAATTATCTGGGAGTTTTTGGAGGAGCATGACAAGTACTTCCCTGGTCTCCAAATTCCCCATACTTGAACCCCATCAAGCACCTGTGGGACCACCTTAATCTCTATGTTCACCATATGGAACCTCCAGCACGCACTATTTAACAGCTGTCATATGCACTGCAGTCTGCATGGGTCCAGATACCCTTGCCAACCTTCAAAACCTCAGAGACTAGAACAGCTTTAGCGATCTTTTGGAAATAAGTATGCACATATGATAATCAGTTTATATATAATGGGGGCTATTATCCTCTACCTTTAAGTCATATATACTTTATCTCATATAAATATGTCTGTAATAGACAATAATCATAATGCCACATATATATTTAGGAGACATAGTAGTGTTACATGGGATATATGACTAAGTAGCATATTGGGTAGTAACGGATCAATTCAGTATATAAACAAGAAAGATATAGATCATAAGGTCTGTCACCACCACACAGCCTTAGAAAAAGTCCATGAGGATGGACTAAACGGCCCGTTGGCACTTTTATCAGTAGTTATAGAGACAAAGACCACTGGAGGACCAATCTAACATAGTGAATTGATGGGACAAGCCATGTTGTTACACATGAAGCATAGCAACTGAACAGCAAGTATACCAAGTGTGGCAACGTTTTGCCAATACACTATATTGTTATACTGTTATATGTTATCTGCAGCTTCTATTATCATTCATTATCTTTTAAAGTCACAGTGTCCCCAATATCTTTGATATTGATATTTACATATATATTGATACCTCCAGTGTATTTATGATCTCTGTTTTACTCTATATTTTGTTTTTTACATTAGTTTTTCTTTTTCTTTATAGTGCTTTCTATATAGAATAATCCGATGATTATCAGTATATCCTGACTTTTTCAGGTATATCAGTTTATTCTGATATATGAGGATTCAATACTTCATTCATCTATTATTTTTGAATACGTTAACCTTTTATTTAGGGTACCTCTCATGACCAGATCTCTATATTGGTGATGATACTGATCTATCCTCATTCTTATATCATATAGTATTTATTTATTCTATATTGTGCACCAATTTTTATAACTTTTAAGCGGTGCTATTTCCGGATTAAAATATCCCATTAAAGTTATTTATACTGTTACCACCCTTGCCAACCTTCCAGCATGTTATTGACTCACTATCACACCGTATATGTGCTGTACATGTCAGTTATTCTGGATATTAGCTTTTGGTCTTAATAATGTGACTGGACCATGAATTTCAGTCAACAATATCCATTTTGTGTATAAGGTTCAGTTCATAAATTATATGATGCTTTCTATAGTTTCAAATTAGACCATCCTCAGAAACCTTCCTTGTGCATTTTTAACATCGTTTGAAAGCTAACTAAAATTAAATTATTGAATAAAAAATTGAGAAATCTCAATGGATAACATTTCCTAAATTCATTTTTCCTGATTTGATTCAGTGCCAGCTTCTAAGGTACCTTTGTATCTCAGAAGGGATGAAGTACATTCGAAACAAGATTTAGACTATTACATTGATCAATGTTTTCTCCGTGTTTGGATGATCTAAGTGTGTTGATCTAGATTTATTGCCCTACATGTCCAGTCAATTTATTTTAAAGGCTAGATAATCCTTCCATTATTGTTTTCAAGGGAATATTCTTGATTTAGGTAGAAAAGGAAAATATAGATTTCTGTCACTAATAATCTCTACTTTGCACCACCATGATAATAGGTGAACTATATACATTGTTTGTAAAAAGAACATCTTGATAAGATCTTTTTTTCTTTTTATTAAATGGAAACAGCATGTCCTTTCTTCAAGCTAAAGACATACACCTGTCAAAGTGCTAGCTAAGAGAGCAGTTTACAATTAATCAAAAATCTAAGGTAACAGCTGGGTGTTATTTATGGTCCTGTCCAGAAACATCTCTAGGTGGCTATTAAACTATACTGATGACTGCAATGACAAGATCAAATCAATGGCGATGGGTTGCTTGCCAGGCTTTTTTCAGTTACCAAACAAATAAGGACATAGCCCAAGGAAAATATTACAGAAGTTCTGTATTAGATTTTTTTTACTACTGTCTGAACATCAGTCAGTTTTTTCTTTACTTTTTCATTGCCAAATAAAAGCAGTCCTGGATATCTGGATCTCTTGCAGCAATCAAATGACTCCCATAAAAAAAAAATATTACTGAAATTATTTCAGCATTGAGTACATGCACTTTTTAGTGTATAAAAATAGCATGAACCAATCTCCTAAATACTGCAGGCTCTCCAGAGTAGGGATCTCATTTCCTCATATTTCCTTATGTTTAGGTATTTTGATTTAATTCGTCTTTTAATTTACTAGAACTTTGGTAAAATGCAATTCAGAAAAAATTACAGTCCAAAAAAAGATTAATAACAAAATAAGTCATGCACAGTTAAGAATAGATCATGTGAAGAGAAAATCAGAGTGTTTGAACTTCTTTTTCTTTGGATGGACCACCTAAAGTTTATGGATGGTTTTGCTAGACAACCTAATGATTCATCAGCCAACAACTGCAATGTACTATACTATAATAGAAAAAAATTTGTATACTAATTAACAATAAACTAGATGTATAGACACTTCTGCTTTATACATTTATGCAATTACATTTTTTAATTTTGTTTCATAGTTTTTGGTAATCCCCTGACTCACCTGGGAGAACTTCAAAGACCACTAATCACACAGATCACAATTTGGGAACCTCTTTATTAGACTATGGACAATTTCTCTTACTTTTTAGACATTACTCTCTTCATAGGTACTACATTGCGTATAGATTGATAATGGCGTGCATTTTATCAGACACAGTTCTGTGTGGCACAAATATACACTTGCCAGGAGACTTTCCAAATGAGAGCAACTGGGAGTAACTGTGAATCTTCACTTGGAAGGCAGGGGTGTAGAGTGGATCTTGAAGAAAGTGGGGATCTCACTTATGCTCATAGCTACTAGCACTTGGGGTCATGTTTGGCAAGGCCAGTGAATTAGTCTTGTAACAGATGATCCTCATACCCACCGCATCATATTCAAAATGAGAGCCAAAGATGCCTCTACAATGTCCCTTCTACGAGAACTGGTGTACCTCTTACTGATCAATCAATGCCAACTGTTTCCTTGCCTGCATAAAAATCTTCCAACAACGTCCCATCTCTCTCCACAGGATATTGAGACCCAACCTCTGGACCTCAAATTGATTCTCCCCTACTTCACCTGCCTCGGGCACTGACTTGAGCCACCTCCTACTCTCCACCCAAAACACAATGTTCCAGGGACTATCACACAACACGAAGTGTACCTACGACAGGGCATGGAAATTATTTTGTGTTTTTGTAGCTCGCTACAAAATAAAATTTACTTTTCCACACTATACCATCATTGCATTTGCAGCCCACTATGACAAAGGTTTACACCTCCATCCTAGCACCGTAAAAACCTACATGTCAGTAATCCAACTTCATCTCACTGCCAATCATTCCATTGACAAATCCCTCCTCTCCACCCCTGCCGTGAAATCTTTCTTCAGAGGCCTGGCTTCCCCTTGCTACCCATTCTCCCTTCAAAGCCCCAACGTCAGCCAAAAGACGGTCCCATTTTTAAGCAACTCCTCCATCTTTTGGCCTCCAACCCATTCTGTCATGCCACTTCCCTAACCATTTCCACAGCCATAATGCTGGCCGTCTATGGTTTTCTGAGGCCCGGAGAGTTCACGACCTCCCAAAGCAACCCCGTTACATCACCAAGCAAGACATAATGCTGTTCCCCGACCATTTTTCTCTCACCATCCGTACCACCAAAACCAGCAAAAAAAGAATCGCTTTTACTTTTCACGTCACACACAATGCCTGGTGCCCACTATCTGCTATCAGAAATCTAATTGAATCCATAAAGACCAAACCGTCACTCTACCCTCTTCTCTTTCCACACCATCTTTTGTTCACTAAGTCAGGCTCCTCCTAATCAAGCTGGGACCAAACCTGTACTCTTTTTCAGGCCATTCATTCCGCATAGGCACAGCTACTTCTGCCTCTAGAACTAACACTCCAGCCCAAATAATCCAATCAATGGGCTGCTGGAAATCCTATACTTTACACAGTACATCCCATATCCCATTCAAAAACCAAACAAGCATTCAAAAACCTAATTAAGCCCTACACTTTTGTTATTTTTGCTCTCTAAACAGGCTACTAAGGTGTCATGTAGCACAAGCCAACACATCAGTTACTGATCCAGACACGAAAGGCTTCAACCACAAGTGTCCAGGTGATCCTGGGATTGGTGGGAGTACCCTAGCCATTAAATTCCTCTCCAACCCTCATATACCTGTCAGCGTTCCACCATTCAATCCACCCTCCACTCCCCACTTCATTTCACCTTTCTGGCTTTATCTAGCCCTCTAAACAGGCTAACAAGGGGCCAGGTAGCTAACAGCTACGGATCCAGACACGAAAGGCTCAGACCACAATTAAAATAGTACCTATATTGATGTACAACATTGGGCCATACATGCCTGATTAAGTTGTTCAGGGATATATCAGTCAATATTTCCTTGTGGGTTCCTAATGTGCAAAGCTTAACCCTTCATTGCTGTCTATTGTAATAAATGGAGAGGGTGAATAGCATCTCAGTTAATACATCTGTATCTATAAATTAGCACTACTGAGACACCTCACACCAGTCTGTATGGCAGCAGAAATATACAAAGGGTATAAATTATGTGTGCAGTTCATATGAAAGGTACATACCAGGCATACCAGGTTTATACCAAACAGATCAGTTTTTCTGGGGTACAACAGCAGGGGGGACTCCTGGTTAAAAAGAGGTTGCAAAACAGCATATGTGCTGGATAATACAGTACACTCATTCACACCTAACAATTTTGTGAGGTGTAGATGCAAGCAGGAAGGGTCTCTAAGAGAAAAACTGGAGCAGAGCAATATAGGTTCAGGTTAATGCAGTAGATTCATACCTTATCTAAAGAAGAAGGGTTGCTCCAGTGTCACAGCAGTCTGCGTGCATGGCTACAGATATATGACGACTTTGTGATAATATGGATATTCTACGGTGTATCTCTATTAGAACTCTAATAGCTTTAGCTGCAGCTTTTTTTGTTTTGCATTGATTGCCTTTTAGGTACCAAATATTTCACCAATCCTCTACTTTTTAAAAAAAGCATGTTTGATCTGGAATTTTAACCTCTGTTACAGATTTTTGTGTCATCAGCAAAGTGGCAAACCTTTGTTTTAAAATTATTAGTCGTATCACTAATAAACATTTTGTATACATAAAACAGACTGCTTCATTCCTGTAATACTCATCCTTTGCTCTGACTGTCTTCTTTAATTATGACACTCCAATATTTATCCTTCAGCCAATATTCTATTCACACAACTACCCTTGAATCAAATCCCAAACTATGCAGTTTAAGAAATAATTTATTGCATGGTAAGACGCCTTGCTAAAATCTAGAAAAAAGAAATCTTCAATGAGACAAATTACTTTATTATTATTATTATTATTGTTTATTTATAACGCACCAACATATTCCGTAGCGCTGTACATAAGATAAGTTCCAGGCAAAAGTAAACACAAATCAAAACATAACAAAGCAAGGAGGGCCCTGTCTTTGAGCCTCAAATCCAGTGTCTATGGTGCTTTCCCCAAAGCACCCTGCTGGATTGAAACTCGCAGACTTACAACCTAAAGGGATTGTGTGTGGTAAAAGAGGGAGAGAGAGGTGATAAGTGTGTTAGGGTGGAAGGTGATATGCTTCTTTAAAGAGATGCATTTTAGTGAGGTTTCAAATGTTTTGAGGCAGAAGAGCAATCTGGTGGAACGAGGCAAGATGTTCCAAAGAATAGGGGCAGCACAAGAAAAGTCCTGAAGGCGAGAATGAGAGGAGGTGACAAGAGTTGTAGAAAGAAAATGGTCATTAGCAGAATAAAGAGGGTGGTTGGGGGAATATTTGGATATGAGAGCAGAGATGTAAGGGGGTGCGCAATTGTTGAGGGCTTTGTAAGTTAGGGTCATGATTTTACATTTTATTCTGGAGGCTAAGGGAAGCCAGTGGAGAGATTGACAGAGAGGTGATGCCGACAATAAACGTTTTGTATGGAAGATGAGTCTAGCAGAGGCGTTCATTATGGATTGAAGTGGTGATAGACGGGTGGTGGGTAGGCCAGCAAGAAGCGAATTACAGTAGTCAAGTCGAGTGATGATGAGAGAGTGTATTGATGGAGAAGGCAAGATTTTGTTAGTGACTGTTTGTGAGGGATGAAAGACAGGGTTGGGTCCAGTAGAACCCCAAGGCAACAGGCTTGGGAGATGGGAGTTATGATGTCATTGTTGACAGTGAGAGAGATGTGACGAATGTATGCTTTGGTAGAGGGAGGAAAGATTAGGAGTTCAGTCTTATACATGTTGAGTTTGAGATGGTGGGTGGACATCCAAGAGGATATACTAGAAAGGCAGTTGGAGATGTGTCTTAGAAGAGAGAGTGATAGATCTAGTGATGAGAGGTAGATTTGAGTGTCATCTGCATAGAGATGATACTGAAGCCCAAAAGAGTGTATTAGGGTGCCAAGTGAGGATGTGTAGATGGAGAAGAGGAGGGGGTCTAGGACTGAACATTGTGGTAGGCCAACAGGCAGGGGGTAGGTAGAAGAAGAGGTGTCAGAGAAGGAGACACTGAATGATCGATTTTGTATGCATGATGAGAATCATGAGAGAGCAGTGTCTTGAATACCGAAAGAGGAGAGGATATGGAGTGAATGGTCGACTGTGTCAAAGGCAGCAGAGAGATCTAGAAGAAGTAGAATGGAAAAGTGACCGTTTGACTTGGCGGAGAGCAAGTCATTAGTGACTTTACTGAAAGCAGTCTCAGTGGAGTGTTGGGGCCAGAACCCGGATTGGAAGGTGTCAAGAAGGGAGTTAGAGGAAATAAAGTTGGTAAGGTGGTAATAGATGAGCAGCTCCAGCAGTTTGGAAGCCAGGGGAAGTAGAGCGATAGGGCGGTAGTTATATGTGATGTCAGAGTCAGATGAGGGTTTTTTGAGGATGGGTGTAGTTATGGCATGTTTAAGAAAAGATGGAAATCTGTCAGTATTTATGGAAAGGTTGAAGAGGTGTGTGAGAGCTGGGATTAGTGTGGTTGAGAGGGGAGTGATAAGCTGAGATGGAATAGGATCTAGAGGACAGGTAGTTAGGCGAGTGGATAATGGCAGGCTGGAGACTTCGCCCTCTGTAGTCGGGTCAAAGCAGTTCATGGTGGCTGTGGGATTGGAGAAGGGAGAAGACTGGGTGTTGTTGGTTAGCTGAGAGGGTGGAGTGTGTAAACCACTATGAGAGGAGAGTTCATTGCGAATGCTTTGAATCTTATGCATAAAATGGTTGGCAAAGTCTTCAGCTGTGAGCGAGTAAGGGATGGGAGGAGGTGGTGGGAGGAGGACAGTATTGAAAGTGGCGAACAGACGCTTGTGATTAGAGGACAGAGTTGATATTAGTGATGTGAAGTAGTGTTGTTTGGCAAGGTTGAGGGCGGAGGATTTTAGTTGAATTCCCCTACATCGCAAATTACATTTAGCCTTATTCAATTAGCTACTTGCAAATGCCTTGAACTCATAAAATTGGCTTTGGGTGTTTTTTTATTAAAGTTTATATGCATTCTATTGACTTAAGAATTCATTAGTGCCTATAAGTAATATTTGCCAAATATGTATAAATATTAAGAGTGATTTTAAGTGTGTTTTCATTTACAAATTGGGCAATTGAATCGGGCCCACTGTGTTTAAAAGCAAAGTACAGTAATTTTCCCTAGCCATTCTATTCCCCCGTCACAGAATTATTGAGAGAACTATTTATTATTATTATTATTATCCTTTACTTATAATGCGCCAACATATTCCATAGCGCTATACAGGGGTTAAGTACAAGTCAAGAACAATTTCAAACAGTGCAAAGGATGGAGGGCCCTGTTATTGAGCTTTCAATCAGACATACACAGTGCTTTATGTAAAGCACCTAGCGAGATTGAAAACTTGCAAACTTACATTCTAACTACCCCTGAACACTACGGCAAGCCAGAAATGCTAAATACGGCAAATTTCCATATTGCTTTTCAGGGATTTTATAAGTTATTTAAGTTCCAAAAAGCTATTAAATTCCAAACAACCTAAAATTACTTTGCTCTAGTGCCTCCTAAAATCCCAGAATTTTTAAAAAAATATTGTGAGTACTATTGAGCACTTTGAGACTGCTTTCTCCCTCCCTGTTCACTTCCCAACTCCTTAAAAGATCCTGTTTGCACCAACAAGTTAACCCTTTCCACAGGGCTTCCAATTGGCCCCCCATGGCACCTAAATACGCTTGCTGCGGGCGACCAAATCAGCATTTAAATAATTAACCCGCTGCATCTAAAGAATTAACACCTGGTACTTATAGTACCCCCATAGTTAAATATTAACCACTAAGATTCCATGGGGTTTATATACATTCCCCATGGCATACTAAATTAACACATGAAGTGCCATGGGGGTCCACTAGGACCCCATGACACTATAGGTAAAGTAGTATATATATATACAAAAAGCAAAACCAAAGATTAAGAACCTTGGGTACTTAATAATGGTGGTAAGAATATCAGATATATTCAAAACATCTGAGTTTTTAAAATATATAACCATTTTAATAATATCATTGGCAGAATAAAAATATCAATTGAATTAATATAGAAGAGAGAGAAAGTACACCTTTAATGCCAATGATATTATCGACCCAACAAGAGATAATCCAAAATACAGAGTGAAATTGCAAACAAATGATCAAATACCTTATAATTAAAATATAACTTTTATTAATATATAAAAGAAAAACAATAAATATAAAATAGATTTTCCGGTATCCAGGATGTCTATATAATATATACAAGTAAATGCATAAATAGTTTAACACTAATAAAGGATTTAATTACATGTATATATAAGAAGATAAAGCAGTAAATAGATAAATATAGAGCAAATTAACGAAAAAAGACTGCTAGTCTTCATTGGCAAGCTCTGTCATATAAAAAGAAATGGTTATCTTAAAATAAGCTACATTTTTGCTAGGTCACAATGCTGGAAAATACCTGAATTACATATCAGCATACAAGCACATAGTGCATACACTGTACAAAAAATGCCACCTTCGTTATCAGGTGAAAAGTATGTAGGCAGGTAGGGGAGACTACACCAATACCTCTGTGGCCCTAATTAAATGAACAGTAGCAGATTCAAGACAGGAGGCCTGCTATTTACCTCCCTATCTGCCTAACCGAAATAACCCCCCCCCCCAAAATAAACTAATAAATAAAAATAAAGCTAAATTACAAAAAAAAAATACCAATACATTTTGAGGACACCGGGTTAACAGTTTAGTTGCCATGGTGGGTTCTATGGACCCCTATGGTTAGATGGGGTTGATCAGGTAGTGGGATGGGATTTGAGCGTTGGCATCCTGAGGGGGGGGGGGATTGTGGAGTGAGCGGGGAAGGGCATCCTGAGGGATTTCCACCACCACACGTCTGAATGGAGGGAATCCCCAGGAATTCTCATTAGTTTAGGTTGGTTTGGGCTCAGTACTTTACTTTCCTGCAAAACCTGAGCCTTGTAACAGCATAAAGGCTCCTGCAGCCAATTTTACATTGCAACACGATTTACATTGCTTGAATAGAATAGGGCTCTATATTAGTGTGACATGATGTTCCTACAAAAAAAATCAGTGCTGCCCGGATCCTGTAATTTCACATACTTATCTATTTGTTCATTCATAATTGATCCTAATTATTAGTATGATGATGTCAAAACTACTCTAATGTAGATATTGGAATCTTCCCTGTTACTCTTCTTGTGAAGTAAATAGTAAATTAGCAACTATCCAGTCATCTGCAATTACTCCTATTTCTAATAACTGGTTAAAAAAGGCAGCTAATAGCATCAATCACAGATCAAAAGCTCTTTTAGAGACTCTCTAGAAAAATTACCAATATTCTAAAAACGTATGACTAGTTTTTATAGTCACCTTTATTTATTTATTTCATTACTCTGTATTACAATGGCTTCAAGACGATCACCTCCTCCCCCATTTTCTGAAATGATCTTTTCTGAATAAGCTGTAACCAGTTATAAATGTGTTACATTCATGAAGTTTATAATGCAAAAATGTGGTCATACTGTAGCCACAAAATCTAAATTGACCCTTGTTATAACTGGAATTATTATTTATTTCTCTGGTCGTTTGTGCACATAGTTTAGACATCCATGATCTGCGGATACAGTGAGCAAGCATTTTGTTTCAAATGTTGGTTGCTGTACAGAGGTGGATGTGACTATCACACTGACAATGTGTGATTTGTACAAACACAGAGTCAAGTCAAGAGAGAAAAAACAACTCCAAAACATATCTTTTTAAATGAATAATTAATGAGATATGGTTTATTTAGTAAGGATTCTACTGCATGTGATTTCATCTTGTACAAGACACTTCCATGCACTTACCTTTCATCTCATTACATATCATATGCATATGTTTTATAGGGTCAGTATTATTGATGAACCAAGCATTTCATCTCAATAAACATAATTTTATATACATTGTATGATCACTACAAATGTTACATATATATATATATATATATATATATATATATATATATAAAAGGGTGCATGATTAATTAATGACATGCATTCATTTATTACCCATCAAACCACGTTTGGAATATATGACTTACAAAAGTCATTTAACAAAGCAGCAAAGTGGTTTCTTGCCGCTGCCAAGGTTTAGATAAGCTACAGACTCTATTGATTTCCTGTACTATAATACACTTTTCTAGTCGAGGTGCTTCATATTAATTCTTCCAAGTACTAAAATAAATTCATGATCTGTTTCCTAAAAACTTTACAAATCTTTAAAAGTCTTTCAAATGTGGCAAGATATGTTCAGTATAAAAAAAAACGAACCACTTAAGTGACAGACTTGGCTGCAATGCATTGCAATACTAGGCATTAGTTTGTCTCCTGATTACAGAATATCATGAAAGATGAGCGTAGCTACAAATCAATGTTAACGAACTGATAGTGGCCTTCATGTGACCCTGGATCAAAGCAGATGCTTGGCTTAATTAAACGCTCACTACAAAGTAATCATACAAATGGTAGATAATATTTACTTTTGACAACCAAAATATGAAATAATCATATTAGTTTGTTGTGGTTATGAAAAATAATAGTATTTATAAAAATATTATTGAAATATACAGTTTACTTTTACTCAGTACAAAATAATGCATTCATGGATTACGTAAAGCAGCAAATGTGTCACTCCAGAGTGCAAATCATTATCTTCTAATCAGACTTTTTTATCAAATAGATCAGTAGTAGTTCCATGTTCTTGTCTTTCTTTTTCCTTTACTTTTGGTTTAAAACATTCCGTCCAATTGTGGGCCTCCCATTTATTTTCCTTACTAATTCTGTTCTTTCTCAAATTATCCTTCTATCTAACCATCTTCTTATGCTTTTCCAAAATATCCTGTCTTTTTTAACACACATACATCTAATCTACACTGCAGCTGCTCTAGATTAGACGAAAGTGCTTGTGATTATATCCAATTTAAAGGGCAACTGTAGTCATGTAATTAAAAGATCATGTTTAAAACATTCTATTGTTTGTATAACATATGTAGAACACTTTAATGCTCTATTACAATCTTTTACATTAGTAATTTCCATATCAAGTGCTGGCAACTTAGATGTAGTTGTCACATTTAAATTCCACTCCAAGCCATCCCAATTGGAGATACCAGGGCTTCAGGCAAGTTAGTAACTGTGCAAAAGCACTTACACAACCTGATTGTTACCCTCTATCCTGCATGTAATCTAAACCACTCATAGATGCATAAAAATTACTCTGCAAATTAATCAAGCGTCAAATCTGACACTATGATCACTCTAACACCTCAACTGGTATGAGGCTTGATTCCTCATATCTGTCACAATTAAGGTGTTAATATCTCCCACCTCAACACACTAAACATCACAAATTATTGAGGGATCCCCGGGATTCTCCCATTTAAAGTACATTATATGGGGAACCCACTACCACGCCCAGAAGGGAACACCGGGGAATCCCATTTACCACTTGATAAAGGCCCCCGATGGTATCTTTAAATTAACCCCCTACCATGGGGATCCAGAACAGGCTTGGTACGTGTTAAGTAATTTATGGGAAAGTTTTGGATTGCTAAGTAACTTGCACAAAAAAAGCTGCCACAGCTGCAAGGCCAGCATTATGCGTAGCTACGTATCCAATTAGGGCTATAGGGGACTTCTGTGAAACATGACTGGATGCCACCTCTTAACTCATCTCCTTTTGTTTCGGAATCGGAAGCATTTAATCTAATCTACTTAACTCTGCAACTGACATCCTCACTATTATTCAATTGCAAGCCCGCAGATAACGTTATACAGGGCGTATGTTTGTGGGCTTGAAATTTGTTACAATTACAGAGTGATTAAATTGAACAAGCCCATGTAATCGTAAGTAGCATTTCAGAGCATGATCATGATCAATTAAGCAAGGCCTTAACTATCGATTTCGAAACAGCCAATAGTAACTGAGACCGTCATCGTGACATCATTAAAACATGGAGGTTAAACGTCAATCAATAAGCGTTTAGAGGACCGATATGTGATTAGACTCGCAGTCCTTAGGGATCCCTGTGGAACACAAATTTAACCCCTATACCACAGGATTTCTTTAAGATAAATAGCAGATAAAGAAGAGGTTGCAGGAATACACAGAACCTATACACAGAAAGGATCTTAACAGCATTGATAACTGTAGTTTGTCCAATGAGCTGGAACAAAACATCATGGAGTCTTAAATATGATGGGCCCTAGGAAGCTTTGCTGAAAACCATACTGCAGACGTTGTGAAAATGTTATTTGCATTATGCAAACAAATTTGTAAAACTCGAAAATAACCAGTTGACTGGAAAATATTCCTTTGTATCCCAGTAGCAATGGGGAGAAAAGCTGTGGCACTTTTTAGAGTTCCTTGGACTGCAAGACGATCGAATCAATCAATTTTACAGAAAATCAAGTCAAACTGTTCACTGGAAGGTTTGATCATGGTGTTAAAGCAGAAACACTTTGGCCAAATCATGAGAAGACAGGATTCTCTAGAGAAGACTCTGATGCTGGGAAAGATTGAAGGCACACGCAGAAGGGGATCTTGACGATTTGCGAGCTTGAGACTGTTCTGCAATTATTCTAATGTCTGTCATTGCTTTACACGTTATTTACAGGGCAGTATTGATTTTTTATTTGCATTTACAGTGCTACAAATAGGTGTTTAACCCCCTTGCGGTCCTCTCTAGCACTCGTAGGATTTTCTCTTTCTTTGCCATTTACTGGTGTGAAAACATTTGCGAGTTTAAGGGAAATTGAGCAATTGAATAGCAATTTTCGATTTTAGCCATCGTAACTCTTGCAAAGGCTTTGAGAGGCTGTAAGTTACGGGTTTAACCATTGCAATTTTTTCAAGGCCGTAACTCGTAACCCATTTGGAGCCCGCAGAAAGACATTAATTGAATAGCAAATCAACTTGCAACCTCACTTACGGGCTACAGTAACTTGCGAAAGCTCAATTGAATCTGGCTCAATGTTCTTACATTCACCTTTCTAACTGATTGCTTATTAGAATAGACACTCTTTTTATTATTATTATCGTTTATTTGTAACGCGCCAACATATTCCTTATCGCTATACATAAGTTAAGTTACAGGCAATGACAAGTTAAAGATTCATACATTGCAAAGAGTGGGTGGCTTTGTGCTATAACCCTGTTTAACACAAATCTGAAATTAAATGTATTTACAGAGGTATTACAATTGTCTTTCTCATACATCTATAAATATCTACACCATTTTTTCATTTCATTTTTATAGAGCTTTGTTTATCTTTTATATGGCAAAAATGATGAGTCAGTAAATATCTAGAAGGTTAGTATATACAAATTTGGATGAGAGTATAACAAAAATAAAACTTTATTAATTAAAGCCAAAAACGAAAGGCAAAGATTAAAAAGATAAGAAAAATAAATATCAGGCTAATAATAGGATATGATACATATCCAGGTGTAGCCTGGAAGTTTTGGGAGGAGCCTACTCCCTACTTAAAGCCCTTACACACCTGCTACCACATATACAATTTAATTCAATTGCGTGGATTAGTCACAGATCTTGTTTCCAGTGTGCATTCTTGCTCTTGACTCATTGCAGCTTCATTAATTTTATTCTCACCTGCAAATATTGCCCCCTATGTCTCTGCCTTTCTCCCTCCTACTTTTCCCCACTCATCAACGGTGTTGATCGCTTGCGTCCAATCCCCCCAAAACAAGCCCCTCAGTTTATGGGTCATTGAAAATCTACTACATTGCTAACTCCCAAAATAAAGGAAGCATTAAAGACTATTATGTATGGTACCCTGTTCCAGGCTGCTAGTCAGTCTGGCCAAAGGCCCTTTTCGGGCTACTTTGGTCTCTCCAGGGGGTTAATTTTATTTAGAGCTGCTGTTGCTTTCACTCTGTTCATATGCCTTTCAAGCAACAGACATATTTACTCTTTCCCCACTCTGTCCTGATCTGGGCTTTTTTCTTCCCTCTGGCACTCCCTCCAAATCTTTTTTATGGCCCTTCAACCATTTAAGAGTTGCCTGTTGCACTCATTTTTAATATCCCTTGAATTTGCTTTAGCCTTATTCTACCTGTGATTTCCAGCATATTTTCTTATCTCTCTTCTTCCATACAATCTTACTTCATAGATAGTCTACTCATATCCATAGTTGATCAAACCCACATAGGGATCTCTAAGTCGTGAAACTCTCAATCATCTGACACAGCCAGCCCATGCCATATAGACTACGCTTCGTCACATATTCACACCATAGCCACTACCCCACACATGCCATTCAGGTGCACTCCATTTATCAACTTACATTGTTAAATGTTCTCTTAGCCTAATATAGTCCCACATGGGCACAAGTAGTATGACTATCCAAATTGTGTAATTCAGTATGACTACCATGGCATTCCTGCTAATCTTCTGATTTTAATTAATTTCCTAGCCATTGCCACATCACAAACCAGGCACTCCATATTCATGGCATACCCGTGAACACATCACTCACTACAAGTCCCTCACTCCGAGTCCCTCACTGCAAGTTACTTTCAACATCAACATGCTCGATTTGTCCATTGTCACACTGATCTAGACAACATTGTCTACAACTCACATTCAGGCATTTGAAGCTACCATTCTTTATATAGGAGCTCATAGTTATCCAAATATTGATGCCCCATCACTGCCATCAAACTATTAGACACCATTAACAAACAATAATTTCATAAACCTTAGACATACACTAACCTCCTATTTCCCTAAACTTGCATTTTTTTTTGCCTCCAAGCAGGCTAAAGGGTTAGGTGGCATATGCCATACTGACAGCTACAACAGCACGAGAAGGATCTGACTACAAACATACAACTTGGAAGCTTTGGTTGTGGTCTTCTACACTTTAACCCCCCACACACCACCTACCAGGTAAATGCTTTTATTTATCTCTCCCTCCTCACCATACAAGTAAACCTTCTCTACTCTCCATAGCTCTCTAAACAGGCTAAACTGTTAGGTAGCATATGCTATACAGATAACTATCATACCAGAAAAGTGAAGGATCTGACTACAACCACTAAATAGCCAAAACATTTCCATATCGGAATGGGTATTCCTAAGACAACATATTAAAAAGGAGAAATATGCCCAACCTCTTCAATAGAAAACTGAGGGCTCCAACCAATTCTAGGCAAGTGAATTACGGTTTGTACATAATTTTGGCTGCAGGCGCTTTTTTCAGTGATGTTACAGATGTATGTAATGCTACCCAGCAGTAAAAGTACTGATCCCACCCACAACTCATAAACTGATGCCATGTCAGTAAAGCACAAGGCATGGGTTTACTCAAAATGTGGAGATTGAGCACATTTACATTGATCAGACCCCTAATGGTATATCTATACAGACCCCCAATTGTATATCTATTAACCCCCCTAGCTACCATTGGTGTCCTTGAAGGATCCCCATGATACCTTAATCAACCTATAACTAACATGGCAGTCTATATAGACCCCCATGGCAACCTAAAATTAACTCCTGAAGGGCTATGGCGGTCTTCAATTAGAAGGTCTTGTCTTCCTCTATCTTGACTGAAGCCAACGATCCTTATCTTCTGGGCTAGGAAAGGGCCCTGCAAAAAAAACTAAGTTTTAAATAATGAAGCTCTTCCTAGGAGGAAGCGCTTCCTCCCCCGCAAATGGCTCTTGCAGTGCTTTATGAGGCTTTAAATGGATTTCTGAGCATTCTGATTGGCTGGAATAGATGTCCATTATTTTTCGACTAATCAAAATTGGTTTTGGGTTGTCACCCTGCTCAATATTAATTTTAAATCTAATTTGACCAGATTGATGGACCTAATGTCAATCTGAAAACAATATATCCACTGTATCTCTTTGTGTAATAGTTGGATTTATAGAAATTCCCAGTTGATGTATAAGGAACACTAGTAGGTCTTTTTCAGACACCGGCTTGAATAACATCTTGATCTGAATCTTTCTCTCAGTATCTCTGCCTGAGTTACAGATTCCCTTTAATTAGTACAATGTATTTGTAGCTGGAGGTTTTGTCTTGTAGGGAACCCTTTGTTCAAGGGTTCTGGGTGATAGCTGGTCCAGTGCAGGATGCAACTGCCTTTCAATAGATTGTTGTTGAAATCTCACTCACTGAAATCTTCCTAAGCAAAATGTTCAGGAGACGTGGCTTCCTAACCTTTCCAAACAACAAGAACATCATATCATCATGCTATGGAAGAGTATACTGTCTATATGGTGACATTGCTTACCTTCTTCTAGAAAATTAGTTGTATCCTCACTTCCATATATTTACGTTACTTTTCTATAATGAGTCTGTATGTGGCTTTCCTCTACATGAGTAGATTGGAAGCTTATTGGGACATGGACTATGTAATCCATTATTGTGTTTATGTTAAATGCACTTATAGTGTCAAATATCTTGTCTCTTTTAACAGTTGTGCATGTTTATGAACATTTCTTTATACAAATAAAATATATACATATACATTTATACAATATTAGGCCCCTGACATTCTTTTGTCTGTTTCATCATAACAATGGCAATTACATTTGTTTTCTCCAACCCCCTTTTTCTGCTTGGATGATTATCATGTAAAGAAAAATCTCGCCTACTGATAACTTGACTTCAAATGTAAATGCATTTTATTTATGGTGTGGATTTATTGAGGACTACTTTTAGGACAAGATTTGAAATGTCATTCTAGATAAAATGGGGAGTATATTGACTGGCCAAGTGAGGCAACAAATTATTAGTGATGAGGATGAATCAAGCAGAAGCATTCATGATGGGCAAACGCAGAGCTTCTAGTGATAAAAACATATTAAGCTAGAAATGTGTGCATAAAATATACTGTATATAGATTATGGAACTATAAAGAATAGGGGAAGATCACTAAGTACTACTGGGACTGTAGTTTCCTGGCATGGAAATTGCCATTGCAGCCCATTGCGACTCATGCAATTTTGTCTGTGAAAGCCGTGGCACTTGAGCAAGATCTTACAAAAAATATATGAGCATTAATGTTTCTGTTTCAGGTTAGTCTTGGTTGAAATAATAAAAAAGGAATTTGCAATTTTAACAGCATTTAGTGTGATTTTTCAATACATGTTTTGTACTGTGTAAATGAATAGTAATGGGAAAAATATTGGACTATTTACATGAAAATGTTAGTAAAACCAATCTGAATTTAGTATGATAAGGACCCAAGAGCCATATTCTTAAAAAATAAATATTTCTTATAAGAAATAAATATTAGTTCATATTATTTTATCCTTTAGAATATATGTTCTTATTTATATTTTATCATTACACATGTATGTATAGAAATAGGTTAATGTTTTTTTTTTTTTTAATAATGCAAAAACCCTGACATTATAAAAAAAAATCTGTTTCATTACACACATACACCATACATCAAAACAAAAGTGAAAAATCGAGCATACTAAACATTTCTTTACAATAGGAATTTATGGTCTTCATTAAACTACAGTGTTCACTTAATAGGTTGGAGATTTTCACTTCTAATTACTAAGGAAAATGTGAAGATCGTCTTGTAAAATAACAACGTAACCTTGCCAGAAGCTGACTAAAGATGAGTCACATTGCTAGAAGACTGAAGTGTAGTACTGCAAACATAATCATGTATTCACAATTCACTTCTAAATGCTTTCCTTTGCATAAAATGTATGCATTTTATTAAAAATTTAGTTATATTCATTATTTACATAAGAAGCATGTTCACTGGTAACAAATATGAGTGTATGAAAGTACAATACTAATGTATTAAACATTTTAATATATATAGTTTACTAAGTTAATCATAAAGTAGCCACTGAAGATTTACTTTAGGTGCCTTAAATGTGCTTGGAGTAAACAGAATTTAAACAGTAAATAATGTTAGAAATGCAGGCTAAGGACCATATTAAATTGGAAGCCCGAAGCAGCACCGGTACAAACGCAAGGCATGCAGGCTTGAAATTCGCTGCAGTTACAGAGCTATTAATTCAACCATGCCGCGACCAACGGGCCCATAAAACATTCTTGCGCACGTTGCATGTGCGGCCATGAACATGATCAAATAGTCAAACAAATAGTTACGGGTTTAGACAAAGCCAATGGCAAAAGAGATTGTCATCATTACATCGCTGAAAAATTAAGGTTAGATTTCAAAGCCTTACAGATTTCAATTACAAGTTTGCCATTCCAGAAATAATGCAATATTAATAAATCAATAAATATGATAATCTAGTCCATGCAAGTTCCATTATATGTATTAACACATTGATTGTCGGGATCAATATAACACGTAAATTAAACAGAAAAAAAAGTATTTTATTTTGCAGATTTGCGAGCTTGAGTATGTTGTGCTATTAATTTTAATACCTAACACCACTTCCCCTTTAATTATAAGTCCAGTAGTGTGTTGATATTTGCATTTACAGTGCTACGGATAGGACTTCAACCCCCTTGCGGCTCCTCTCTAGTACTCGTTGGCTTTTTGGCTCCATTTGCGGGTTACCGGTTTGAACGCCAGTGGATTCGTAGCAATTTAATAGCAATTTTCGAACGTAACATTTACGGGCTTGACAGATCAAAGGCTTTGCGGCAACGGAGTTAAAATTTTGACAGTCCATTGGGTTTTTCCACATATAACCCGCAGGTCGTATGCAGGTAGCTTTATAAGGCCAATTTAATAGCCGTAAGTTTTGTGGGCTCCGTTACAGGCTACGGTTTTACACGTTGGGGGAATTTAATAGGTTTGTAAGTCATTCATTATGAGAAATGAGTCCCTTAGCCTTATTCCATTAGCTACTTGCAAATGCCTTGAACTCATAAATTTGGCTTCGGGTGTTTTATTATAAATGTTTATATGCATTCTATTGACTTAAGAATTCATTAGTGCCAATAAGTAATATTTGCCGAATATATAGCAATATTAAAAATGATTTTACGTGTGTATAAATTAACAAATTGGGCAATTGAATCGGGCCCCATGTATAATTTATTTTGCTCCAGACTGCAGCTCCTCTTATCACTCCCCTCACATTTTTCTTTCTGGGCAGGTTGACGAGGGGCCTCTTCCTCAACTTGCTCCTTGTTAAACAGGCTATTTATAAGTCTAGGAAGCAGTGTGAAGCAGGGATGATTCCACTCCAATGTGAGGCCATGTTCCAGGCAGGCCACATATCTGAGAAGAGTACATCCTGGCTGTACACTATCAGCATGACTGAGTTTACCACTCAGTGTACTGTAGATGGAGTACTCTGACCGGTATCACCCCATCGGGATTATTTCAAACTCCCCTTCCTAATTAATTTTTTTCCATTATTTTATAGCTCTAACTTCTTCAACTTGTTTGTCCTAGTTTCCCTACCAGAAGGCAGGGGATATGCCTCAGTATATCTGGTTGGTTCTATAAAAGGTCAGTCAGAGTCAAACCATACCTAATAAATTGTGTCCATATGTGCACTAGGAATAAACAAGTGAGAAAACCACAACTTAAGGTTTTTTATTTTTCTTGCTGATTTTTATTGTTGCATGCAGGTACAGGTGACTGGAAAACTTGGCCATTTTTGATACCCTGTCAATGAACAGATGCTTCTACAGTAAGAAAAACGTATACATTTATCTAATGTTATACATAAGGCTAAATGTGAACAATGTACAATCCAATCTAGTGTGCACTCCTGAGGATAATCAACATATGTATCAGAGCTAAACTATAATAATTTGAAAATGATCAAGGAAAAAGTCCAATATAATAAAGTTCCACAGGAAAATTATAATGTTGTAATTAAATGTACCTATGATAGGACAACCTTCTTTATGCTGAATAAATATATTAATCCCTGAATGGGTAAGTTAAATCACAATCATGAACTGCTCAAATTGTAAACTGGAAAATAATTCAGGATTTTTTTGCAATTATGCACATTATAAGGATTAATGTTAGTATATTTGTACACCAGTGGCTTATGTACTTGTAGAGATTTTGATGCATATATATAGTTTTTAGCTGCTGATCCAGATTACTCAATGTCATCAATGAGTACAGAAAGCTGTTTTGTAAATGTTTATGTTTGCACAATAGCATAAATAGTTTTTACTACTTTATATGGTGAGTGTACCTGCTGTCTCAGATTTTTGTTCATTTTAAATGAGAACAGGATTTAGCAGTGCATTGCTAGACTAGGAGGAAGATTTACTAAGCCTGACAGTTGATGCACTTAGAGATTGCATGCGGATGCCTAAGGGCTTCAGCCTGCAGGAGTATGATATTCCAGCACTGAAAAATATCTTCTTAGAGGTTTCTACGGCTTACACAGCTCTGTTCAAAAAGTACTGATTGCTTTTGGGCTGTGAATAACAAAGCTCATTACAACTAGCTGAATTGTAATATACAATGCATCTCCTCACGATTTTACACAATATGTACTCCTGTTGTAATATCGGTTATATTAGCTACAGGCAAAAGAAATGCAACTCCCACAATTCTACAAATCTGATTGTGAGTTTAGTCTTCCAGAGAAAGAGATATTTTAATTAAACAACTGTGTATTTACACTGCTAGCACAATTGTTAACATACTCAGTTCATGGCTTCAAAACTTTTCTAGTCTAATTAACAAATACTTTGATAATACAATACATGTGTGTATGGCAGGGGAACCTTAGTGTGACCTGGGAAGTCTTTGAATAGTAGCACCTCAAATATAAATCCAATTGCTAACTACAATGTGCATTGCTGTGTCCAATATGCTTTATTTCACTACACACCATTACATCTTATTAAAGGCATATCTAGGTATCCTGGGTTATCAAACTTCTTAACTCCTTAGGCAAAAAACATCCTTTTCATATAAAGTTTTATTTTTGTTAATATCTAAAAATCCCTCTAATGATTATGTTGACCCCCCAGGAGTGTGTACACAGGCACCTGATCCCCCCAATTAGCATTGAGCATTTAGGGATACATTTTAACCCATTATTCACCTGCTGCATCTTCCTCAGCCAATATGAGAGCATTGATGTCAGCCCTGAAGTCACTGCTGAGATGTGACACACCTGCCTGATTCCTGCTCTCTGCTATGATGCCTGCCCTGGCCCTTACCAGAGATCAGCACAGACAGAGCTGCTGTGTGTATTTGAGACCTGTAGCTGTCACCAGAGAGATAGAGATGGTGAGTGGTGAGTGAGAGAGAGAAAACACACAGCAGTAGTTGATGCAGGTAATGGACAATCTGCAGGGGTGTTAATGACACAAGTTGGCTCAGCTGCTGCATAGCTCTGCCAAATAGAGAGAGGAAGGAAAAAAAAACCTAGCCGCAATAGTTGATGCAATGAATAGACAACCTGTAGGCGCAACTTGTGGCAGTGAATGGATAAATTAAAAAATAAGCAGAATGGAAGTGTTTAGGACCCATCATCTTCATGAACTCCTTTAACATTGTGTCGAGGTATAATAAAATACAGCTGGATTCCTGGGACTCCCAAATCCAGTAGGACCTTAGAGGTAATAAATAAATATAAAACAGGTATTTTACATAGAGTCTCTCTCTTTCCCCTATTCTCTGTTATGTAGAAATAGTCTAGGATGTTCACCATTACTAACAAAGGCCTTGCTTATTCTCCTTATGATCTAGTTGGATGAACAGCCCTCACAGGGGTTGAGAACTACCATTGTTGGCAGGGGTGGGACTACTAATCTAAGGTGTGGCTATTCCCCACAAACCCCACTCCTGTTCAGTGGGATGAAGCCTACAAATCTTTTAGAGGACATCAAGGCTGTTATGGCTATTACTAACAACACTTAAAAAAAATAATTGTAAAATTGAATTCATATTTCCAACACATATTTTTTTCTATAGGTATTTTGCTTGTAAGCAGCAACTATTTATTACTATAGCAAAAAAAAAATTACTACCAATTCCTATACAGCCTAAAAACATATTTCTATCCTCCCCTTCAGATTCTGGAAATAGGTCACCCTAATGTGCACCATATTTAAAAAAAATTAACTAACAAATCTAACACAGCTAATTCTACATGGATTTCCAATCTCCAATCCTAATGTACTGGAAACCCCTTTATAGAAGCTCATGTTGCTTCAAAATGCCTTAAAATCTCTTTCCAGCCAAGAAGGGGGGGGGGGGGGGGTGGATAGGAATGTCACAATATCAGTGGCACATGGTTCTTAAACACAGGATGTCACTGTCTACATACCCCAGGGCAGTATGAGATACTGGTCATATAAAACCACTCACAGCTGCAAAACATGGCAATCTGCATCAGAGTCAGGAAGACAGGAGAAGGTTCCTGAAGGTGAGAATCTTTTCTTATGGAAACTTCTTAAAAGGATGGGGTGTGTGAATTTAAATGAAAGTTACATTGAACAGGATTGTTATTATTATTATTGTTTATTTGTAACGCGCCAACATATTCCATAGTGATATACAAAAAAAAAAGCACTGCCCCCTCTTTAAGCTAAGAATCTATTTTCCATAGTGCTTTCCCCAAAGCACATTGCAAGATTGAAAACTATCAGACTTACAATCCAAATAAACCAAGTCACCTAGTTAAAATGTTTTTAAAAAAATATGATCAATGCCTGGAAATATCCATTAGGAAGTTGATGTTGGTGTACTTAATTTAAAGGACCAGCATGAAAAAAATGTTTTAATACTGGTCCAGCAATCGTACATCTTACCATAGACCTAAAGAAAAATATTTTCCAGTCTTACAGAGACTGTTAGTATCATCCTGACATAATGTGTTGCTTTACCTGTATTTGAGGGAATTTTCAAAGTTTTGGTATGAGGAGAGCTTATATATTTGTGCAGATCTATGCAACTGTATGCTTTGAGCTTGTCCATCTCCAGTCCTTGAAAGATGGAGGGAAAGCAAATATTTAGGTTAATACTATTTGAACACCATAAGAAAGTCAACATAATTGAACCACTGGCTGATTCACTCAACCAATATATCCTGGAAATCCAAAATGATACAGGCCCTTAATGATTTGTGTGATCAGTAGTTTAATTACTGTTAATCTTAAAGTGCTTTGACTGTCCCTTACGAGCAATACAAATGTGATGCTAACTAATTAATATTATTAAAATATTAATGCTAATATAGGACGAGTATGCATTTTTCTTTACATTTACCTTTACATTTCAAAAACAGCTTTATACTTTTCTCAATTCCCTGAAGATTAACATATATTTAGAAATGTACAGATATACCAAAACTTGAATAGAACAGGGCTATGAAGTTGGCTTCTAATCCCATAAAAATAAGTACAAGATTCTACTACAGGTGTATGACAGACATCCTACAATCATCCTCTTATGCAGTATGTTAATGATGTACTACTCTAAAAAACACATTAAGAAAAATCTATTCAGCAAAAATCCAGATAACAGTGGACATGATGTGCTTTGTTGATTGTATAAAGCTCAAGCTGGTGAAGAACTTCAAGCCAACACAAATGTGAACTATTATAAATTTTTCAGACCAAATACAAACAATATATATTTTTATGGCTTGTGGGCTTTTTAAAGATTACCTTCAAAATAGGCATAAAAGGCATACTCTTTGAATGATTTGTTACACAGAGAGACTGTATACTTAGGTCTGAATGTGTTTTCTCCCAAGCTTCTAAAAGATCTCAGACAAAAAAAACAGTTTTACATAATTCAGATTTAAGTCACCTTTTTTCTACAGGTTCTTGGCTTCTAAGCAGCAACTGCTTATTGTTACTGCTTGATACCTGGGGTCTTGAGGTTGAGGGGAACCAACCTTGAGACAAGAGAAGGAACCAGCCTAAAAACTCTATGCTTTTCCCCACTGACTGTGTGGTGCTGTTCCCACTGGTCAAATCAAAATTCACAGGGTTGTAAGAACACAGCAATCAATCAGAAAGCTTCACCGGCGCTACAGAGGTATGTCGGCGGGAACAGTGGGGAATTTGAAAAAGATTACCAAAAGTACTTTAGCAGTTTTCAGATACCTTGTACTCCACCAACATACGATGGACACCGGGACACCTCCTTAATTCCATCTGCAGGGTCCCTTGATGTCCTCCATTTTCCTTTTATCCCTGGTGCCTCACTCCCCATTGAGAATAATGAGCACCATATAGCATAGTTGGATTTGTGTAATTTAATTTGCTGTGCTTGTTGGCTCTCTCCTGATTGGTTGCTCAGCCCATTAATAGGAAAAGCAAGTTGGGCCTTGTTGCATAGGTCTAACCACCATGGACAGGAAATTTCAAACTGTTTACCAGCATCGAGCCAATTAGTTCCTCAACAACCATTCACCAAGCTGCCAACATGGCCCTAGTGTAATTGGTCATTCAGTTTAGGCAGCTAATTCAAAAATACTTTCAAAAGCTGTCAAACATGTTTTAAATACTCTAGGGTATTCTTCGAAGGACCAATACCTTCTTTATACAACAGCAAGATCTTCTTCCAATGAGTCTTTTGTGGATCCTGGTGAGCTGTCTGGCTCTGACCATACTTTCTTCAGTTGATGATCAGAGGAATACTTGTTTTTAATATTCAGTAATATCTATTTAGAGGATACTACATGATTGTACAGAGCTTTTATGGGCATATGTAAATTGACCAATGGTGCATACGGATAAAATACTTATTTGATATGATGCCAATGACAGAAAATAGCAACGTGCTACAATGATTATTGGCATGTAGTGGCAATGCAGGAAACATCTTGCAAGATTTTGCCACCTTCTCCTCTAAAGTATGGTTGTTAACAGCAGGTCCTAAGACTGTTTGCTGGTTCCTGAGACCTCATCTGCCGGACCTCAAGAACAAAGAGGAATGAAAACGTAAAACATTCATTGCCTCTACCATTAGTCATAGTTATAGACAGATAACAATGTATGTATGTATGTGCAGTTAAAATATACTGTTCACAAGTTAGTGTAAAACTAGATAAAAATATAGTTTACCGACTGTACTATGACGATTGATATTAATGTTATGGACATCAATGGCAGATCAAAATATTGGAGAGCCAATGGTTTAAAGCACAGAGTATTAATAATGTCCTAACTGTAGCCAAATACATTTAAGAAGAGCATAAAGGGACAAGGAAGCACATTTTTATTTCTTGTATATGAAGAAGAGTATAAATATTTACTAATTGTTTTTATAAAGGTAATAAAATGTTTGTAATGTTTAAAATATGTGTGTTTAATGCAGAATAGAACATTTAAATATGTTATAGTTGGAATATTAGTTACACATATTCTTAATTTAGCATAAGTATTCAATGAATCACAATATATTTTTAAATATATGTATAGACTTCAAAGGTTTTGCATCTGTATAAGTGCCGTCTGATGTGCAGAAATAAATATCATATTCTTTTGTCTTTTACATAGTTAGATAATACATTTACAGCAGCAGTAGTCTCACCTGCATTGTTCCGCAGCAAATTGGAATTACACTGAATAAATTAAAATAAGCAGACAACACCCATGAAGTAAGATGTAAGTGTGAAGGCGATAACAAGCTAAATATCATAATGTCAGTGAAATAAAAGTATTCTATTTTGTTTTTTTTATAAAAAATATTTTACAGTGCATCAAAATACTAACTGTGGAATAACATAAAATATTGATTATACTAATAAAACAGAATCTATTCTGTAAGGATTCTGTTTAGTGAATATAAATGGTAAGAAAGCTGAAAGAGTGAAGTTAAGTTACACAAACTTTTACTTCCTGTTCTAAAAAGTACATACTCAGTGTGCATTGACTATAAAGCAGTGAGGGGCATGCTATTTCATTTGATGTGTTGTATTTTTAACTCTGGTGTCATTAAATTACATAATATGAAAATGCAACAACGTGTACTGTACATTATCAATAAAACTTGCTTGAACCCTGGTAAATAAAAAAAAAACAATCTGTATTAGGATTTAAACCCAGGATCTTAACCAGCACAGACTACAGCCTTACGTACTGTGCTATGTTATCACTCATAACAATTATTGCTAAAATATAACCAAGTAGTTATCAATCAATTAGCCACTACCTGATTCAAAGCCTCCAGACCAGATTCCAATTAATAGTCATTAATTAGAGCCCATTACTCATTTTGGTAGAAGCAACATACTGAAATAGCCTGACATATTGATCATAACTCCACATAAAAAATAGCATACATTTTTAAAAGGAAAAAAGTTTTTCCACATGTTATTTCACCCAGTGGTACACTGATCAGGTAGACCAACCTCTGATTAGTGTCAACTGAGGATAAGATCTTTGACATTTGGGGTATATGCAGTATGAGAGAAAATTGTGTGATTATCTCCTGGTGCATGCATGTAAGCCTACATATGGTATTGTATGATACTGAGTTTGATAGATTTCAAGAACAGACAAGATAACAGCTTTTTTTTGTATTTCAATTTAGCTTCTAGTTGCTTTTCTTATCAAATTTAATAATTGTCTTCTTGAGTAATTTTATAAAAACAGATAAGTCAGCTGTAACATTTGTCAATAAGAGACAAGGCTATACATGAATTGTTCATTAATTAGTTTGACACATTGGTTAATGTTCTATTGGTTTATATAATGCTGTCCACTACAAGGTAAAGGTAAAAGCCAAATAGTTGAACAAAATGACATATTAGATCATAAAGAAAATAATATGGCTACTAAACCAAACACAGCAATATTTTCGATATTAAACATGAGCAGTTTTAAGAAACAGATTTATTGCACTCAATAATAATAATAAGTGTACTAAACGTTATGACTACTAATAATTACTATGCTTGTGACTTCAGGCTTGTCTGGTGGCCTGTCCTTCCTAGATTTAATAAATCTCTAGGGACATAATATCAGAAGACAGAAGCAGAAGTTTCAAAATAATTAATTCTTATAGAAATTAAAGTGTGGAAAAGTAGCAAGTGGTAGCGCTCTGCTAGGTATGATGAAAGTGGAAGTCTCTAGCACTGTCCCTTCTCAAAAATAACAATATATCAGTTCTGGAAAACTATGAAAGAAAACACAACAGTGCTGCTCAATATAGTTACATATTTACTGTATCTCACAAAAGTGAGTACACCCCTCACATCTGTGGGGTATCCTTAAACGGAAGGTGGGGGAGTGCAAGGTCTCTAACATCCACCAGCTCTGTGATATCATTATGGAGGAGTGGAAATTGACTTCAGTGGCAACTTGTGAAGCTCTGGTGAACTCCATGCCCATGAGGGTTAAGGCAATGCTGTAAAATAATGGTGGCCACACAAAATATTAACACTTTGGGCCCAATTTGGACATTTCCACTTAGGGGTCTATTCACTTTTGTTATTTTGAAGGGGCAGCAAATTTACACTGTCATACAGGCTGTACACTTACTAATTTACTTTGTAGCAGAGTGTCATTTCTTCAGTGTTGTCACATGAAAATATATAATAAAATATTTACAAAAATGTGAGGGGTGTACTCACTTTTGTGAGATACTGTACATAGTAATTAAGGTTGAAGAAAATAATTTTAGTCCATCAAGTTATTTTTTTTTAGATCTCCTCTGATCTTGTCTGCAATATGTAGGTTAGTTAATAATTAATTGATCCAGAGGAAGGCAAAAAAAAAAAAACAATTGAAATATTGGCAATTTTCTCAATAGGGTAAACCAACTAAAATACCTTCCTGACCCCAGATACTGGCAATCGGATTCGTCCCTGGATCAATATTCCCTCTCTAATTATCCAGTATAATCATGAATGCCCATTTTAATCAAAAATATATCCAATACCTTTTTAAAGTTATCTTTCAAACCCTGCTGTCACCACCTCCTTTGTTAGAGAATTCCACAGATTAACCAGCCTTACTGTGAAGAACCCTTTTCTTTCTTTAAGGTGGAATCTTTTTACTTCTAACCTCAAAGGATGGCCACTTGTCAGCTGAAAACCTCTTGGTACAAAAAGTTAAATTGACAAAGCCTTATATTGACCCTAGATATATTTATATAAGGTAATCATATCCCCTCTTAGACATCTTTTTTCTAGAGAAATACATTTAATTTGTTTAGTCTATCTTAATAACTTAGCCCCCCCCCCATCGCACCTGTTAGCTTTGCTGCCCTTCTCTGTAAAAGTTCCAGCTCTAAAATGTCCTTTTTCTGAAGTGGTGCCCAAAATTGTACTCCATATTCCAAATGAGGGCATACTAGGGATTTGTATAGTGGTAGAATTATATTTACTTCCCTTGCTTCTATACCCTTCTTAACATATTCTAATATTGTATTTGCATTTGCAGCTGCTGCTTGGCATTGAGAACTGCTACCTACGTGGTTGTCCACAAGTGCTCCAAATACTTTTCAATATCTGATACCCCTAGATTTGCTCCATTAAGATTATAAATTGCATGTTTTTTCCTTCCCAGATGCATAACTTTACATTTATTCATATCAAATCTTATCTGTCATTTAGCAACCAATTCCTCTAATTTATGGAAATCCTTCTGGAGGGAAAGTAAATAATTTTCTGATTTATTTACCTTGCACAACTTTGTATTATCAGCAAAAATGGAGACTATACTTTCCAGTCCTACTTCTAAGTTTTTAATAAATATGTTAAAAAAGGAGAGGACCTAATACTGAACCCTGAGGAACCCCACTTACAACATTAGTCCAATCTGAGTATGTTCCATTTACAACCACTCTTTGCTTCATGTCTTTTAGCCAGCTCCCAATCCATGAGCAGATATTTACTGCAATTCCTGTATCCCTCAGTTTGCACAATAGTCTTCCATGTTGCATAGTACCAAAAGTCTTTACAAAAAAGACTACATCCACTGAGTTGTCTTAATTCAAGTTCCTACTAACCTCCTCATAGAAACTAATTTGATTTGTTTGACATGACCTATCCCTCATAATTCTGCGTTGACTCCTACTTATATGTATGGATGAGAATATAATGGCATAAGCTAGACAGCACTCACATGCTAGATGTTCACTTATTGTAAGGACCTTTCATATCCATACTCCAATCTCTACAATGAATGACCTATGAGGATGAAAGAACATGCCTGAATTGCAGAATTAAAGAAGTCTTATATGCAACAGGTTATGTTTTATCCTGAATGTTTTAAGCTGCATCTAAAAGAGTTCCTTTCATAATTCTATGAATTCAACAAGAAGCACCCTAATAAGGCAACAACTATGGTGCTAAGACGTGTTTAGCAGTGGAGATAATAGGTAATAAATGCAGACATATTATTTTTTATAATTTTCTAAAATGTATATTAAAGTGGCATTGAAAGCATGTTTGCTTGCATGTTAAATAGTGTATTTGATATTGTACAACTGTGTGTTTTCTTTTTTTTTTCAAATAATACTCTCAAAGTAGAAGAGAAATATTCAAATGTTTAACTCATCTGAAGGCTTGCCCATTTCTGCCAGTGAGCGGTAATATAAATGTATGAGCCATACTTGTCTGCCAATGAAATATACAGATGTTTATATACCCAGTGAACTTTCTTTTAATTTCAATAAAATTTAAACATGATTTACTTAAAGGGCCACTTAATTCAGCACCATTTGGAGCACATCACTGTAAATATCTCTTAAAAGAAAACACAGTTAACCCTCAACAAATCATTATGTGTAGACCATGAAATGCTGGAAACAGTGTCCTTACTGAGTGCCTCTGCTGTCTTTTATTAATCATGAAGCAGTCTGTTGGCATGATAGTCTGCGTTTCTAAACAGACTTTAGATTTTTCTAGCATGCTCGTTTATATGCATATAAACAACTTGTGTTTTATGTCCCTTTCATCAGTTTGGGGTTTCTCAAAAGAGCTTGCTACAAAAATAGAACTTCAGTGGCTTCTTTTTGATTAACTGTTATTTATATTTTTTTCCACAATCAAAAAGTGAGAATCTAATCTGGTATACTTCTTTGCTAAATATTTGCATTTTTGGAGCAGCCTCTCCAGTGTTAAAGCTAAATCTCTTTCTTATTCGGATAGAACCCCTTCCCCTTTATCAAGGTCTCTGAGCTGTAAATTAGCTGATTGAGCTGCACATTAGCCACAAATACAATGTTGTATTTCTAAGGAAAGATTTATCGTAGATAAAAAAGGCTAATAAAATGTATAAAGAAAAACTTCTTTTTTTGTTTAATAAAATGTATAGACAGATTTCCATGCTCTTCAATATGGAATCAACTTCCTGTTGGGGTGACAGTTTCTCTTCAAATCTCAGAATCCTAGGTTCTGTTAATTCAGACTAAATAATCCATTGAAAGAAAAAAGATAATACAATTATTTAAATAATATACTTCTCAGTCACTCATATGTTCTTTTTTGTTATTTTAGCATTGTAAACATTGATATCAATGCTCTATCAAAGAAAATCAAATCATAAATCTAAATAACTGTTTTAATGATACTTTAATATATATTTAAGTATATAAGTTATGTCAGACATTTGAGTTAGAATTGTTAATTTTGTAATTTTACATAGCTTAGAGATGGTAACTAAAAGGGTTGTTCTAATTATTTTTTATTATTTATATTTATCTGTAGGTTATTTTATGAGGAATTAAAATTCCAACAGCAACCAGCATATTAAATTATGCATTAACAAACATGCTGTTGCAGTTGAACAGTGTGTTCCGTTATAATAGCAAATTGCATGTTCTGTAATAGTTATTCTTACAAGAAAGCATTCATCTTTCCTTTAGTAATGAAAAATATAACTTCCAACTTGTAGCTCTCTACTGGAAATGAAAAAGGATCTGCTGTGCCACTTTCATTTCTAAAACATATTGTAAAAAATATACTTTATAATCTCTTCAAAGGTAAAATAATATTGAGATAGATGTACTGATATGAGAGGTTTGGAGAACTATTTGAGAAATCTTGAAGATACATCCAAGCTCCAGTGTTATACTTTGTGAAATATTTACTAAGATAAGATGCCTCCTAGACCAATGTTTAACAAACTGTTTTGTGGAGTCCTGGGGTTATATTTTTTTGTGGCTAATGATTCACCCAAACTTTACTAAAAGATTTACCTCTGTATAAAGTCATATACCATAGATTATGGAGTGTTAGGAACTTGTGGAGGAATAATGAAGTTCTAGTGAGGTACTTTGGAGAGAGATTTTGTTTTAATGGGGATCCATTTTGGGGCCTTGGTAAAGAATTGTGAGGTTCTGAGAGAAGTTTAATTCCGTGGGTAGAAGGTGGGCCTGGCCAACTGTCAAAACTTTTGTAGAACAAAATGTTTAACATGCCGACTTAGGGCCTCATTCTATTAGCGGCCGCAGCCGTTGCGGGGCCGCAAGGACCGGCCGCAAGCTATTCTGCTATTCTATTCCCTTACGGCCGGGGATTACGGCAGGCTTGCGGCCGGTGCCTTGCTATCTCTTGCGGCCGAGGAAAGCCTTTGATCTAAAACGGCCGCAAGAGATTTGCAATTCAATTGCTCCGGGAAACCTCTCTGCAAGGCTAAAAACGAGCCGCAGCTTACTTGCAGGAAAGAGGTCTCGCTAGCACCAATTAAGCACATAAAATAGCTCAAATAAAGCCATCCTGCACTTTGAGAAGACTATAAAGGGATTTTAGGTGTTAGAAAAAATAGCACATAATTATCCTGTACTCAAATCCGTAAAATATTTGATTTTTAATATCCGTAAAATATCCATGTAAAAAGTCCAGAGTGCTTGGAGCACCTCAGACACGCCCACGCCGCAGCCGGAAAATAAACAGTTAATTTGAACTCGGGTTTGGGCAGATGTGCAAGCTTGAGAGTGGGTTTCTTTTAATCCTCATGTCCCCCAATATGATCCCTAGCATTTACAGAGCTGTACAGTGCAGGCTTGAATTTATTTTTGCGTTTTTATATTTCTGAGATTATGGCCGGTTCCAAGATATGCGGCCGGCCGTAAAAGGAGATCCTTGCGGGGCCGTATAATAGAATCGCGAGTTAACTGAACCCCCGCAAGGAATTTACGGCCGATAATAGAATGAGGCCCTTAGTTTGGTCATTATTGATCTAGTCTACTGTATAATTTCTGTAAAAAGTAAGTCTTGAATGAAGCCATGATTGAGAGATATCACATTTGCAAACATAAGATATTTTGAATCACGGTTTCACAAAATTCAATGACTGACATTATAGTATATATTTACGGATTGTCTTATTTTTCTTGGAGAAAAGCAGGGTTGTTGATACATGAGATAATTGATGCCGGAATATAAATTCATTGGTTGTTTAAAATATTTGCTCCAAAGGTGCCAATTCACATTCATTGTCCATAAGTAACCTTAGATGATATGTCAATGAAAATAATGTCAAGATATTACTTCATTTAGAACAAATTAACTGGTTTATTGTCGCAATGCAAAGTAACAGAAGCAAAGATATGAGTTATTTTGAGAAATGTCTAGATACATTTATAGAGGGATGAAATTGGTGTGGGTCCAATGGAGTTGTGTGCAGATGGGTAAAGGAATGGAGAGAGTGAATCTTTAAGGTGAAAATACAAAGTTCAAAACAACCAGTGATGAGCTTACAGCCTTTAGTTTTGGAAACCACATGTCTAGAAGTCACCCAAGCAGAGTTAACTAAGGGCCCCATTCAATTGCAAACCTGCAGATTGCGTCCTACAGGCCATGTGTCTGCGGGCTTGAAATTTGCTACAATTACAGCCCACAAGTTACGAGCCAAAAGCCAAAACCGTAAACCATGCAATCATATGTAGCATTTCAGAGCGTGATCATGATCATTTAAGCAAGGCCGTAACTACCCATTTAGAAACAGCCAATAGAAAATTAGATTGTCATCATTAGGTCAGTAAAACATGGAGGTTACATGTCAATCAATTAGCATTTAGGGGTCCGATATGCGATTAGACTAGCAATCCTGCAAAGTACAACATAATAAAAATGAATGAAGTAAATGTTCTAGTCCATGTGGGTGGCCTGCTATGTATAAACTTATTGATTCCTGAGATTGATATAACACCAAAATGACACATAGTAAAAAATTATTTGAGGCTGCTGTGCAATTAATTCTAATGTCTTTGTGATTGTAACTCTTGAGGTCTTGATCAAAGGCTTAGATGGGTTGTAAGTTACGGGTTGTAACAACTGCAGGGATTTTCAGCCAGTAACCCGTAGATCATTTGCGGATTGCAAAAAGACACCAATTGAATAGCAAATTAGTTTACAGGCTACATTAAGGGCTCCCTTGAACTACAATTTCTCAATTGAATGAAGCCCTAGATGTCCCAGACATACGAAAGGATCAGCAACTACACCCCGATAGCTGCTAGTTCAACATATGCTTTATTTACATACTCTGGGCCTCATTCTATTATCGGCTGCAGCCGTTGCAGGGCAGCAAGGACCGGCCGCAAGCTATTCTGCTATTCTATTCCCCTCCGGCCGGGGATTCCGGCAGGCTTGCGGCCGGCGCCTTGCTATCTCTTGCGGCCGCTCGCTCCGGAGGAAAGCCTTTGATCTAAAACGGCCGCAAGGAAATCGTCCATAAGAAAATCCTATTTGCAATTCAATTGCTCCGGGAACCCTCTCTGCAAGGCTAAAAGTGAGCCGTAGCTTACTTGCAGGAAAGAGGTCCCGCTAGCACCAATTAAGCACGAAATATAGCCCAAATAAAGCCATCCTGCACTTTGAGAAGACTATAAAGTGATTTTAGGCGTTAGCAAAAATAGCACAAATTTCCCCTATACTCAAAACCGTAAAATATATATTTTTTAATATATGTCAAATATACATGGAAAAAGTCCAGAGTGCTTGGAGCACCTCAGACCTGGCCACGCTGCGGCCGGAAAATAAACAGTTAATGTAAACTCAGATTTGGGCTGATGTGCAAGCTTGAGAGGGGGTTACTATTAATCCTCATGTCCCCCAATATGATCCCTAGCATTAACAGAGCTGTACAGTGCTGTCTTGAATTTATTTTTGACTTTAAAAAATTTTGAGCTTACGGCTGGTTCCAAGATATGCAGGGCCGTATAATTGAATTGCGAGGTAACAGAACCCCCGCAAGGAATCGCAGCCTTACGGCCGATTTACGGCCGATAATAGAATGAAGCCCTCTGTATAGAGTGTATTCTTATACTTTCTCTACTACAATTTCTCAATTGAATGAAGCCCTAGATGTCCCAGACATACGAAAGGATCAGCAGTTGGTAAATTCCATAGTAAAACTTTACCTTCATTGCATATTCAGATATAAGGATCATTGCATCAGCGCTAGGGAATATGTCAGCGTGTTATCAATAAACGATAACAATTGCACATTCTGGTTATTAGGCTATTCTACCAGATGATATATGAGGAAGAAACATTTTAGGGCAACATGGTGCTTTTTTTATTAGACTTTTACATGTCGCTGTACTATTTGCTTGAGTAGATAAAATAAGTAACAATCGTAAATAGAGAAATTAACGTTTGGCCTTGTTTCCATTGTAGCATAAATAGCTTGTATAGAGGCAAGCCCCATTCACTCTCAACTGCTAATAAATGGTCAAGATCAAAGGATTTTTTTTTTTTTTTGCTTATGCACAGATGAGACGATTAAAATGTGTTAGTGAGTTTCTAAAATCTAGATTAAACTTAATTAAGAACTAAAGATGCCTGTCCTTGATTTCATCCCTATCCTTTAATAAATGCAGTCAATGAATTGCTTTGCCTTGTTAACCTTAAAAACTTAAAGTACTGCTGTAGCAAAATCTTATAATATGCTCATAAAATAGTGAGCTGGAAAATCTTTTAGAAAATAGATAACAGAAAAAGTATGGAGTGTGATTTGTTAACTTTGAGGTGCTTGTTATCAGCTAATGAGATTTCTAATAATTATATTGAAAGTACTGATACTTTGGATTAGTAAATTCTCTATTATTTAAATAAATTGTATGAAAAATGTCAGCACATTCTGCACACATCAAAAAGGGAAAAGGATTAGGAGAACTGCCTTCAAATTAAACCAATTTAATAATCAACAATAAAGGCTTTTCAATATACATTTAAACCAGGCCAAAACAGAAGAATATAGCAAATTAACAATATGGCAAATATGATATATTTTGTACTTTGGGAAACAAACTGGTAACTCAATTTACAACTTGTCATATGCACACTATGAATCAGTGCAAAATATATATAATTATGTGATGTGAACATTTTTTATATAAATAATACCAGTAGCAGTAAAATATTTCTTTGTTTTATTGTTAAAAATTGATTTCTTTAAACATTATCCTTCCTGAAATCTGCTTGAAATTCTTACTACTGGAGAAGAACCGCATTTTCAGCAATATTTTCCAAACTGATGTTGTGTATGTCCTCGTAATTGCTGAGCTGAGAATAAACCCAATTACACAGTTATTAAAATGCCTTACTAAATGTAATTGGTTTCTATGGGTAACAGAATTGAACAAAATGGAAAAAGGTGCTCTTCCAAAAAGCAATATTGCTAAAAATAGCCAATTAGTCTACTTAAACGATTTTAAAGTATACTTCAGAGGTTTAAATTTGATACAAAGACTGTAATGTATATTTAATTATATTTAAATTAGAATACTTATTGATCTTTGCTTGAATAACATAGTCAGAGTTTAACTGTGAGAAAAAATAAAGAGCAACATTATTTTATACATTTGCACAGATTTTGTTTCTAAACTACTTTTTTTTATTTGTTTACTAATAAATTGCTGTCATATGTTATGTTCAATTGTCTGTGCTGTCTCTCTCCATGCTGTCTCTGTGTGCCCTTGGTCTCTCTCTCTGTGTGCCCTCTCCGTCTTTCTGTGTGCTCTCTCTCTCTTTGAGCCCTCTGTCTCTCTGTGCGCGGTCTCTCTCTGTGCTCCCTCACTTTCTGTATGCCTTCTCTCTCTGCACCCTCTCTCTCTCAGCCCTCTCGGTGTATGTGCACTCTTGCTCTGTCTGTGCCCCCTTTTTCTCTCTGTGTCCGCTCTCTGTGCTCTGTGTGCCCTCTGTCTCTCTACCTTCCTCCCTCTCTCCCTCTCCTCTCTCTCCCTTTATCTCTTTCCACCCCCCCTTCTCTCTTTGCCTCCCTCCCTATCTCTCTCCCTTTCTCTGCCTCCCTCCCTCTCCCCTTCCTTTCTCTTTCCCTCACTCTCCCTCCCTCTCTCCCCCTCCCTCTCTCTCTGTCCCTCTTCCTCTCTCACCTCCCACTCTTTCCATCCCTCCCTCTGTCCCCCCCCCTCGACCCTCACTATCTTGCTCTCTCCCCCCTCCCTCCCCCTGCAACGCAATGTACATACAGTGATATTACTTAAAATACACGTTTCTTTATCGCTAGTCAGTACCATAGGGTTTTAATTTTCTTCATTATAGATTTGATCACTATCAATCCAACCAGTTGTTACTAGCTATTTTCCATTATTAGCAAAACATGAAAATACTTAACTGCTTCTGCACTACTGTTTTTTTAGATGAAGTGATATTTATTTTATTATTAACTTCAAATTAAGAGGTTAATCTGATTATGCTAAAAAATATTTTTATGAAAACCCTTAAATGTTAAATATAATAGTAGACTAGTCAATTGCCTGTCATACATGATGGGTTAATATTTAATTTGTACCCCCCCCCTGCGTCTCCCCCCACTCTTCATTCCCTGTGTCTGTTCCACCCTCTCCCTCCCCTGTGTCTCTTTCCCCTCCCATGTGTCTATCCCCCGTGTCTTTTTCCCCCCTCCCCTGTGACTTTCCCCCCTCCTCCCTCCCCTGTGTCTCTTCCCCCCTCCTCCCTCCACTGTGTCTCTTTCCCCCCTCCTTCCTCCCACCCCTGTGTCTGTTTCCCCCATCTTCCTCTCTCCCCTGTGTGTCTTTCCCCCCTCCTCCCACCCCCCCAGCGTGCAATGCCCCCCCCCCTTTCTTCCCTCCCCATCTCTCTCCGCATGTCTCTCTACCACTCTCTCACTTGTCTCCCATCCTCTCACTTGTCTCTATCCCCCTTGTCTTTCTCCCACCCTCTCCCCTGTCTCTCTCAACCATGTCTCTCTCCCCCCTCTCCCCCCATGTCTCTCTTCCAGCCTCTCCCCTGTCTCTTCCCTATCTCTCCTACCCTTTCGCCGATCGCAAGGCTTGGCGGGCGCCATGCGCATGCGGTTCTTGCGTTGCGCATGTGACACTCGACGGGTGTAACCTCACACACTATAAAAACTATTATAAGTGTTTATGCATATTACAAATTTGATTAAGCTTAAATTGGGTGCAGTCTGCATTTCTCTCCCCTACCAATGGTAATTACTTTCACAACCAAATTATTAATTATATCTAAAAAAAACAATGAAAAAAAATAAGAACAAATCTAAATATACAGTTTGTCATGCTAGGACACACACACACAGATATAAATATCACTATGCCAAATACAATTGGAACATCTGTGGTGTTTTGAAAGTCATTTCACTGTTTATTGGTTTGCAGATTGCTTATACCAAATGTTGTTGTGTCCAGAGCTGCAGTCTCTTACTCCCAAAGATAGAAATGTTCCACACCCCGATGTCCAACCTTTAAAACATTTTTTTTACATCGACTCCATAGAAAATTAGGGATTTTTATAAACTTTATTAAGGCTATGGATAAAAATGTTGCTGGGTTTGCTTTGTGGGTGCTCAAATAAGAGATTTGATTTGAAAATTCTAAGTTCTGATAAACCAAGTTGAAAAAACTCTCTCTGTGACCCTTTGGACCGCAGCACATTCAGCTTTGTCTCTGCCTGTGCTTTTCCAAAAGGTTTGCACGCCAAAGATACTGGAGTGGGTTGCCAGTTACTTCTCTAGTAGACTGTGATTTGTCTGACCTCTCTGCTATGACCTGCCCACCTACAGTGGCCCTACATGGTATAGCTCACAGCTTCATTAAGGTACACAAGCCCCTTCACACCACCACTTACCAACCCAGAAGGGGACCAGGGGAACATACACCACACTAATTTACTCCAACTCATCAGGAAGGGCGGCAAAAACCCATGGAGGCTGTGCAGAGGCACGTGGATCAACAGCCAACTCACCTCTATCAGGGATAATTTCCACTAAGCCCATCCTGGAAAGTCCCACACCATTGATGGTGGACATGTGCCAAGATGTATACCCATTATCATTTGGAGACATCCCATTAAGTGTTTTGCTATCAATCAATTCCCATTAACACCTGTCATATTGTTATCAGGCCTTCTGGGGAATGTTACTACTCCACAGTATCACAAATTGGACTTTACATGTGGATTAACCCTTTATTATGATATATGATGTATATTATCATAAGATATATTATGATATTATTACTAGTGTTAATATTGTTATTATATGTATTAACCTATTACAAAGTAACTAGGTGTAAAATATATACTGACAACTTTCAACATGTCTTCAATGTGTATTTTATAAATATAACTTATTATATACAACTCTAAGAAAACTGGTGTTAATAATTTGTTATAACAATTGTATGTTTGTATCAAGACATTATACCTCAGGTATTTTTATTATTCCCACAATATATATATAAATATATATATATATATATAGTAGTAGTTTACATTTAATTAGCTAAAAACCAAGTATGTGTGTGGAAAAAGACAACAGGTGTGGGTAGCCTCGCTCAAATAAACTCAGGGAATCACATAGGTCTTATTTACATTAAAAACAGCAAGTCTTATTTGTACAATTTTTAGACAGCTGAATACAACACTCTAGATGGGTGTATATGAGTTTAGGGTTACAGGCTGTATAGACACCAACAGTCTGAGTTCAACTTATAACCATTTATGACGGTGGGTCATAGGCCACAATATAAATCTATGGCACCCAGCACAAGCACCGGCTGGCACAGGTTGAAGGAGTGTCCATGAAGCAGTCCAGAGGGAAGAGTACCAGATGAACCCAGCAGAGCCTGCTCCTGACCCAAAGAGAACCTGATGGAGCGTGAACTTCCAAAACTGACCACGAGTGGTATTACCCTGTACCTTTATATTACATAATGTAGAATTCATATCAGTAATATATTTGTAAATATTGTCTTAATACTTCTTGTCTGTTATCTGTTTTGTCTAAAACCCATTGTGTAACTGTATCTTGCTTTATGTAAAATATATCTTTTAATTATAAACTTATTCGTATGCTCGTTTATTGACCTGTCCAAAAGAACTTATTACTTGAACAAATTATACATTAATTATTTAATTATTAGTTAATTTCTTATATAGGGTTCATTAGTTTACTGATATAGGAATATGACACAAATGTGATGACTGTGGGTGTCCCAAAACCCCAACCATTTGAACATACTGACCTGGTAAGAATGGTATAACAAAGCTTTATTTCATAAACAGATCACAATCAGAAATGGACAAAACTGTACATTAATAACATGGGCGTGGTGTGGGCGGATCCCGGAAGGGCAAGAGGCTTGGTTTTGGGAAAAAGGGGATACCTAAAGGGAGTCATGTCATAGTCTAGAATAAGCATGATGCATAGGGTCAAATGTGGTCACTACACCACTGCAACCGGAATCTGATGAAAAAAAGGATCCACAGAAATCACTCCATTTAATTGAAGAAACCATTAAACCAACAAATTGTCTATATCTGCTCAATGAAACAGATGTTTAACCCTCTGGACTGTGTAATCCAATCCAGTTTCACACATAAAATGTGTTTCCGAAACAAAAATCCGGTCATAAAAAAAGGTGGAGGAGGCATCCTGCTAGGAGGCAGTGGCAAAAGCAGTGGTGGGGTGCTGGTGGCCTTGGCATAGGCATGGGTGAAGGAGAGGAGTGGCCAGGCTGCAGGTGTGTTGGGATGCCTACGGGGTGGAGGAGGCGGGGCTGGGGACCAGAGCGCTGCGCAAGGAATCCCTAGTCAGGTGTTGGAATGTGCTCTGATTCTCCCCCACCAGAGCAGCCCGGCAAGGTAGGACTCATCAGATGGTGTCTACTCTCCTCCCTATTGCGCCTGGCCAGGCTGCGCATGACCTCCGCATGATTGGCTTGGTGGTGGGAATTGAGCTCCCTAGGCCATTGCGTGGTGGCCCAGTGGGGAGGGTCTGTGGTCAGGCTGGAGCCTCGCTACATGGGGGTGGTAGTGTCATTGCTGGGCTTGGTGGTGGTGGCAGTCTGCCGCACTGCCTAGGGGAGGAGGAGATGGGGTCAAGCCCCACTGGTCCAACCAGTAGGATGGCCCTGGTGATATGCTGAGTCTCTGGAGGAGGGGGACAGTGAAGTCAAATGCATCCATCTATCCCTTGTTAATTCCATAGAGCTGACATGTCAGTGTCCTTGTTGGTCCTCATGTACATATGTAGTGTGTGTGATGTACATGTGGTGGCATGTTGGTGTATTTGATATTCACCTGAGGAGGATGGATCCTGCTTGTCCACCCGGCCTGAAACTCCAGCAGTGGGCAGCTGCCTCAGAAGGTCCTTGGCCACCCTCTCCCACTCGTTGTACTTCACAGTCACTCTTGGGCCACCATTGATGCTGCAGCTTCCTTCTACTTGGCTTTCATCCTCCTCACCTTGGCCCTGATTTCGTCAAAGCAGTGCTTCACAGACTTCACATCCCTATCCACTGCACCCACTGCAGTTACTGCGGCCACTACCTTATTCCATGCCTGGCTTAACTTCCCTCCCCTGCAAGGATAATGGGGCAGCCACGTACGGCACCAAGGAGGACCACATTCTCCTGGTACATGCAGTTATGGGCCCTGTGCTTGTCTTTAGCATTTTACCCTCCCGACTGTGGATGGGGATCCTTGGCTCCCTGAACTATCCCTTAGGCCTGTCTCTCCCTTGAACTACCTACCCTCCTGGGATCAGGCCCCTCCCCCTCTGTCCCTGGACTAGATGTGCCTAGTTTTTTGGGCACCCTTCCACCACCCACCTTCTCCACTCCACTATCCTCCTGTGCCCCGCTCTTCACCTCCTCCACTACTCCACCACTCTCCTCTCCTCCGCTCTCCACCTTCTCCACTCCTCCGCCACTCTCCTCTCCTCTGCTCCCCACCTCCCTAACCTCCAACTCATTCTCTCCTCCACCACTCCTCACCTCCTTCTCTCCTTTCCCACTCCCCAGGGCCACTTCTCTCTCCTCTCTCTCTTCCTCACCTCTCCTCATCTCCTCCTCCCCATCTCTCCCCTCCCCATTCCCTCCATTTTAATCCCCAAAATAAGATAAGCATATATAAAAATAAGTGTTTCTGTATATATATGAATGAAAAAAAATGTGTGGATTATGTATATTTATTAACTGTTGGGGGATGGGGTGTGGGGAATGGGATGGGGGTTATGTGTATGGAGTGACCTAGCTCTATGTTTATCTATGTGTGTAATTTAATTCATGTGTATTGGAATTATGTGTTATCTGTAAATATGTGTAATCAAGGACTAACTGTAAATTCGTAATTAATAGAAATTACAGAACCGCAATATACTGCTCTGAAATATCTCCTACTCTCGCTCACTCTGCTGAAACCACCAACTCTGGGACCTGTGTGCTACTTCGTCAGAATCTACAACACAGTCAACGTATAGGAGTGTGGAACACAACCTTATAATCTCTCTCTGTCAATCATCTTCGGCTAGACCGCTTTCTATTGGCTGAGAGGCCTATGTCGCACTCCGTTATACCATGATTCGATCATAACTACGGACCGCATCTAATCCAGACCATTAACTGTGTGCAGCCATGGGAGGAGTTTAAGGGCTTGAGGCTTTAGGCTTGGGCCCTTGCTTAATTGAATTGTAGACGACTGCGAGCCTGCAGACATATGGCCTATATACCGCAAGATGCAGCTATCAAATTGAATGAGGCTCATGGTGAGCAATGTTCCACATGCTAACTACTCAAGAAAACCATCAACTGTTAGTTATTAAGTAACATGCATACCCTTGCAAATGTATGCAAATGGCCAATGTTTTTAACTTTCATCTTTGTTTTACTTGAAATCCTTACTAAAAAGTAGTAACATATTGGAATTCAGCAAAACAAGTTTTATTAGAATCACAGAGTTTTTCATGTTTGACAAAAAAACTAGTTTATTTTGTAAATTTGTATCTAGATTTGACAACCTCTAAAACAGTCTGAAGAGTAATTTGAGTAGCAATTTAGTATTTTATATTAAGTACTATGTTTCGCTCATGCTTTGGGTTTTACTCATATTATGTAAGTATTTTAGTTGAAAATAAGCTATATGACGTTATGGTCAAATATTACAACTATTAATAAGGCTGCTATGGCCAAACCTAACTAGCAGGTTCTTTTGACCCCTTCACCAAGACAGTTCTTACTCAGATGTAGTATTTAAAAATATGAACTCAGGCTCAGCATTATAACAATCAGGAACTGCTTTTATTGCTGTTGCAATGCATAACAGGTTCGATAGATGCATATTTAAACTTGAACTGATAACATTCTGTAACAGTTTGTGAGTCTTCTGGATTTTGTATAAATTGCTCTGACAGTCATTGACAATGTTTCATCTGCAAGGTATCATAACATCCACTTCATCATTATCTTCTCTAGGAATGTTGGCATATACATATATCTTGTAGATAGGTTTCCTCCCCTTTTATTAGGAGCATACAGACACTTCGGTTTCCTCCTCTTTTATTAGGAGCATACACATACTTCATATATCTTCAAGATATGTTACCTCCCTTTTCTTTAGGAGCATACACATAATTCATATACAATATCTTCAAGATATGTTACCTCCCTTTTCTTTAGGAGCATACACATACTTTATATGTCTTCACTCAGAGCAGACTCTTCCACACAGCAAGATACCAACTGACTGATTACAAAACTCAATCTACCTGGCAGTTACTGACATCACAACATTCTAAATTATTTCACTGTTCATGCAACATGCATTAATTAACATACATAGGGTAATCAAAATAACATAACATATTACATAACTATAAAATATACTATAAAATGATTGAGCCCAAAGGATAGTCAGGGGGATCTTGACATGTACAAATTCCTAGTATGCCCTCATTTGGAATATGGAGTACAATTTTGGGCAAAACTTAGTAAAAATTACTTCTTAGAGCTGGAAAAAGTTACAGAGAAGGACAACACAACTTATAAGGGGAACGGAGAGGCTAAGTTATGAAGAAAGACTAACCAAATCAAACTTATTTTCTCTAGAAAAAAGGCATCTTAAGAAGGGTTATGATATAAGAGACAATTGATAATGTTTCAATGTGTTTTTTTCTTTTTGCCTTCCACTGGATCAATTAACAATTAATCCACAAATTATAAAGATTGAAGGAGTTCTAAAAATGTGTGAACTTGATGGACTAAAAGTATTTTTTCAACCTCAATTACTATGTAACTATGAAACTTTGTAACAAAAACTAGAATACTAATAAACAGAGTGTAGCACAAATATTTTTTTTTTATATACAGTGATGCAATTTGAATATTTACCATGTATGTCTATTTCTCTCATCAGCTATGATTTATTTAATTGTAGTGTAAAATGTATTTCCTAATGGTGAGAAGAACCTAAGTAGATAGACTAGCACTTAATACAATGGAATGTATACATTAGATACCAGTTATGTAGAATATCCTATAAATCTTGCTTGTGTTATAACCTATTATTAATGCACATTAACTGTTACTCGGGAACTCATACCATTCAGGCAAAAGGTGGTACATTTTACTATTGGGCTTTTCATAATACCTTTTCTCAAGGTCATATACTGTATGTTTAATCACATGCTAATCAACTTATTAGGTGTCGACTATTTATTTCAGTGCTTGCTAGCCCTCTCCTCGTGCATCCCCAGAGAGGCCATGATTTAGGTTTAACACAGTTTGAATATAGTGGAGGCACACAGAGGCCCCATGTCAGTGTAAATACTAATTGCCTCACCTGTGTTCACACAGTCTTAAACCTAAACCATGGCCCATATGTGTTGCATGAGTAGAGGGTTGGGAAACACTGTATTTATTTGATGGTGATGCTTATTAAAATCAGCATACATTTCAGATGAATTAAAAAGATACAATCCATAATAATATGCGAACAAAAAAGCTAGAATGACAGCCAGATATTAAGGCTCAATAATGAGTGTTCCAGAATAGTGAAACCAAATTTTTGTAGCTAGCATAACTAGCAAGAAGAACAGGTAATTGAAATATAGATTGGATTAGACAGATTTATGCCAGTGTAGCATGTAGTCAATTAATTCTAATATAGCATACAAATTTGTCAGAGATCATAGTGAACTTATGGAATTGTCAAAGAATTGTACAACATTAAGTCATGGTGAGGAGATCTGATCAGTACATACTAGCCAACAAATTCACAAAAAGAAAGAGAATATTGTGTACAGATCTGAACTTTATAGCTATAGAGCTGTGTTTTAGATGACACTAAGGGGAAAATAAGTAGAAAAGTTATAGTAGAAGAAAATAAAATGCATATTTGTAGGACTTTCTGATCATATTTGATTAGTGAAATGCTAGTAAATATATACGATTTTAAGGAGTTGCTCATGAACATTTTACACTATATCCAGCTGCAACCATGTGGAAGTTGTAAGACATGCGTTCAAGTACACTAAGGGCTGCCAGTACCCTTGCAACTTACTCAATATGGAGCAGGATGTTTAGCCTTGAAGCAAACATGTGGTGTAAGTTTCAGGTACCATGATGTGAGATCAGTGTCATTAGACATAAAGCATTTCTTGATTTGAGGCAAAGTGCTTGAAGCACAGCTTCAAGAGTAGATATAAATTCATGTAGTGTGACTGTAGTTATCTTACTATAGGAGGAACAGCAGTTTATTTTTACAGAAACGGGTTGATATTGTGCTTGATTGTTTTTCTTTGTAATAGGAAAGATGCTAACCTCCAATATCTCCCCATCTCCAGAGCAGCTCTTCACTAGCCCGGATAAGCCTGCATGCCATGTTTGGAGTCTTTTCATATACAAGCTTGTGTCTATTAAAAAAAGCCTTTTGTGAATCAAGTTTTTTAAAGAGATTGGAGTACCAGATAATCTCATCCGCCTCCTGAGAAATCTATATGCGGACCAAGAAGCCACAGTCAGAACCAAACATGGAACAACCAAATTGTTCAAGATCAGGAAAGAAGTGTGAAAAGGTTGTATATTGTCACCTTATTTATTAAACTTACATGCAGAGTACATCATGCGTAAGGCCAGGCTGGATGAATCCAAAGCCAAAATCAATATTGTTCCAAGAAATATCAACAACCTCAGAAACACAGATGATACTAAACTAATCACTGAAAGTGAGAAGGAACTAAATAACCTGTTGATAAGTGTGAAAGAAGAGAGTTCAAAAGCTGGCCTGCAGCTCAACGTTAAACAGATAAAGATCATAGCGAACTTGCAGTTTCAGTCCCGGGCAAAAAAATGGAGAAGACGTGGAGACTCCCTCACTTTCTCTCCTCCAACGTTCCTTCACTCGTACTTGGGGACTTCAACATTGCCATTGACACTCCCATCTCCCCTACCGCTGCTAAACGATTCCCCAACTCACCATGATGGCCTCTCCTTAGACCTTATTTTCACCCATCTCACACACAACCTCTAACCTTACCATCTGCCCACTACCTCTATCTGACCACCACCTTCTATCCAGAAGCCTAATTACATCTCTCTCTCTCACTGCCCTTCCTCTATCCTGGTTACCATAACCCACAGAAACCTGCAATCACTTGACTCACACCACCTTTCCACTGTGTTACAACCCCTTCTCAGTCTCCTTACTGATCTCACTTGTCCTGACATTGCCACCTCACAGTACTCTTACTTCCACCCTTGACACTCTGGCCCCCATAACCACACGCAGATGCCCTCGCTCTCATCCACAACCATGGCACACCACAAAACATGATACATCCAGAGGTGCTCCCGCACTGCTGAACGGCTATGGAGGAAATTACGCACTTCACCAGACTTCCTCCACTACAAGTTTATGTTGCACTCCTACTTCTGCCCTCAACCTTGCCAAACAGCACTATTTTACATCTTTAATATCTACACTGTCCTCTAACCCCAAACATTTGTTTGCTACATTTAACACTCTCCTCTGCCCACCACCGCCTCCTGTCCCTTCCTGTCTCGCAGCTGAAGACTTTGCCAACCATTTTAAGCCTACAATTGAAAACATTTGCAACAAACTCTCCTCTCAACATGGACCATACACTCCCTCCTCTCAAATATCTGACAACACCTAGCCTTTACCCATCCCTAAGCCCACAGCCATTATGCATTCCTTTGACCTTGTAACAGAGGATGAAGTACCCAGCTTAATATCAACCTCTCACCTTACTGCCTATCCTATAGATCCTATTCTATCAAAGCTTATCCCTCCCCTCTCCACCACACTTACAACCTGCTCTCACACATCTCTTCAACCTTTTCTTAAACATTGGCACATTTCCATCATCTCTAAAACATGTCATAATTACACCCATTCTTAAAAAACTCTCATCTGACACTGATTCCGCAACTAACTAGCACCCTATCTCTCTGCTTCCCCTGGCTTCCAAACTGCTTGAGCGGCTTGTCTACAATCACCTTAACCAATTTATCTCCAACTCCCTTCTTTTTATAACAATACAGTACAAAATGACCCACACAAAGAGTTACATACAAATCAATGTTAGTTTAAAATTCAAATGACCTTAATTCAATCTTATAAGTTACAATAACACATTGTTTTTGCAGCCTTAAATACAACAACCAATGTTTCATTCTTTTAAAAAGTTCAAGACAAAATGTAGTCTATGCTGCACAAAAACGAAACATCCATTAGTAGGATCAGGGAAAAAACATAATGGCTGCTATGCTCATTGAAAAACACTATAACAAGACTTCCAATGACATCACTACACACTCATCCAGAAGGAGGAAAAAAAAAAGTATATATATATATATATATATATATATATATATATTCTCAGCGGGGGCAAAAAGGAGAGGGGAGGTAGGCTGAGGAGGACCAACTAAACTATCAAGAATGGGTCTAAATCACTTTTCTATTTTGCTATCCCATAATTTCCATTTATATCGGGAAATAGAAATAATCCCAATGTCTTTAAGATCCGTCTCTAGCAATTTTATCAAATATTTCTTTTGTTTCCATTTATGAGCAATACTGCTTTTAGCCGCCATAAAAATTTGTATAAGCAATGCTTTTAAATCCATGGAAAATTCATCTGGAAATATATGAAATAAGATAATTTCTGGCACAGGACAAAGTCGTATTCCAAAAATCAAATTAATATAGGCCAAACAGTCCTTCCAAAAATGTTGAATAATTGGACAATTCCACCATATAGGAAGGTGTTTTACTAATTTGGGCAAGTCTAATTGGTACTAGGTACCACCTATTAATAATTTTGAAATAATTTTCTTGGTACAAGGCATTTTTGATAAATGTATTAGTAACTGCGAATCCTGCATGCCAGATTTCAATTGGCCATTCTTTTTTCAATTCTATTTTCCATGATTTCATTTTCATAGATTTATTGAGATCTTATTTTTTTTAAAGTATATTATGACATCAGGAGATAAGATTAATTTTACACACACAGATAGGCCTTATTGATTAAAATTGTTCATGCCTAATGCTTTCAAGAAGCTGGTTAGTTTACCAAATTCAAACCACCATACAGGAGGTAAATTGAACTTTGTTACCAACTCTTCAAAAGGGCAAAGAGTATCATTATGAAAACGTTCTCTCAAGTACACTAATCCCTTCTAAAAACAATAAATTCAGTAATGGCGTAGGAAAGATTTTAACTAAGAATGCCATGGGAATTATCTTACTGGGGTAAGGCATTAGTTAGTATTTTTGATTAATCTTGAACCAAGCATTAATACATTCGTTTAATATGTTGTCTACTAATGAGATTTCCCCAAAATCTTTATGCTGAAAAAAATTGTAAACCTAAATCTCCCTTCTTCAGCTGTTCATTTTCAATTTGTGACCAATGATTATGTACAATTGGATCAATACATCTCAAGAAATGGGAGAAGGTAATGGCTTCTTGGAAATGTATCACTGAGGGATATGCCATACCCCCTTTTTTTAAACTTCCAACCATATGTTGAGCTTTAATCCTTATTTTCTTAGCATTGTGGATACATTTATCGAATATATTGTGAAGTTTACCTATCAAATATCCAGGCAGATAGATACATAGTTACATAGTAATTAAGGTTGAAAAAAGACGTTCAGTCTATCAAGTTCAACCTTTTAAGATCTCCTCTGATCTGCAATATGCAGATTAGTTATTAATTAATTAGTTGTCAATTAATAATTAATCAGCATTGTTTAATTTTTTTTATTTTAATTAATCCAGAAGAAGGTAAACAGAAAAAAAAAACAAGTGAAACTTAGCCAATCGTCTCAAAGGGAAAAAAAATAATTCCTTCCTGATCCCAGATACTGGCAATCGGATTTCTCCCTGGATCAATACCCCCTCTCTAAATATCTAGCATAACCCTGAATTCCCGTTTTAATTAGAAATAAATCCAGTCCCCTTTTAAAGTTATCTATTGAATCCGATGTCACCACCTCCTCTGTTAAAGAATTCCACAGATTAATCACCCTTACTGTGAAGAACCCTTTTCTTTCTTTGAGATGGAATCTTTTTACTTCTAACCTTAAGGGATGTCCTCTTGTCAGTTGAAAACCGATTTTGGCACAAAAACTCCCTTGACAAATCTTTATACTGATCCTGGATGTTTTAAAATAAGGTAATCATATCTCCTCTTAGACGCCTTTTTTTGAGAGAAAATAAGTTTAGTTTGGTTAGTCTTTCTTCATAACTTAGCCCCTCCATTCCCCTTATTAGTTTTGTTGCCCTCCTCTGTACATTTTCCAGCTTTAAAATGTCCTTTTTATGAAGTGGTGCCCAAAATTGTACTCCGTATTCCTAATGAGGGCGTACTAGAGATTTGTATAGTGGCAGAATTATATCTGATTCCTTGCTTCTATACCCTTCTTAATACATGTTAATATTTTATTTGCCTTTGCAGCTGCTGCTTGGCTTTGAACACTGTTACCTAGGTGGTTGTCCACAAGCACTCCCAAATCCCTTTCAATATCTGATACACCTAGATTTGCTCCATTAAGATTATAAATTGCATGGCTATTTTTCCTTGCCAGATGCATAACTTTACATTTATTCATATTAAAACTCACCTGCCAGTTAGATGCCCATTCCTCAATTTTATGTAAGGGAAAGCATATCATAATCTGACTTAATTATCTTGCACAACTTTTTGTCATCAGCTAAAATGGAGACACTACTTTCCAGTCTCACCTCTTAGTCATTAATAAATATGTTAAAATGGAGAGGACCTATTACTGAGCCCCGAGGAACCCCACTTACCACATTAGTCAAATCGGAGTATGCTCCATTTACAACAACCCTTTGCTTCCAGCTCTCAATCCATCAGCAGATATTTACTACAATTCCTACATCCCTTAGTCTTCCATGTGGCACTGTATCAAAAGCCTTTGCAAAATCAAAAAAGTCTACATCACTGAGTTGCCTTGATCCAGGTTCCTACTAATCTCCTCATAGAATCTAATTAGATTTGTTTGACATGACCTATCCCTCATAAATCCATGTTTACTCCTACTTATAATCCTGTTCAAATAGACATATTCTTGTATATTCCCCATTATTAACCCTTCTAAAAGCTTCCCCACTATGGAAGTTAGGCTTACTGTTCTACAATTCCTCTGATTTGCTCTTGCTCCCTTTTTAAATATGGGTATCACATCTGCTTTTCTCCAGTCATCTAGTAGAGACCCTGTGTTGAGTGAATCTTGAAAAATGAAATATAATGGTTTGGCTATTACAGAACCCAGTTCCCTCAGTACCCGTGGATGTATTCCATCAGGACCCAGGACTTTATTAACTTTTATTTTTTCCAACCTCTTTTGGATTACTTCCTGTGTTAACCAATTATTCGGCAAAGGTAGTGTAGCCCCATTATGTTGCAGTGTCCCAACCACTGCTACCTCCCTTGTGTATACCAAATAAAATAACCTATTTAGCTCATCTGCCTTTTCCTGATCACTAATTTTCAGACGGCCTGTGTCACATTATAATGTTCCTATAGCTTCCTTCCTCGCCTTGTTCCCATTAATATACTTAAAAAATATTTTAGTGTTAGTCTTACTCTCTTTTGCAATTAATTTTTCCTTTTCTATTTTAGCCAGTCTAATAGACCTTTTGCAAGCCCTGTTGATTTCCTTCTACTCCCGTAAAGCAGTCTCTGCCCCCTCTTCTTTGTATAACTTAAATGCATTTTTTTTACTCTGTATCTTGAACTTTAAATCATTGCATGTGATTTACTCCTTTTTACTTTTATTCCCACTTGGTATATGGTGATAAGTATGTATATTTAGAAAGGATTTAAATGTTGTCCATTTATGTTCAGTGTTTTTACCCCTCATTTCTCTATCCCAGTCTATACTTTGCTGGCCCCTTAAAATTTTGTTTTTTAATTCAATCTCAAATGAGACTGTGTTGTGATCACTGTTTACCAAAATTGCCCTATTTCAACATTTGATACTATATCAATATTATTTGTGATGACTAAATCTAAGCTAGCTTCATTTCTAGTAGGCTCTTGTATAACCTGGGCCAGATAATGATCCCTGCTGCACTTATCTCATTACACATTCAACTTTATCGCTAGTTCCGCCATAAATATATTCTCTGACTATAAGCTTGAATTCAGGCTTAATATACAGACAAATCTCTCCTCCTATTTTACCATTGCCCCCATCTTTCCTAAATAGGTTATAATCATCCAGATTAACAGTCCAGTCATGAGATTCATCCCACCACGTTTCGGTAATGCCTATTAAATCACATTTTTATTAATTGCTAATAATTCTAACTCTCCAATTTTTCCTGGCAAGCTTCTGGCATTAGCAAGCATACATCTTATGTTATGAGTCTGTAGTTCTGAAATGCCTTCTATGGAATACACCTCATTATCAGATGATTCAGAGATGATACAGAATACACTTCATTAGGTGCATGATGTTTGGAACCAAAAACATTTTAGCTGCTATGATCCTGCCAGACCAAGACATGTGTAAACTTTCCCATTGGGATCCTGAGACAGATACATTTTTAGATAATACTGTATCATTTTGTGTTATTACTTGCTTTAGGTCTGAGTAGAGATAAATACCCAAATGTTTGATATATATATATTGCCATTTATAAGAGAAATTAGATTTCAAGATTAAACTAATTTCCTCCTTTATGTTTAATTGCAGGGCTTCAGATTTAAACATATTCAGTTTGTAAGTAGAAATTTTGGAAAATTCAAAAATACAATCATGCAAACCTCTCAGAGACTCCACCGGATCTGCCAATGACAGGACCATGTCATCAGCAAATAATGTTAACTTGTGTTCGTCATGACCTATATTTATTCCCTTAATATCCTTACAGTCTCATATGGCTAGTTCTAAGGGCTCAATCATGAGAGCGAAAATCATGGGGGACAGGGGACACCTGCCTTGTACCATTGGTGATATCAAATTTAAAAGGTCTAAACCCTAGGCCAATGACACAGGCGGATGGGGTCACATATAATGCCTTAGTAGCTTTGGAACCAAATTCGCCCAAACCAAATTTGGAAAGGACCTGGTCCATGTGGTCCCATCCAACCCTGTTGAAGGCCTTTTTAGCATCAAGGGAGAGGATAATTGAAGGAATGGTAGAATTCGTAGAAAAAGAGATTACATTTAGAAGTTTTCTTATATTATCTGTTCCCTGTCTGCCAGCAATAAAGCCACTTTGGTCTACACAAATTCATAATTTGATTCATTCTGTTAGCCAAAACCTTGGCATCAATTTTCAAATCGGAATTCAACAACGAGATTGGGCAAAAATCTCTACACTCCATCCGTTCTTTCTCTTGTTTTGGAATGTTGATAATAAATGTATCTAACATTTCTTTCAGTGCAAAGCCTTCTTTCTAATCCCATTAAGTGCTTCTTTTAAATCTCTAATAATCTGTTATTGAAAGATCTTAAAATATTTTCTTTTAAGGCCAACGGGCCCTGGCGCAGTCGATATTTTAAGTTTTGAAATAGCCTCTTGTATTTCTATTTCAGATATTTCCCTATTTAATCTTTCCAGCTCAGCTGCAGGGAGTCTAGGGAGTTGGATTTTACTCAATAAATTTTGTTTTTTCTCAAGCTTCGGTTTAACCAATTCTTTGTTGTCTGATAAGTCATATACAGTAGCTTCTGGTAAAATTTGCCAAATGTCCCTGCTATTTTTATTGTATTTTTATTGGGTAAGTTATAGTTTCGTTGTTAAACGATATCTCTTCTATCCTCTTTCTACTGTTTTTCCTCTTTAATCTATTGACTAATAATTTACTAGCTTTATCTCCAAAGTGATAAAGATGTTTTGCAGAGTCCATAAAAAGTTGTCTATATGGGATTGTTCAATTTTATTAATCTGCAGTTGAATTTTCTTTATCTGTTCTTGGGTAAATTTAAGAGGAGTTCTGTTATTTTCACATTCTGTTTCTTTAACTGTGCTTGTAGGCCAATTCACACTCCTCTTATTACTGCCTTATGGGCATTCCATAAGGAAACACATGAAACAACCAGATTATTATTAAGTTTGAAGAATACCTCCAGCTCTTTTTTAAGTTTATTTCTCGTTTCCTGGTCCTTAAGTATAAAGTCCTTAAGTTTCCAAGTTGGATGGGCTGTAGATATTATCGCAGTTTTTAGATTGACCAAAATGAATCTGTGAATCGATCTAATGTTCAGATCAATGTCAGCTCTTATCACTATTTTTAATGCGCTTTCGTTTACCAAAATATAGTCAAGTCTTACATAGGTCTGATACCTAAATGAGAAGAACGAATAATCCCTGTCTGTTGGATGTAAACATCTCCATGAACCAAACAGACAATAGTTATAAAGAATTTTGTTAAAGCCATTAGATCTCCGGGTGGTTGCTGTATCAACTTTTGCACAGTTTATGGATTTTCTGTCTAGTTCAGGATTGGAACAGGCGTTAAAATCCCCACACAATATAAACAATACGGTAAAGTATTTTTTAGAGGTTTTCAGAATTCTATTAATTCATTTTAACTGTCCTTTATTAGGGGCATATATATTTAGAATAGTAAATGTATCCTTATTAATCCATCATGTCCAGAGTGCGAATCGACCCTCTTGGTCAGTCTTGGAAAATTCTTCTTTCCAATTAAGTTTCTTACTGAGAAAAATTGCAGCATCTTTTACCAGGTGCATTTAGACACTGAACATTTTGGCTAATTAATTTTAATGTAATTTATGAATAGAACATATTCACTGTATAGCGAAGTAGAACACTTCCTCGCTCCCATCCCGCCGACACTGCAGAGAAAAAAAAGAAAAACACTCACACATTCTTCTATTCATCATTCTAGAGAAGAGATTGCCAAACCGCTTGAGAAGGCTCCCCACAGAAAATGAGGTAGTAGACGCGAGAGGCTGGGCAATAACAAACTTTTTTTGAAGTTCAAAATAATCCACATTAGCGGACGTCTGCAGCGGGGGACTAAAACTTATATACATCAATACTAAATGTTTTTATACATAAACTAGCCAGGTTACACAATGTATTATTAAGAGTTTGCAGGGTTTTTTGAGCTTACAATACTTTTTTATACAGAGTTAACAAATCCTGAGTATTTAAGCTAAAGTCACCAACCCTATTGAGGAATGTGAAATGTAAAATGTAATAACTACAACTGAAACTATAAACGTATTAATACATTTTTTAAGAGAGTACAATGCCAGTTGCATAGAATTACCACATCTACATACACGATCTAATACATTTTAACATATGGATCCTGATGTGCCAACTATACATTGTTGCTATCACCATGCTTCAAAGTAAGGAGAAACAAAACAGTCTAAGAAAAAAGAAAAAAAACACTTTAATTATAAATCTTCTGATTGTGACTCAAATTTTAAATACTAAATTATTTTTAAATCTCCTTTTCCTATCCTGTCTTCCTTGAATGCATTTCTTGAGTGCTGTGGTTTTAAATAAGGCAATTACTTTGAAAAACTATATTGAAGTACTTAGATGGTTATACCGTGATAAATTAACCCCTATCTACTCTATAAATTAGGTTGACGTGTCAAGTTTTGAATCTATAAATTCTAATTTATAATATCTTCCCATCTGTGTTAAATTCCAAAAAGATAAATACTGTGAACAGTATTTCTTCTCCCTGTGTCATTAATATTAAAAATCCTTCCTACCAACAATCTTAAGATGGCTTCTAGGCCTGACTTTCTCTTGTTTGAATGAACTTTTCCCCCTCCTCAGGGGAGTTTAAAATGTATTTCTTAGACTCATGAGTGATTATTATTTTTGTTGGGAAACCCCATTTGTAATTTATGTTTTTAAGACTCAAAACCTTGGTGACTTCCCTAAATTATTTTCTTCTAATGAGAGTTTCGGCAGATAGATCAGGAAATATTTTCAACGCTTCATAAGGGGACTTCTCTATGTTATGCAAAATGTAGCTTAATTGTTACATCTCTCAGGAGATTTGACTATTTTTTAGAAAGAGGAATTTGATGAATTCTTTCTATCACTTGTTCGAGTGGAAACTAAATTTTAATTAAAGAAATTAAAAAGGTATACACAAACTTACTTAAATCTTGCTAAGCAAATATTTCAGATATGCCCCTTGTTCTAATGTTACTGCACCTTGAATGATCTTCCAGTTTATTGTATTTCTTTTTTTAATCTGCCATTTCTTCTTTTAAATACATCATAGCTGTCTGTATTTCCTTTTATTTTATGACTTATTGGGTTTGTTGTAATTCTAAGCCTTCTGTTTTATGTGCAAGGTCTTTAATTGAATTTTTATATTTTGCAATTTCTACCGTTAAAATTCAGAAAGAAGATCGAGTTTAAATTCTGCCAACAGATCTTTCATCAGGCCTTTCATTAATGAGGCGGTGAGAGTATCATCCCCTGGATTGCCAGGCATTGAGCTTTCCAATAGATCTCCTAACTCTCCCACACTTGGTTAGTTTAAAGAGAGGTCTAGTTTCTATGAGGTGTCACTTTCCATTTGAGATTTATTAGAATCTTTTATTTTTCTTCTGGGGGAGAAAATGATCTTCCTTTAGAAGTTTGGGAATTCTTTTTCATCATCTTTGCCCCTTAAATTATCAATCTATTAACCAAACAGGCCAAGCTATCCAGAGGTTCATTGCCCCCGCCCAGGCAAATTATCTAGTAAAAGTATATGGCCTATTTGACCAATTTATTTAACCTTTGAATTCTTTTTTTAGATGGTAAAATTGAAGATTATCTAAACAGAAAGTATAAACCCATAGATAGCATCTCTTAACAATAATACAGTATTTTTCAATCTTATTGATTAATTGATTAATGCAGCCCAATTCGCTCTTATTCCTACTTTTTATCATTACAATCAAGTATAATTCTAAAAATTGAGCCGTACGCCAGAACTAATACTACATTCAATTCAGTTCACAGTATTTTGGCAACTTATTGATAAATTCAAAGCACAGTGGGAATCCTAGACTCCTTAGCTATCCACCTTACACAAAGCGGATCAAATTAGCCCAATAGAATTAAGCATCCTTAATATGAACAATTATATAAGTAACAGTTATTGTATCTATTACTCTCATGAAATGTTTATAACTTTTGTTTTGTGTTAACCCCCTCCTGCACATCAATTGGTATATCAATTATCAAAGGGCAGGAGCCCAAAGGGCAGGGAGGGTCCTCCTCTGTTGTTACTTTCTGCTATTCCTGTAAATTTACTCCTTGGTGTTGTCGCTCTGTCCAGTTTCGATGACCCCCAAATTCAACATGGGCTTTACAGATTTATCAGCCTCTCTTTGACCAAGAAGAATGACATACGCTAAAAAAGTAAACCTTGCTTGTTAAAGAGGTTTGGGAGATGGCTTCTTTATTTAGGGATTCTCAGTGTAAAACACCACATATAAGATCTTATGAGTAGATGATCAATCTTCCTCTTTGTACTCAATAAACCTTAAATCTTGCATTTGGTGCTCTGGTATTTAATCCTGGTTTGTATATAATGTGAATTTTAAACCAACATGTGTACTATGCAGCACTTGATAGCATTTGAGAGGAAAGTTATCATGCCAGCATTGTATCTTTACTCTGTCATCTCACAGTCCCCAAAGCAGCACATTGAACTTCCCTCAACACCTCTTTGACACAGTGCTAGGAGTAGTATAGCTCCACCATATTTTCCTGTAAACACCAGTACTGAGACACTTGGAGAGATTTATGCTGTCTCCCTGAAAAAGCCACCATGTTTTTTTATTTTTTATTTTTTTTATTTGACTTCAGTTTCTACAAATAACAAACAGATATTACAAAATTATACAAAACACAAATATACAAATACAAGATATATTACAGTCATACAAAAACTAAAAAAAGGGTTATGTCTTATGAGTTTAAAGATAGGAGATATTTTTCCCAAATCAACCAGGATAAAACAATGCCCATGTAGTATAGATTCTTTTCTAATTCTCTGTTCTTTTTGAGAATTGTTAATACTTCATTCAGTGATGGAATAGGTTCTGATTTCCAGCGCTAGGCAATAAGCCATTTGACTACTGAGACTACCTGTATAATTAAAGCTTGTTCTTCCATCTTAAGCCTATTGTCCTTAATGTGAAGAATAGCCATTTCACGTGTCGGCTTAATGATTTTACCGCAAATTTTAGAAATATATTCAAAAATCAAACTCCAAAGTTTCTTAATGGGGTCACAGTCCCACCAAATATGTTTGTGCGTCCCCTGCTGATTACAAAGCCTCCAACAAAGCCCCTTATTAGGATTATTGTTAATAATTGCTATCTTTACTGGGAAAAAGTACCACCTCTGGATCACTTTAAAATTGACTTCTCTGTATGCTTGATATTTAATAATTTTCTGTGAGAACACAAACGCTCTTGACCACTTTTCCAGGTCAATTAAGTTATTACATTATTTTTCCCACTTAAGCATACCTGGAGATTTTTCCATCTTATCCTGTTTTCTTAATACTTCATAGCATTTGGAAATTATATGTTTCCTGTTATTATAAAGTACTAACTTTTCAAAATTGGTTAAGGATCTGTTTGAGATAATTAAATATTTCAAATTTAAAATAACTTTTTTAACTTTCTCATATTCCAACCATTTAGACAATGGAAAACTAAAATCAGCACATAATTTGGAAAAAGTCTTAATTTCACCTTTATCAAACAGATCTCCCAATGTCTGTATATTCCAATTACTCCGATTACGAAGACAGGCCAAGTTAAGAACATTACTTACACCTAACAATGACATTTCCGATCACGGAATTGTTGAAAGGTTTAGTTTTTTCTTCCATTTAAACCAAACTTTAAACCCTGATTTAATTATTATTGATGTAATATTATTATTGGGAAATGTATCATACCAAAGCCAATCTCTTAATGATAAGCCCTTAGCTAAACATTGTTCTGTAGCTATCCTCTTATTTTGTTTTGTTTTAGTGGACCAGGTTATAAAATGAGATAGCATTGCAGCCATAAAATATTCTTCAACACAAGGGGACGCAATGCCTTCTTTTATAAAGCTCTTCCACCATGTTTTGAGTAGGAGTGTTGTGATTATTTAATACTCTCCACTGGGCAGGGGTAGAGAGTTGATGGAGAATATAGACACTAAATAAGGCCAATAGGAAGTCATCAGATGTTTATAAGAAGAGGACTCCCCACTGCTCGAGTATGTATAGCTCTCAGGGTAAACAAATCCTCCACTCTTAGTATGCAGCATGCACAACTGCAATGCTCCCCCTCAACCTCTATCCCCCTTCTGATAAGCACCCCTGCCACTGCAAACCTATGGAATTTCAAGCCATGCAATCAATCCGGCCATTAGACACTTCAAACAGTCTCTTTAACCTAGGCAGGGGAGGTGCTATAAAGCGGGCTAGGATGACTCAATAATATACCGGCAGAGTTATGTGCTGGAAAAAGTGCTAACTTCAGTTTGATAGCCGAGGATGGAGGGGAGGGGGAAAAGCAAAGCAATTAATGCTGACCAGAGAGATGTCTTGTGAAGTTAGGCCACAGATGTTCAATGATTCCATTATTCCTCCTGGTGCTTATAGCTCTCCAAATGAATGTCCCTTCCCTTCTTGAGGAACAGCGTGCTCGGCAGCAATGCACCCCCTCTGCCTCTCTTACCCTTCTGGATGTTGTACATCTGCTATGGCTTGAAAAACTCTTCAGTGAATATGTTCTTTTAAACACCCTACGTTCTTGTCAGCCAGCTTATCTCTTCATTTCTCTATTATTTAATACTGCAGGCACCAGGTTCAACTAGTAGCCACCTCTGTTTCTCCAGCCCTCTGTAACAGCAACGTCACTCATGTAACAGATCAGGCTTAGAGATAGCTTCCTGAGATTTACTTGAAGAGACTTCCTCAGACGTCCTTGCACCGCAGCAGTTTGCTGCCAAAGCCCTGCTAGCTGCCAAAGCCCCCGCTCTAACTTCCTTCTTCACACCTTCCAATCCGGCTTCCAACACCAACAATCCACTGAGACAGCCCTTACAAAAGTCACTAATGACTTGCTCACTGCCAAGTCAAAGGGTCCCTTTTCTGTTCTACTTCTCCTAGATCTCTCTGCTGCCTTTGATATATTTGATCACCCTCTACTAATCTAAATTTTCCACTCCCTTGGAATCAGAGATACTGCTCTCTCATGGTTCACATAATACTTACAAGATCGAACATTTAGTGTCTCCTTCTCTGGCACCTCTTCTTCTCCTCACCCTCTGTCTGTTGGTGTACCCCAAGGTTCAGTCCTAGGCCCCCTCCAATTCTCCATCTACACATCCTCACTTGGCACCCTAATAAAATCTTTTGGATTTCAATATCATCTCTATGCAGATGACACGCAAATCTACCTGTCAGCACCTGATTCATCCCCCTCTCTTCTAGGAGGTGTTTCCAACTGCCTCTCAAGCATATCCTCCTTGATGTCCCCCCACCATCTCAAACTCTACTTGTTTAAGACCAAACTCTTAATCTTCCCACCATCTACTACAGCTCACATCTCTCTCACTGTCAACAATGCCATCATCACTCCTACCTCCCAAGCCCATTGTCTTGGGGTTCTACTGGACCCTGCCCTCTCTTTCATTCCTCACATATAGTCACTGACAAAATCTTGTCTTTTCAATTTAAAAAGCATTTCCAAAATACGTAATTACCTTACACAATACACAACTAAGATTCTAATAAATTCCCTCATCATCTTGACTACTGCAACTCCCTTCTGGCTGGTCTACCCACCACCCGTCTATCCCCTTTTCAATCCATATTGAATGCCTCCGCTAGACTCATCTACCGTACTAAACGTACAGTGTCTGCAGCACCTCTCTCTCAATCACTCCACTGGCTTCCAGTAGCCTCCAGAATAACATTTGAAATCATGACCCTAGCTTACAAAGCCCGCAACAACACTGTACCCCCTTATATCTCTGCTAAATATTCCCTCATCCGCCCTACTCACTCTGCTAATGATCTTCTTCTTTCCTCCTCTCTCATGACCTCCTCTCACTCTCGCCTTCAGGACCTTTCTCGCACTGCCCCTACTCTCTGGAACTCCCTGTCTTGCTCCACTAGATTATCTTCTTGCTTCAAATCCTTCAAAATCTCACTAAAACACACCTGTTTAAACACGCCTATAACCTCCCTCCTTAACATGCACACTGCATTTCTCACCCTCCTGTTCCACACCCTAAACCTTTAGATTGTAAGTCTGCGAGTTTTAAATATTGCATGGTGCTTTGGGGAAAGCTCAATGGTTACTGGATTCTAAGTTTAAAGACAGGGCCCTCCATCCTTTGTACTGTGTTAATATTGTTTTGCCTTGATCACAACTTATGTATTGCTGTACGGAATATGTTGGCTCATTACAAATAAACAACAATAATAATAATAATAATAATATCCGTGTACATATTTTTCTTAAATTCTTATTACAATGTTAAGTTTTAAATCACAAGCTCTCCATGTGTCTCTATGAATATAGTGTAAAAAGTGCATTACAGTTGAAAAGGTACGTGAAAAAAGTGTGCTTTACAGACTTACAGTACTTATCTTTCCCAAGATATTTAAAGTACAAGAAAAATAGGTGAATAGGTGAATATCTATTTTTGTCTCAATTAGTATTAAAGCCAATAGGGGATATTTGGTAAAAAAGACTGTAATAGCACATCAGTGCACCATGTCTGTCTACCTTGATAATAGTAGCTATTATCCACCTTGCATTTGTACATTAATAGCACTGTGTTTCTATTTGAATAACGTGTTGAGATTGGAATTTAGCTTTATACAATGGAGTATAAGGAAGGCTTGCATAATTTTGAATCGCTATTTGAAGAAGAGGGAAGACCCTTGTGGAACTAAGAAAAGAGAAAGGATAAGAAAAAAATAGATGAACTACGGGCTTGATTAATTGATTGTGCACGTTTCAGCAACTCAGACGGCACTTGAATAGTTTAAGGTTTTTTTTTGATGACATACTGTTACTTTAACTGCTGATGTGGCAGTCATTTGCGAGCGGTCTTTGGTACCTGTAATATTTTCTTCAGTTTTTAGCAGTTACAGCACTGCTTTGGTATGCTAGTGAACCGTAAAGTCTTATTAGCATAGGGTTTGGAGGAGAAGTCTAATGGAGTAAATTGTAATCTTTTAGCAGGGCAAAAATCATTGTGCCGTGCTTTCCGGCTTTGTCGTGCCGCAGTTACTCATAGCAGTTCTCTTGCAATTTTTACGGAATGGGTGATTAACATAGTTAGCGGGATTTGCTCAAACATGGTATAAACTTTGCTATTCAGTCTAAATAACAACTGTAAATGTTGCACACAACGCAGGCTGCAGTAGGCTGGCTGATGTTAAAATACAGATGAAGAACATATTATAGCTTTTTATCTATGTTGATTGATGTATTCATTTAATTATGCATGTTCACACTCAAGGGTTAGTAGAAGGCATAAGACTAATTTCCATTCCCCGAACTCATATTTAAATCTATGTAATTTGTCCTTCCAAACTAAAAAACTCTACTGAGACATGAACAGCAAACATAGCCAATGGCAAAATGTAAGGGCTTGTACGCCAATTATAGTAGCATTTAAGAAAAAGTATACAATATATATAGTGATAGAAAAATGGAATCCTAGAATAGTAGTTGGTAAATGATAAATGCCAAATTAATTTGTTAGTGGCAAGCATAATTAATCACTTGTTATTAAATATTAGTAAAAAATCATAAATTCACAGGGGGCTTCTCATTTGATCTGCCATATAACTAATAAACTCTGTAATATTTGCAGAAGCTGAATTAAGTTAAAGAAACTCTATTTAGCACTATATGACTATACTATATAGTGAACGTATAAACTTATTATTATTTTTATTATTATTAATGATGATGGTGATGACTATTATAAACTATAATAACAATAATAATAATAACAATAATAATACTTAAATGTGTGATTTCAGCAGATATCAGGATCAAGTGATTAATCAGAATGATAACAGCAACATGACCCCACCCTATTGTAAATCCAAATAATTTTACATTTCTTTTTACTCTTACACAGATGATACTTCTTTTACATATTTTATTTTTATTTCACACCACCCTCTGTTTTAGCCTCTGTGAGAATTCATAATCAAATGCTCTTTTAACATTTGTGTACTACACAGATTTGGGCATTTGCCATGAGCTCACAATCACAGCAAACACATTAGTTCTTTCCACTCACATTTGGTGCTTTAGACCGATCAAAATTAATTCTATGATGCCTGGATATTTTGCCTGATCAAATTTGTCGCTAGTTTGTTCTAAAGTACTGCTTTCACAAACTCTGCCTCTCCCAACCTCATATTGCCTGACTTGCTAGCCTTTTATCTCACAGGTCATTCTTAAGGGACTACTGTATGGAAGGTTGTTTTTTAGAGACATACTGCCCCTGTAGGCAGTATGCCAAAATACCAAAAGTTAACATGTTATTAAAAAAGTTAATTTTTTTTCTCCCTTTGCCTGTTTTTTTGTTTTTTCCCTGTAACTCCATTTACATTAATATAGTGATCAAGCACTTCATTTTCCTCACTCTAGGAGGATTCTGTGTAAATGATGGGGTTGTGTTAAAGCCTGCTTCTCGGCTCACTCATTAAACCTGAAGGAACAGTGTGCACTAATACACCCACCCCCCTAGAATTTACATAGAATACTTCTAAAGTAGAAAAAATAAGTAACATAATGCTAAATCAGAGATGCAAATGGAGACACATGGAACAAATAATAAAACTTTTCAAAATCAATGTTAATTTTTTTAATAACATGCTCAATTCTCATTCTGTGGCATACTGCCTAACAACTTTCATACAGTGGTCTTTTAAGATGTCTGAAGTCCTACTCCAGGCCCAGGTCAAAGTACTGCCAGATCCAAAAAAGCCATTAAAATGTCACACACATCATTAAACATAAAGAATTTATGTTTAGCTTTGTTCATACAAATTTTCTTATGTTCTTGTAACTCTAATTCTAAGTTTAATCATTTCACTTTTTCTCAATTGCTTCATTAACACTTGCCTTTATAATGTTTTTGTTTGATAACCTTCCAAAGTCCATTTCTTAACATGTATGGCCTTTCTACATCAATACATCCCTGTACTGTTAATTACATTATGTTCTGTACTATTATGCTCACAATATTTGGAACAGTTGCATTAATTTTACCTTTTAATTTGTCTGTATTTAATGCAAATCATTATGCTATGGTCTGGATGGGAAAGTTAAATATTAAAGGTTCTTTGGAGAGACATATGGTTTTGGCTATAGAAATATATTGGTAATCATGCAACTTTTCACTTGAAGCAGAGACATTAAAAGTCATTGGAATCACTCAATGTTCTTTTAGCTCTTTTCATCACTGAACTTTTTTTGTTTTTTTCATACAATGGCTTTAATTAAATGTCATATGTAGCTTCTCAAGCAATTTTTAGTTTTTTTTTTTTATCTTTAATGGTGTACATTTTAATGTGAATGATTCACACATAAATAATTGACTCAAATGCATATATGGTGAATGCTATCAGGCTGATCTTTTTGATCTTTTTGATCTCATTTTGTTTATATGTATTTTTAATTGATGGTGTAATTGAAATCATGTACTAATACATAGTTCAAGCGTCATAAATTAATTGTAGTACTTAGGTGTACCTCATGCTCAAGATAATAAGTCTATTCATCATTCCTTAAAAGTATATAAAGTGAACAGTTTTAGATACATATTGACATCACATATATATAACATATATAGTTGTCAGCAGCGCAGGCTTACCAAAATCCGTTGGTAATGCTACACTAAAACTGCGGGCTTGAGAAGCGAGTCCACTGCAACTGCGGCTCTCACAAAGCAAGGGCCGCGGTTTTGGCCAGGAAAGAAGCGCCGAAGGCGCTACTTGCACTGGTGGAGCTGAGCGCCATAGGAGCTCATCCCTACAACCCTGTATGACCCCACACACGACTTAAGTATCATACCTACGAACCGCTCAATTACACAATTGAGACCCGTAGAACTTTGTAAAAATCGGCTACAAAAATTTCGGGCTGTAACACTTTGCAAATGAAAGCCGCACTTAGAACAAAAAAATGCAAAGTTAACGGCCGAACTGCGCACATTCAAAAACATGAAAAACACAAAAAATCAAAACAAAAACACACAAAAAAATATCACAAACAGCACGGGGGGACAGCCAGGACGTTTGGAAGTGAGGTTGCACTCGAATTGAAGAAGAATTTGAAGAGTTTCGCCACTCGAAAATGGCCGCCGATAAAAACAAAAAAGAGGCTACACAACCCCTAACTGCTCAAAACACCGCCAGGCACATACGACTTTTAACCTGTAACATACGAGATACAAAATACACTATTAGGAAAGACGGAAAATGATCCTGACCCGCGTAACACATACAGAATCGACGCCATTTTACAACTTTAACTTCAAACCAATAACATTATCATTATAAAATGCCGCTTTACACAACTGCACAAACGGTTTAGCCTCGAGCACACAGCCTATTTACACTGCACACTTGCCACTTTGCTGACACTTTCTCCTCAGCTCAGCAACAGTCCAACTGTACATTGTATGCTGCACCAACATCAAAAGGGATTGTTAGCTCTTCGGGATATTGATTACTGGATATATTGATTACAAATAGGTAAAGTACATTAATTTATTAGTTATTTAATTAAAAATTATTTAAAAAAAATATATATAAAAAATACAAATAGCAGAGGAGAGCCTCGCAATGAGTGCCACCGAAGGCTCTCAGATCGGGGCTCACAATGAATGCACAGGATGCGCAGAGAACCAAAAGTACATGAGGGGAGAGCCTTCCGATGAGCGCAGAAGGTGCTCATTGCGAGCCTCGCGATGAGCGCAGAAGGCACTCAGCGCAGGGCTTGCAATGAGCGCCTAAGGTGCTCAGACCACCTAAACTATACCAGGGGAGAGTCTCGCAATGAGCGCCAAAGTTGCTCAGCGCAAGGCTTGCAATGAGCACCGAAGGAGCTCACAAGACCAAAAATACACCATGGAGAGAGGCTCGCAATGAACGCCCAAGGTACTCAGAGGACCAAAAGCCTTACATTGTGTGGCAAACAACATTCCCTGGCTTACAATTTTCTTGCCGTCATTTTTTGACGGGCAAGTCGCTAGTATATTATATGTGTGAGGGAACATTTGTGTTCAAGAAATCTAAACTTAGAGGCAACAAAGTAACCTTTCTTTTACCCAATGATCTGCCAAGGTATTTTGAGGACAATAAAAATACATAAACCAATAATGGTAATTATGATATGTAACTAAAATGTACTTCTTGGAATATTTTTTTTTCTGAAGGCTTTAACTGTAATTTCAGAAATTAGACATTTGCTTTAGAAATATTTATTATTAATGTCATAATGACATAGGGCCTCATTCTATTATCGGCCGTAAATCGGTCGTAAGGCTCCGATTCCTTGCGGGGGTTCAGTTAACTCGCGATTCTATTATACGGCCCCGCAAGGATCTCCTCTTACGGCCGGCCGCAAATCTTGAAACCGGCCGTAAGCTCTAAAATCTAAAAACGCAAAAATAAATTCAAGCCTGCACTGTACAGCTCTGTAAATGCTAGGGATCATATTGGGGGACATGAGGATTAAAAGTAACCCCCTCTCAAGCTTGCACATCAGCCCAAACCCGAGTTCAAATTAACTGTTTATTTTCCGGCTGCGGCGTGGGTGTGTCTGAGGTGCTCCAAGCACTCTGGACTTTTTACATGTATATTTTACGTATATTAAAAAAAAATTATTTTACGGATTTGAGTATAGGGTAATTATGTGCTATTTTTGCTAACACCAAATATCACTTTATAGACTCCGCAAAGTGCAGGATGGCTTTATTTGAGCTATTTTAGGTGCTTAATTGGTGCTAGCGGGACCTGTTTGCTGCAAGTAAGCTGCGGCTCGTTTTTAGCCTTGCAGACAGGGTTCCCAGAGCAATAGAATAGCAACCAGGCTTTTCTTACGGCCGATTTCCTTGCGGCCTTTTTAGATCAAAGGCTTTCCTCCCGCGCTTGCGGCCGCAAGAGATAGCAAGGCGCCGGCCGCAAGCCTGCCGGAGTCCCCGGCCGGAGGGGAATAGAATAGCCGGAAAGCTTGTGGCCGGTCCTTGCGGCCCCGCAGCGGCTGCAGCCGTTAATAGAATGAGGCCCATAAAGTTTAGAGTGACTTCCAAAATCCACAGTGATATAGAGATATCATCCTCTAAAGTAGACAGGCCAAGCGAATAGGTAAGTTTCTTAGTGCAAAGTACTGTATATTTAGCTATCTTATCCAGTGCACACAAATCAATAGTACATTTATTGAAATTCTATTGAGTATAGTTCCAAGTTTCTTGCTTCTTTAACTGGTCCCTGTATGAGTAGTTTCTGGTAGCAATTATACTGATAGAGTGTGGTGATGAGCTCTCCTCAACTGGGCTTCTAAGATTAATGGTTCTGATATTCCCCTCACCAAATTATTTCTTGTTTGTTAGCACTTATTGAACTACTCTTTTAAGCAAAAATACGAGTGTTTCCTGCATTCATTGAGGAAAACTACTTTATAAATGTAAACATTGTTTCTTATCTTGACAATGTCTTAGGCATGCTTGTTCATCTGTTTCTCTGTAATCACATATAATAGTTGTCAAACTACAAAACGTCCTCACACTTTGCAAGCTCGCAAGAACTGCGGAAGGTGGAGGCTCCCACGTCGGCTGCAATGAGCCAAAGGCTCATTGCAGGCCGCAAATGCGAACCCTCACAAAGCGAGGGGCCGCATTTGCAGAGGTGGAGGCTCTACAGCGCCTCACAATTGGTTACAAACAGCCACAGAAGCGGGACTCTGAAAAAAAAAAAAAAGCTAACACGCAATGACTAAATACGGACTTACACAAAAAATACGAGCGGCGGGACTTACAAAAAAAATGTACGACCCCTAAAGCCGCAAAACACCTCCAAGCACATACGACTTTTACAAAAACCCATACAAGGTACAACATAAACTATTATCAAGGACGCTAAATCATCCACACCCACGTACCATATACACAATCGCTGCCATTTTACAACACTAACTTACAGAAAGAGGAAGAAGCCAGCTACACAAACGGCTTCCCCTCGTGCACGCAGCCTATTTACACAACACACTGCTGACACTTACAACTCAGCTCAACAACAATGCAAATCTACATTGTATGCTGCAGGATCATTAAAACAAATTGTTAGCTCTTCAGCACATTGCTTGCTGCATATATAAATTACAAATTTGGTTAACGTATATTAATTTATCAATTAATTAATTAATTAATTATCTTGAAAAAATACACATACACACAAAAAAAACACCACATCGTAATAAACCCCTAAGAACTTCAATGCGCGCCTCACAAGGAGCCAAAGGCGCTCAGCGCGAGGCTCGCAATGAGCGCCGAAGGATCTCAGACGACCAAAACACTTAGGCCCTCATTCAATTGCGATTTTGCCAATTGAATAGTGCTCTAAATAAGCACATAACATATTTTTTTCAAATAAGTTTTTAGTTAGTGCAAACCTTGCTTTTGGATAGATCTTTACTAACTAAAAACTTCTTTCAAAATATATGTTATGTGCTTATTTAGACCCCTATTCAATTGGGCAAATTGCAATTGAATGAGGGCCTTACTGTCTGTGCCAAACAACATTACCTGCCTTACAATTTTATTGCTCCGTCATTTTTGATGGGCAAGTGGATAGTATTAATATATTTTTTCTCTTTATCTAAGCTTTTATTTCTGCTAGATTCATAATGTTTCTCAGATTCATAATGTTAATCTAGTTAAATTGTTTTTCCAACAACTTCACAATGTTTGTAAATAAGATGATGAAGCTGGCACAAACAAAAGTTTAGATGTCTTCTTCAAATTTACCTATCCCTGATGATTCTGACAGACTGTGTCAGATGATGCGTCCGCCAAGTGTTTAGTGTCCCAATTAGAGATGTCGCGAATAGTTCGCCGGCGGACTATTCCCGGCGAACATAGCATGTTCGCAGTCGCGGCAAACTGCAAACATATGCGATATTCGACCCGCCCCCTATACTTTATCATTGAGCAAACTTTGACCCTGCAACTCACTGTCAGCAGACACATTCCAGCCAATCAGCATCATACCCTGCCTTCCACACCCTTCTACCTCATGGACAGCAGCCATTTTGGAATCATAACTAACTTGCAGTCTTACTGAGAGGAGGCTGAGTGTAGGTGATACTGCATCAATAGGGAAAACCATAGCTAGGCTACTATACACAGTGTGCAATACAGTACTGAAGGACTCTTTTGATCTCTGCTGCAAGGACACCCCTGTGTCTCTTCCCCCCCTTATCATCATCCTCCCCTCACCTTAGCACCCAACCCTAACACCCCTCACACTTATCCCTAACACCTAACCCTAACATCCCTCACCCTAACACCTAACCCTAACACCCCTTACACTTATCCCTAACACCCCTTACCCTAACACCTAACCCTAACACCCCTCACACTTATCCCTAACACCCCTCACCCTAACCCTAACACCCCTCATACTTATCCCTAACACCCCTTACCCTAACCCTAACACCCCTCACACTTATCCCTAACACCTAACCCTAATATCCCTCACCATAACACCTAACCCTAACACCCCTTACACTTATTCCTAACACCCCTCACCCTAACACCTAACCCTAACACCCCTCACACTTATCCCTAACCCTAACACCCCTCACACTTATCCCTAACACCTAACCCTAACATCCCTCACCCTAACACCTAACCCTAACACCCCTTACAATTATCCCTAACACCCCTCACCCTAACACCTAACCCTAACACCCCTCACACTTATCCCTAACACCCCTCACCCTAACTCTAACACCCCTCACACTTATCCCTAACACCCCTTACCCTAACCCTAACACCCCTCACACTAATCCCTAACACCTAACCCTAACATCCCTCACCCTAACACCAACCCCTAACACCCCTTACACTTATCCCTAACACCCCTCACCCTAACACCTAACCCTAACACCCCTCACACTTATCCCTAACACCCCTCACCCTAACCCTAACACCCCTCACACTTATCCATAACACCCCTCACCCTAACCCTAACACCCCTCACACTTATCCCTAACACCCCTCACCCTAACCCTAACACCCCTCACACTTATCCCTAACACCCCTTACCCTAACCCTAACACCCCTCACACTTATCCCTAACACCTAACCCTAACATCACTCACCCTAACACCAACCCCTAACACCCCTTACACTTATCCCTAACACCCCTCACCCTAACACCTAACCCTAACACCCCTCACACTTATCCCTAACACCCCTCACCCTAACCCTAACACCCCTCACACTTATCCCTAACACCCCTTACCCTAACCCTAACACTCCTCACACTTATCCCTAACACCCCTTAACCTAACCCTAACAACCCCTCACACGTATCCCTAACACCTAACCCTAACACCCCTCACACTTATCCCTAGCACCCCTTACACTAACACCCCTCACACTTATCCCTAACACCCCTCACCCTAACACCTAACCCTAATACCCCCTTACAATTATCCCTAACAGCCCTTACCCTAACACCTAACCCTAACATCCCTTACCCTAACACCCATCACACTTATCCCTAACACCCCTTACCCTAACCCTAACACCCCTCACACTTATCTATAACACCCATCAACCTAACACCTAACCCTAACATTCTCACACTTATCCCTAAGACCTAACACCCCTCACACTTATTCCTAACATGCCTCACCCTAACACCTAACCCTAATACCCCCTTACACTTATCCCTAACAGCCCTTACTGTAACACCTAACCCTAATACCCCCTTACACTTATCCCTAACAGCCCTTACCCTAACACCTAACCCTAACATTCTCACACTTATCCCTAAGACCTAACACCCCTCACACTTATTCCTAACATGACTCACCCTAACACCCCTTACACTTATCCCTAACACCCCTTACCCTAACACCCCTCACACTTAGCCCTAACACCCCTCACCCTAACACCTAACCCCCTCTTCCTTATGCCTAACACCCCTTACCCTAACACCCCTCACACTTATCCCTGTGTCACTTCCCCCCTTATCATCAAGGGGAGGATGATGAGGGAGGGGGGAAACAGACACAGGGGAGGATGATGAGGGAGGGGGTAAAGAGATACACGGGAGGGTGATGAGGAAGGGGGGAAAGAGGCACAGGGGAGGATGATGAGAGAGGGGGGAAGAGACACAGGGGAAGAGGATGAGGGAGGGGGAAAAGAGACACAGGGGAGGGTGATGAGGGAGGGGGGAAAGAGACACAGGGGAGGATGATGATGGAGGGGGAAGAGACACAGGGGAGGATGATGAGGGAGGGGGTAAAGAGATACAGGGGAGGATGATGAGGGAGGTGGGAGGATGATGAGGGAAGGGGGATGAGACACAGGGGAGGGTGATAAGAATGGGTGAAAGAGACACAGGGGAGGATGATGATGGAGGGGGTAAAGAGATACAGGGGAGGATGATGATGGAGGGGGATGTTAGGTTATTTATGCCCTTTATGGATTAAAACCAGACTCTGCATCAACTTTGTAATTTTCCGTGGGAGTTTTGACATGAATCCCTCTCCGGCATGCCACAGTTCAGGTGTTAGTCCCCTTAAAACAACTTTTCCATCACTATTGTGGCGAGAAAGAGTCCCTGTGGGTTTTAAAATCCGCCTGCCTATTGAAGTTTATGGCGGTTCGCCGGGTTCGCCGGTTCTCGAACATTTGCGGCGGTTCGCGTTCGCGGTTCACGAACCGAAAATTTTATGTTCGCGACATCACTAGTCCCAATGTTTCCTCAAGTATTGTAAAGCAGCGCAAACTATTCAATCTATGGTAATGTATAGACATAACTAAATGTTTTTGCAATATAATTGATAATTAATATATACATATATATATATATCTAGACTATGTTCTGTTTAAAAAAATCAGGGGATATCCTATAACTTTATTATTATTATTTTGATGTTGCTATATTGACTTCATCCAATTAACTAGTAGATACCAAATGTATTTATATTATTTCCTATTATATCAATTATATTACAAAAATACTTAAATCATTACCTGTCATATTCTATAGATCTATTTACTCTGTTTTCATTGCTTATATACCTAGGAGTTAACAAATTATTTTAGCACCTGATAATATACATTTGTCTCTATTTTTATAATATTTTCAATATTTCTATAAGGGATTTATACTAAAAATATTAGTCCATTATTATTATATAGTTTTATTGATGTATGAAAATAGATACTGCCAGATATCTTAAATTGTTATATGTTGATCGATTTAGTGTTATATTATAGATGAAAGGAGATATTAATTAAGAGTACCGTATATACTCAAGTATAAGTCGAGTTTTTCAGCCCTTTTTTTAAGGCAAAAAAGGGCCCCCTTGGCTTATACTCGAGTCACTCCCCCCCCCGTGTCTTTCTAACCCCCCGTGTCTTTCTAAACCCCCTGTGTCTCTCTAACCCCCCCGCGTGTCTATAGCCCCCTGTGTGTCTATAGCCCCCCCGTGTGTCTATAGCCCCCCGTGTGTCTCTCTACGCCCCGTGTCTCTTTCCCTTCCCCGCCTTAATCTAAACCCCCCTCAACCCCCATCCTCCACCTAAACCCCCCTAAATACCTCCCCCCTCGACCCTCACTTACCTGCTTAATGGTAAGAGGTTGGAAAAAATAAATGTTAATAAAGCCCCGGGTCCTGATGGAATACATCCACGGGTACTGAGGGAACTGGGTTCTGTAATAGCCAAACCATTATATTTAATTTTTCAAGATTCACTCAACACAGGGTCTCTACCAGATGACTGGAGAAAAGCAGATGTGAGACCTATATTTAAAAAGGGAGCAAGAGCAAATCCGGGAAATTACAGACTAATGAGCCTCACTTCTGTAGTGGGGACGCTTTTAGAAGGGTTAATAAGGATAATATACAAGAATATGTCTATTTGAATAGGATTTTATGTAGGAGTCAACATGGATTTATGAGGGAACAGGTCATGTCAAACAAATCTAATTAGTTTCTATGAGGAGGTTAGTAAGAACCTGGATCAAGGCAACTCAGTGGATGTAGTCTTTTTTGATTTTGCAAAGGCTTTTGATACAGTGCCACATGAGAGACTATTGTGCAAACTAAGAGATACAGGAATTGCAGTAAATATCTGCTCATGGCTTGAGAGCTGGCTAAAAGACAGGAAGCAAAGGGTTGTTGTAAATGGAACATACTCCGATTGGACTAATGTGGTAAGTGGGGTTCCTCAGGGTTCGGTATTAGGTCCTCTCCTTTTTAACATATTTATTAATGACTTAGAGGTGGGATTGGAGTGTGGTGTCTCCATTTTCGCTGATGACACAAAGTTGTGCAAGGTAATTAAATCAGATCATGATGTGCTTTCAATCCAAAAGGGATTTACATAAAATTGAGGAATGGGCATCTAAATGGCAGATGAGATTTAATACGAATAAATGTAAAGTTATGCATCTGGGAGCGAAAAAAAGCCATGCAATTTATAATCTTAATGGAGCAAATCTAGGTGTATCAGATATTGAAAGGGATTTGGTAATGCTTGTGCACAACCACCTAGGTAAAAGTGCTCAAAGCCAAGCAGCAGCAGCAAAGGCAAATAAAAAATTAACATGTATTAAGAAGGGTATAGAAGCAAGAGAAGCAAATATAATTCTGCCACTATGCAAATCTCTAGTATGCCCTCATTTGGAATATGGAGTACAATTTTGGGCACCACTTCATAAAAAGGACATTTTAGAGCTGGAAACGGTACAGAGAAGTGCAACAAAACTAATAAGGGGAATGGAGGGGCTAAGTTATGAAGAAAAACTAACCAAATTAAACCTATTTTCTCTAGAAAAAAAGGCGTCTAATAGGACATATGATTACCTTATATCAATACATCCAGGGTCAGTATAAAGATTTGTCAAGGGAGCTTTTTGTGTCAAGGGGTTTTCAACTGACAAGAGGACATCACTTGAGGTTAGAAGTAAAAAGATTCCACCTTAAATTAAGAAAAGGGTTCTTCACAGTAAGGGTGGTTAATCTGTGGAATTCTCTACCAGAGGAGGTGGTGACAGAGGATTCGATAGATAACTTTAAAAGGGGACTGGATTTATTTCTAGTTAAAAAGGGAATTCAGGGTTATCATAGATAATTAGAGAGACAGTATTGATCCAGGGAGAAATCCGATCGCCAGTATCTGGGGTCAGAAACCATTTTTTTTTTCTGTTTGCGTTCCTCTGGATTAATTAATAATTAAAAATAAAATAAAAAATAAATAATTAAATAATTGATTAATAATTAATTAACAACTAATTAATTAATATTTAACCTGCATATTGCAGATCAGAGGAGATCTTAAAAGGTTGAACTTGATGGACTGAAAGTCTTTTTTCAACCTTAATTACTATGGCCCTCATTCTATTATCGGCCGTAAATCGTCCGCAAAGCTGCGATTTCTTGTGGGACTCCCGTTACCTTGCAATTCAATTATACGGCGCCGCAAGGATATCCCCTTACTGCCGGCTGTATATCTTGCAATCGGCCGTAAGCTCAGAAATCTTTAAATGCAAATATATATTCAAGATGGCACTGTAAAGCTCTGTAAATGCTAGGGATCATAATGGGGGACATGAGGATTAATAGCAACCCCCTCTCAAGCTTGCACATCAGCCCAAATCCGAGATTACATTAACTGTTTATTTTCCAGGTGCAGCGTGGGCGGGTCTGAGGTGCTCAAAGCCCTCTGGACTTTTTCCATGGATATTTGATATAAATTCAAATACAATGTATTTACGGATTTGAGTGTAGGGGACTGTTGTGCTATGAATGCTAACACCTACAATCACTTTATAGTCTCATCAGAGTGCAGGATGGCTTTATTATGGCTTTATAATGTGCTTAATTGTGTGCCTGCGGGACCTTTTTTCTGCGAATAAGCTGCGGCTCGGTTTTAGCCTTGCAGAGAGGGTTCCCGGAGCAATTGAATAGCAACCAGGATTTTCTTACGGCCGAAACTCTTGCGGCCGTTTAAGATCAAAGGCTTTCCTCCGGGGCGTGCTTCCGCAAGGGATAACAAGGCGCCGGCCGCAAGCCTGCCGGAATCCCCGGCCGGAAGGGAATAGAATAGGCAAACAGCTTGCGGCCGGTCCTTGCGGCCCTGCATCTCCTACGGCCGATAATAGAATGAGGCCCTATGTAACTATTTGACTATGACATCTATGCAGTTGTCAACATCATAACTTACAGCGCATCTAAGCCTTTGATCTTTCAGGCTGCAAAAATTACAATCGCTAAAATTGCAAATCGCTATTCAATTGCTAAAATTCCTCAAGCCCACAATTGTTTTCACACCCGTAAACAGCAAATGTAGAAGAAAATCCTATGGTATTTAATTGTGAACATACTTCTACAACTTGAAAAGGAGGTTCCATAAAATGGCATAGGAACTGGAGAGGTCTTACCTAATTTATGTAATAATTATGTAATAATATAAATGGGAACTAGATAGGACTTGCAAGGGGGTTAAACACCTGTTCATAGCACTGTAAATACAAATAAGAAATCAGTACTGCACTTTAAAAGACAGGAAAAGCAATGAAAGACATTAGAATTGATCGAACAACAATACAAAAAAGTGTGGATAATTGGGACTAGATAGTTATACATTTTATTTAAACACAACAGCAACTAATAAAAATATTTAATAATTCCAAAAAAGGGAAACATGTAAAATAAAAAAAGGCAATTGTGTGGAATATATTGATCCTATTGGCACAAAAATTACTTTATATGTATTCTCCTATTGGAGGGATACAATTATTCCAACCTTAAGTCAAGGTATAATTTGTTAAAATGGTAAATCCATGTATTTCTAGTGCGTTAGCCCGCTACATGAATATGTCTAAATATAGCTGTACTTTAACAGACATGTGTTGGAATATATAGAATCTGGCTCTCTGGATATAGCAGCCTGACAAATATGTCCTAGAAACTTGCCCATATATTTTAACTCCTCAATGAATTAAGAGACATCGACATATATGCAAAAATCGCATTGTTATGCTCTTTGTGACACTAGTCTCAAGTAATACTATTCACAAATGGAGACAATCTCCATTCATCATATGGGAAGCAGCATCAAGTATCGGAGTCTTTTAAAGGGAGGCTCAGGGATTTCCTAAGCCAATTCCATAGAGGTCTGGCACTTCTAATAAACGGACATCATAAGCAGGGATGCAAGGGGCATTAAACTAGGCCAGTGGACTTGTATAACTCGCAGGCTAAACACTACTTGACTTCAAGGTTCGCAATGCGCATGCGCACGTTTTGCGTAGTGATGCACGCAGCGTCGTTGCTAGGGCCTGACACATTTTACTTATAGGTAACAGTTGCCTAGGCAACATACAATAGAGGTGTGATACCATAATTCCAAAATGTTACGATAAAAGAGATCGCCATCACCTGGGGGCATATGGTATTTAAGGTACAAGGTCACTGGGAGAGCTATAAACATAATAATAAGGATGTTAAGAGTACTGAATGTACTCAAGAATCAAGGGTTACATTAAGAAAAGAAGAATAATGCAAGAGACAAAAGTGTAAATAATGAAAAATGATGTTTCATGGAGGTGCAAAAGAAAGGGGAATAAAAACTGAATGAATCTAAAACAATAGCCTTGTGTCCATAACGTGTCTGGTTAATAGCCAGTAATATAGTGTACAGGTAAATGAAAGACGTGAGGGACAAAATGTATGTCAAGATGTGTAGAAAAGAAAAAACAATATTTCAAATCTATGAAAAAAAATAAAAATAAAGTTATACTCAGAAGTAGAAATACTAAAATAGCCATCAAGATGTATTTATGCAATGTAGAGAATATGGAGAAAAAGTATGTATAAAGGTGATGAGCTGTGAAGAATACAGAGTGAAAAGCTTGGAACCAACAGTGGAGTGGATGCTAAATAGCACATAAGTGATATTAAAACACAAGTGAATGAATGCATTAAAAGAGAAAAAAAAAAAAAAACACAAGACTGGTCAACAGACCAGTGATATACTGGAAATAGGTATACTATCATAAGAGGAGATGTTATATAAGCAAATGAAAAATGTGAGTGAAGTGAGATGTTATTGTCATACCTTACAGACTGCAAAGAGTAAAAAAAGGTGTATATAACGCGTAATAATATCAACTACAGGAGAAGATCATGTTAGATAAAGGGTGTGAAGGTGAGACCTTCATTTAGCCCATTAGGAGTTTGTGCTTTAAGCTTGTATATCCAACGTGCCTCACATTGCAATCATTTCTTCTCTATGTCCCCTTGTCTGGGTCCTGCATGGATTTTATCTATTGCACAGAAAGACAGTACGTCACTTTGACTGTCATGATAATATCTTACATGGCGAACAATTGGTGTATCCAGTGTATTCTTAAAGCTATATATATGTTCTCCCACTCTGCGGCGCAGTTGACGCCTAGTTTTACCTACATAGATCTTCCTGCAAATACAGGTAGCCACATAAACTACCACTGTAGAACAACAATTCAAAAAATCCTTGATTATGAATTTTCCCCAGTTATGGGGTGCTTAAATACTTTGGTAGGTGTAATATTTCTGCAGAATTTGCATTTGCTACATTTAAAGTACCCTGCTAATGGTTGTAGCCAAGTTCTAGGTTTCTGTTCTTTAAATGAGCTGTGAACTAATATGTCCCTAAGATTTTTACCTCTACGATAGGTGATAGAGGCATTAGATGTCAAAATCTCTTTTAAATCCTCATCACTCTTTAGAAGGTGCCAATGTTTAGATAGAATATCCCTAACAGTATCAGAGTCATAACCAAAAGTCATTATGTATCGTAGTTGTTTATTTGCTTTGTCCGTTTGGTTATTATATTATTGGTTAAGTAGTTCTGTTCTATTGCAATCTGATGCATATTTAAAAGCAGATTTGAGGCATCTATTGGAATATCCTCTCTCCCGAAATCTAGTTCGTAATTTATCTACTTCAAGTTTAAATTCCTCATCAGAACTACAATTCCTTCTAATTCTGAGGTATTGTTCTCTGGGAATCCCTCTTTTCAGGGGCTCAAAATGTTGGCTATCCCAAGTTAGTAGGGAATTAGTGGCTGTATCTTTCCTATATGTGGTGGTGGACAATCTTACATCTCCATCTTTTTTTTATCAACAAATCCAAAAAGGTGATGGATGAGAAACGTATCTCATAAGTGAATTTGAGACCCAGATCATTGGTGTTCAATTCAACCATAAATTTTTAAAATTCTATTTTGGTGCCTCTCCAGACTACCAGAATATCATCTATAAAGCGCTGCAACACTATTGCATGTTCAGAGAGAGATGGACCAGAATCTTGTAAAACAAACTTTTCCTCCCACCATCCTAATAGTAGATTGGCATATCCGGGGGCAAATGGTGTGCCCATGGCCGTGCCCTTTTGTTGATGATACCATTTGTTATTGAATGTGAAATAGTTATGTTTTTACACATACTCTAGTAAGTCTAATAGGAAGCTATTAAACTTAATATGGGTAATACCCTTCATGCTCAGAAAATAGCTCAATGCTTCTATCCCATATTGATGGGGTATGCTGCTATAAAGAGCCTCTACATCAATAAAAGCTAACCATGATGCACTAGGTATACAGAGATCTTCCAATTGTTTAAGGATATCATTGGTATCTTTAACATATGATGGTAAACTCTCTCCCATCTCCCTCAGGTGATAGTCAATACATATGCTAGCAATGTGGGATAAGTTATTTGTGAGGGATACAATGGGCCCACCTGGAATAGGTACTTTTTTCTTATGTATCTTTGGAAGGGAGTAAAAGATAGAGATTGTTGGATATTTTGGGTATAGAAAGTAATAAGTTCGTCATTAAGATCTCCCTTTTTGGCATTATCCAAAATGGCTTTCACAAATTTATTATACTCATTAGTTGGATTTTTTGGAATGACCTTGTATGTACTGGTGTCATCCAAGATTTTATTACACATATCTCTATATTCATTGTTGTTCATTTTAACAATGTTCCCTCCCTTGTCGGCAGGTTTAATTTGTATCTCCTTACATTGTTCTAACTCTTTGAGTGCTGCAAATTCATTCTTAGTTAGATTGAATTCCCTTTTAAGTCTATGACAGTCAATGTTTTCAATCTCCATAGTGGTTTATCTTTTAGTCCTGGTGTAAATGAACTTTTATTTTTCCAGGTTTTGGACTTTACGGTCTTTATTTCTTTATCTGGGTCATTCTCATTTAATAGAGACAATAGGGTTTGTAGTGTCTCTATGTCTTCCTTTCCCACACCCAGATTCATATATTCTCTTTCCTCCTTGTTTTTATAAAACTTGTGTAACGCTAATTTTCGAGCGAAAAGATTAAAATCTTTAATATGTGTGAAGGTATCAGATCTGGATGTTGGGACAAATGTTAACCCTTTTTGCAATACAGAGATATGATAGGTATTCAAAGGAAAACTAGACAAATTTACTATCTGAGTGCTTTTATCCTGAGGGTTCTTGTGATTAGCTGTTAGGAGTCCCTGTTTGCTCTGGGTCTGAGATTTCTCTCTTGTCCTTTCTCTAAAAAATGATGATTAGGTGTGGTGGTCACTCTAGTCTGTGAATGAGGTCTCTGTTCATAATTATCTCTTCTCTGAGGAGGATTTCTTCTCGTAGTTCTTCCATTATGTGTGGGGAAATAATCTAATTCAGAATTTTCAAACTCTGAAGAGCTAATGTCAGAATTTCTTTGTTTCAGAGTAGCTCTAGAGAATTTCCCTAAAAATTCTCCCAGTTTTAAAGTCAGTTTGATCGCTCCAGAATTTCTTTTGTTTACGGTCTTTGATCTCTTTTTTGATCTTATCTATACTATTATTGAGCCTGGTACAAAAGATATTATATTCAGATGTTTCATTGAATTTACCAAATTCCTGTTGGTGTAAGGCCACCTTTGGTTTGATAATTTCCAGGTTCTGTTGTTCTGTTTCAATGATGAGAGACATCAGTTCAAAAGAACATTTCAACAATATTTCTTGCCATTTGCTGGTAATAGTTTCATTAGATAAATTATTAGCTGGACTTATATTAATTGTAAGGCCTCTAGCGACAATTCGATTTTTAAGATAGTTCTGCAGACTACTAATTTCCCACACTGATCTCAATTGTTTTTTCACAGTTTTCAGTAGTTCACCAAATATATCTTTGATATTTTTGTTTTCATCTGTGATTACATGAGCCTTAGAGCTAAAGCTGTCATCGGCTTCCTTTTGAAGAGAATCAGTGTCAATGTTATTGATGGTAAGATTAGACATTTTGGAATCGTTTACAAGGTACCCCCCGAAAGGGTATTACCCATATTAAGTTTAATAGCTTCCTATTAGACTTACTAGAATATGTGTTAAAACATAACTATTTCACATCCAATAACAAATGGTATCATCAACAAAAGGGCACGGCCATGGGCACACCATGTGCCCCCGGATATGCCAATCTACTATTAGGATGGTGGGAGGAGAAGTTTGTTTTACAAGATTCTGGTCCATCTCTCTCTGAACATGCAATAGTGTTGCAGCGCTTTATAGATGATATTCTGGTAGTCTGGACAGGCACCAAAATAGAATTTGAGAAATCTATGGTTGAATTGAACACCAATGATCTGGGTCTCAAATTGACTTAAGTTTCTCATTCATCACCTTTTTGGATTTGTTGATAAAAAAAGATGGAGATGTAAGATTGTCCACCACCACATATAGCAAAGATACAGCCACTAATTCGCTACTAACTTGGGATAGCCAACATTTTGAGCCCCTGAAAAGAGGGATTCCCAGAGAACAATACCTCAGAATTAGAAGGAATTGTAGTTCTGATGAGGAATTTAAACTTGAAGCAGATAAATTACGAACTAGATTTCGGGAGAGAGGATATTCCAATAGATGCCTCTTAAATATGCATCAGATTACAATAGAACAGAACTACTTAATGGCCTAAGTAAGAATAACCAAACGGACAAAGCAAATAAACAACTACAATACATAATGACTTTTGGTTATGACTCTGATACTGTTAGGGATATTCTATCTAAACATTGGCACCTTCTAAAGAGTGATGAGGATTTAAAAGAGATTTTGACATCTAATGCCTCTATCACCTATCGTAGAGGTAAAAATCTTAGGGACATATTAGTTCACAGCTCATTTAAAGAACAGAAACCTAGAACTTGGCTACAACCATTAGCAGGGTGCTTTAAATGTAGCAAATGCAAATTCTGCAGAAATATTACACCTACCAAAGTATTTGAGCACCCCATAACTGGGGAAAATTCATAATCAAGGATTTTTTGAATTGTTGTTCTACAGTGGTAGTTTATGTGGCTACCTGTATTTGCAGGAAGATCTATGTAGGTAAAACTAGGAGCCAACTGCGCCGCAGAGTGGGAGAACATATATATAGCTTTAAGAATACACTGGATACACCAATTGCTCGCCATGTAAGATATTATCATGACAATCAAAGTGAGGTACTATCTTTCTGTGCAATAGATAAAATCCATGCAGGACCCAGACAAGGGGACCTAGAGAAGAAATGATTGCAATGTGAGGCACCTTGGATATACAAGATTAAAGCACAAACTCCTAATGGGCTAAATGAAGGTCTCACCTTCACACACGTTATCTAACATGATCTTATCCTGTAGTTGATATTATTACGCGTTATATCCACCTTTTTTTATTCTTTGCAGTCTGTAAGGTATGACAATAACATCTCACCTCACTCACATTTGTCATTTGCTTATATAAGCATCTCATCTTATGATAGTATACCTATTTCCAGTATATCACTGGTCTTCTGTTGACCAGTCTTGAATTTTTTTTTTTCTCTTTTAATGCATTCATTCACTTCTGTTTTGATATCATTTATGTGCTATTTAGCATCCACTCCACTTTTGATTCCAAGCTTTTCACTCTGTATTCTTCACAGCTCATCATTTATGCAAACGTATTCTCCATATTCTCTACATTACATAGAATACACCTTGATGGCTATTTTAGTATTTCAACTTCAGAGTATAACTTATTTTTTTTTTGTCTCTTGCATTATTCTCCTTTTCTTAATGTAACCCTTGATTCTTGAGTACATTCAGTACTCTTAATATCCTTATTATTATGTTTATAGTTCTCCCAGTGTCCTTGTACCTTAAATACCATATGCCCCCAGGTGATGGCGATCTTTTTTATCTTAACATTTTGGAATTATGGTATCACACCTCTATTGTATGTTGCCTAGGCAACTGTTACCTATAAGTAGTCTACTCCAACAGCCTAATTCAGTTTTACCTTTGAGAAAGACGTTCTACGTCGAAACGTGTCAGGCCCTAGCAACGACGCTGCATGCATCACTACGCAAGACGTGCGCATGCGCATTGCGAACCTTGAAGTCAAGTAGTGTTTAGCCCGCGAGTTATACGAGTCCTCCGGCTTAGTTTAATGCCCCTTGCATCCCTGCTTATGATGTCCGTTTATTAGAAGTGCCAGACCTCTCTGGAATTGGCTTAGGAAATCCCTGAGCCTCCCTTTAAGAGACTCCGATACTTGATGCTGCTTCCCATATGGTGAATGGAGATTGTCTCCATTTGTGAATAGTATTACTTGAGATTAGTGTCACAAAGAGCATAACAATGCAATTTTTGCATATATGTGGATGTCTCTTAATTCAATGAGGAGCTAATATATATGGGCAAGTTTCTAGGACATATTTGTCAGGCTGCTATATCCAGAGAGCCAGATTCTATATATTCCAACACATGTCTGTTAAAAGTACAGCTATATTTAGACATATTCATGTAGCGAGCTAACACACTAGAAATACATGGATTTACCATTTTAACAAATTATACCTTGACTTAAGGCTGGAATAATTGTATCCCTCCAATCGGAGAATACATATAAAGCAATGTTTGTGCCAATAGGATCAATATATTCCACACAATTGCCTTTTTTATTTCCCATGTTTCCCTTTTTTGGTATTTTTAAATAATTTTATTTGTCGCTGTTGTGTTTAAATAAAATGTATAACTATCTAGTCCCAATTATCCACACTTTTTTGTATTGTTGTGCAATTCATTCTAATGTCTTTCATTGCTTTTCCTGTCTTCTAAAGTGCAGTATTGATTTCTTATTTGTATTTACAGTGCTACGAATAGGTGTTTAACCCCCTTGCTTGTCCTATCTAGTTCCCATTTATATTATTACACAATTATTACATAAATTTGGTAATACCTCTCCAGTTCCTATGCCATTTTATGGAACCTCCTTTTCAAGTTGTAGAAGTATGTTCACAATTAAATCCCATAGGATTTTCTTCTACATTTGCTGTTTACGGGTGTGAAAACAATTGTGGGCTTGAGGAATTTTAGCAATTGAATAGCGATTTGCAATTTTAGCGATTGTAATTTTTGCAGCCTGAAAGATCAAAGGCTTAGATGCGCTGTAAGTTATGATGTTGACAACTGCATAGATTTCATAGTCACATAGTTACATAGGCCCTCATTCAATTGCAATTTGGCCAATTGAATAGGGCTCTAAATAAGCACATAACATACTTTTTTAAAATAAGTTTTTAGTTAGTAAGCATCTATCCAAAAGCAAGGTTTTCACTAACTAAAAACTTCTTTAAAAAAAATATGCTATGTGCTTATTTAGACCCCTATTCAATTGGCCAAAATAGCAATTGAATGAGGGCTATAGCAATTAAGGTTGAAAAAAGACTTTCAGTCCATCAAGTTCAACCTTTTAAGATCTTCTCTGATCTGTAATATGCAGATTAAATATTAATTAATTATTTGTTAATTAATTTATTAATACATTATTTAATTATTTATTTTTTATTTTATTTTTAATTATTAATTAATCCAGACGAACGCAAACAGAAAAAAAATCCCCCAAAGGAAAATAAAAAATTCCTTCCTGACCCCAGATACTGGCGATCGGATTTCTCCCTGGATCAATACTGTCTCTCTAATTATCCATGATAACCCTGAATTCCCTTTTTAATTAGAAATAAATCCAGTCCCCTTTTAAAGTTATCTATCGAATCTTCTGTCACCACTTCCTCTGGTAGAGAATTCCACAGATTAACCACCCTTACTGTGAAGAACCCTTTTCTTTCTTTAAGGTGGAATATTTTTACTTCTAACCTCAAGGGATGTCCTCTTGTCAGTTGAAAACCCCTTGGCACAAAAAGCTCCCTTGACAAATCTTTATACTGACCCTGGATGGATTTATATAAGGTAATCATATCTCCTCTTAGACGCCTTTTTTCTAGAGAAAATAAGTTTAATTTGGTTAGTCTTTCTTCATAACACATGTCGGTTAAAAGTACAGCTATATTTAGACATATTCATGTAGCAGGCTAACAACCTAGAAATACATGGATTTACCATTTTAACAAATTATACCCTGAATAATTGTATCCCTCCAATAGGAGAATACATATAAAGCAATTTTTGTGCCAATAGGATCAATATATTCCACACAATTGCCTTTTTTGATTTCCCTTGTTTCCCTTTTTTGGTATTTTTAAATTATTTTATTTGTCACTGTTGTGTTTAAATAAAATGTATGACTATCTAGTCCCAATTATCCACACTTTTTTGTATTAATTAATTTGGGGTGGCAAACACCCTGGGGAAACTGAGAATTCCTCACAATAGGCTTTGTTAATTGCACAGCAGTCTCAAGCTCGCAAATCTGCAATAAAAAAATATTTGTTTTATGTCTTATTTCCGTGTTATATCAATCTCGGAAATTAATGAGTTAATATATACAAGCCACTCACATGGACTAGAACTGTATTGGCATTCATTTTTATTATTTTGTACATTGCTGAACTGCGAGTCTCATTTAGTATTGGCTGTTTCTAAATCGGTAGTTACGGCCCTTAAATGATCATGATCACGCTCTGAAAAGCTACTTTAGATTGCATGATTTACAGTTTTGTCTTTCGGCCCATAAATTGCGGGTTGTTCAATTGAATCGCTCTGTAATTGTAGCAAATTTCAAGCCCGCAGACATACGGCCTGTATAATGTAATCTGTGGGCTTGCAATTGAATAGGGGCCCTAGTTTCCATGTTTATGATAGCATAGGTTGCAGGTTTAATGACAAAACAAATGTAAATACAAGAAGAATTAAGAGCCCTGCCCTGAGGATGACTGAAGAAGTGATTGACTCACCCCTGTGTAGCAGGGATATCATCAAATCCAGGCACGTGTGTGGCTCTCCAGGACCGAACTTGACCACTCCTGATCTAAAGTATATGGTAATGGAAAGGGACCTACTCTGTTCATTTTTGAGAGGAGATTTATGGTAATAACCCTAAACTGCCACATTCCGAGTGTCTATCTACAATCTGTTTATGTATCACATTAACTTAACTCTTTTGAAGATTAAAAATCCATCAGACAACAAAGCTTTTTTATTAGTTGAAATGAAAACATAGTTTACATAAATATTTAACTTTTTATATACAAGTAAATGGCATTTGTTTTGTAGACACTATCAAGAAAATGTCTATCTGACTTTCACTGTTAAAAATAATTATATGTTGCTATGTAGCCCTTTTAAACATTTCTCTTCCTTAAATTCAAACAAAAGATTCAGCTGTTTTCTTTTTCAGGAGATTATATATCTGAGATTCTCTCAGATTCTCTGTACTGTAGTTTTTGTAACAGACATTCTTAAAAAGGATGTGTAATATTTTACTTGCAGTTGTAAAATACTTTAAATTCAATATATATATATATTTTTAAAGATAGATTTTAAGTGCATATATGATTTGTTTGAATTGACCATTGTCCCAGTTCTCCTGTATTCTTTATAAATCTAGATTTCAGTTAGTGTTCAGACTAACATTGTGTCAAACTCAAGCATATTTTAATTACTTATTTGATTTAACTACTTCCAGTAGTCATTCTCTGGATTACTACCTTGTTGCGGTGTGTACTTCAATGAAGCTGTGAACTATACCATGTAGGGTTACTCAAGATGGGCAGGCCATAGCAGAGAGGTCAGACAAACTGTAGTCCACTGTCGAAGGCAATCTACTACATTATGTTTGGTAAGACAACTGTATGGATAAGCACAACCAGAGACATAATGATATGGCACCAGAAGATGAGACCATAAAGTCAAAATGTGCCAACAACATTACTGGGCAAGTACAAGTAGCACCTGATCTAATGAAATGGTTAGGCCAAAGCTGAGAGGACGCCTTGTTGTGGATGTGGCTGGAGGGAAAGGAGAGTTTGCTGCTGCAAAGAACAATTCAACATACGAACCTGGAACATTAGAACTATGAACCAAGTCAAACTGGACATAGACATGAAATGACAATATTAAACATTGATATCCAAGGAATTAGCAAACTCAATTGGAACAGAATGGGACATTTCATATCACACAGCCACCAAATCTTCTACTGTGGTCAAGAATCCTGCAGAAGAAATGGAGTAGCCCTCATCATGCAAAGAGTGGCCAAAGTAGTGCTCTCTTACAACCCAATAAGTGACTTTGAATTTGATTGAACCTCACAGTAATCCACAACTATTCTACAAGCTTAGATGCTGAAGAGGCAGAAAGGATCTATCCCTCTTCACCTTCACATTTTTCGACAGCACTGACAGCTGCAGTTATAGGAGCCATCTGGCAGAGGGCGCTGTTAATTTCCGGGCACTGTCATGTTTAATGTAAGGCAAATAACTATTCTCCCCTCCGACGTGGCGCAACTTGACGGTGCTGAGTCGACATCGAGGCCATTTTTATGTTCGGCGCGGGCGCTCGGCCCCCCAGGGCCTCGGTCGCGCCTCTCATAGCTCAAGGCCTCGTCTGTCGGCGTGCCTTATATGAAAATCGGCAGCGCCATCTGTTGGTTGGTGGCGGGATTGCAGTGAGTAGATTTTGCAAAGGTGAAGAGGGAAAGGACCGTCAGAAGTTATCAAATTCCATGAGGATATTCAACACCTCATAGATATAACCCAAAAAAAGATACTCTCATTCTAAGAAATTGGAATGCTAAAGTAGGGAACTAAAAGTTACCTGGAATAAATGGCAAGTTTGAATGGCAAGGTTGTATATTGTCACCTTATTTATTGAACTTTGAATCGAAAGCCTAAATTAATATTGCTGAGAGAAATATCAATAACCTCAAATACTCAGATGATACTATTCTGATGGCTCAAAACAAGAACTATAGGGGTGAGGGGGAAAATAGAGAGTGCAGAATCTGGCCTGCTGCTCAGTATGGTGCTCTTCAGAAGGTGACTGCAGCCATGAAAGACATTTGCTTCTGGGGAGGAAAACTATGGTAAGTCTGGGCAATCTATTAAAAGGTAGAGATATATCACTATCAACAAACGTCCCTATAGTTAAAACTGTTGTATTCCCAGTAGTAACACATGTAGGAGCTGGACATTAACACATGTGAGAGCTCGACAGTAAAGAAGGCTGAGCGTAGTAGAATTTGGTCTGCAAGAAGATCCAATCATTTGATAATACAGGAAATCCAGCTTAATTTTTAATTAAAAGGAATGATCATGAGGTGATAGCTTAAAGGTATATGGAAGTTTCCTTGGTTTTAAATGTTTTTTTTTTTTATCTAAGAGACACAGATAAATATGCATTACATTAAAAAATTCAATAAACTTACAGATTTATTTGCAGTAAACTGAAATTTTAATTTCCACACCCCCAGAGCTGTCTACATCAGAAACCCGTACTAGCCTATAGTAACACAGCATTCAAGTATATATTTCACTTTGTTTGTTACTCACCTAGCGGCTGTGCAATGCTATGTGCCTGCTGTAACCAATAAAATGTTTGAGCGGCATCACAGCACGCACACCTTCTTGGCGAGGAGAGAGAGAGGAAGAGAGAAAGATAACTAACTATCTCAGCTGGGTTTGTTAGCTCTGCCAAACACCATTAGCCCCTCCAAATACAGTGCAGGGAATATGCTGCAGAGACTGGGCTGGATTGTCCTACAAGGGCTTGGGTGTAATATGCTGCAGAGACTGGAATGTGCTGAAGAAACTGGGGTGGAATGTGCTGCAGAGATTGAATGGTGCTACAGGGACTGGGATGGAATGTGCTTCAGAGACTAAGGTGGAATGTGCTGGATCTGTTCTACCATATGTCCGCACAGAGTCTGAACACTGCGGGTGAACGCTGCGCCAGAGCACCTGGTGGTGAAAAAAGTTAGTGCAGGCAAAAGATGATTCCCCCCTCAGATCTGGCGCAACTCAATGGTGCTGAATCGACATCGATGCCATTGCTATGTTCGGCACAGGCACTGAGCCCTCCAGGGCCTCGGGCACTCCTCTCAAAGCTCAAGGCCTCTTCTGTCAGCGCGCCTTATGCACCACATCAGAAGGGGGAATATTGTTTTTCCTGCAGAAGAAAAAAATCACCACCAGGTGCTGCTTTGGCACAGCGTTCGGCCGCAGACTCTGTTCGGACAGATAGTAGAATAGGACCATGTGCTGCAGAGACTGGAATGTGCTGCAAACACTGGGGTAGAATGTGCTGCAGAGACAAAAATGTGCTGCAAATACTGAGGTGGAATAAACTGTAAAGTTAACTTGAAAGTTGAGACGAGCTGCAGAGACGTGAGGTTAAATGTGTTGCAAGCACTGTGAGGGGTTGAATGTGTTGCAGAGATAGAGACATTATATGAAAATAAATAGCACTTTCTTACATGGACATGTGCCAGATTACAAATCTCATGATCCTTTGCTACAGAGACAGAATCTCCAAACTTTGCTATAATGCTGCTGCTGTCTGATTGACCAAAATGTATTATGCATTTTTTGCTAATTTAGCTTGAATTTTCAGTGGCGTTCACTGACAAGGCAACTGCCAGGAAACATAAGAAATTGTGCTAATTTCATGGTAAGTATACTAAAGTTTGTTTTGGGGGGGTTTCATGCAAAGGATTGTTTTAATACACCACTCATTCTCCTCTATCAGATGCATTCATAATAAATTAAACTTAAATATGCCTTATATTTTGAATTTAAACAAAGAAATTAAAAAAAGTCACTGCAACAATGTCCTTCCCAGAGCAGGGACCTTGTGCATTGAACCATATACACCAGTGGTAGATCCGCCCCTTCTTCCTCTATAGGGAGTAGAGTTGAATTATCCTGCCCAGATTTTTTTTTAGCTCCTGCACCCATAACTAGACTATTGGTTTCTATAATAATACAATAAGTTGGCTGTTTTTTTCCTATTTATCTTTAGAACACACTATACCAAGGAAACTGAATGAAAATTTCATTGTTGTTTTAAGGAAAACAAAATTTCCTCATTCTGTGCCTAATGTACAGAAGTAAGGCTACCACGCCCAGTAGGTCTAACACTATCTACGGTGTTGAGTCACTTTATTATGACCACGGTGTTGAGTCACTTTATTATGACCACTGCTTACTTTTGACTTCAGCTGTGCATAGCCATTGAAATACTGCACTTGCTGGGAGATGGCTTGGTGAGTATATAATGTAGGCATTCCACAAACATACCAAAATTTAATGTCGGATAAAACGTGTCATTTATCTGACTTTGAAAAGGTGGTGATCTTTGGCTATCCGTGGTGCCGTTTCGTGGTATTTCTAAAATTGTGCAGTTTGTGAACCGTTCGCAGGCTGCTGTGGTTAAAGTGTACCGTGACTGGACAAACGTCACCACTGTGAATAAACATTGTTGAAACTGTGAAGCACCACATGCCATTGATGTCAGAAGTCAACTGCGAAGGTGTGTGAGGGCCAAGCGACAAGCTACAGTTGAGCAAATCATCGTCCATAATAATCAGGGGGCTACCAGACATGTGTCTAAAACAACATTAAATCCAACCCTGTTGCATATGGGGCTCCGAAACAAACGACTACCCACTGCACCCATGCGATCATCATCAGAAAAATCTTCAATTGGCACGACAGTACCAAAAATGGACCCCTTTGGATTGGCAAAGAGATGCCTTCTCTAGTGAGTCACTTTTTCTGCTCCATTAACTGAATGGACATTGGCGTGTCATGCACGAAACCCATAGAACAAACACTCTGCAACCATTGTTGGAAGAATACAAGCTGGTGGCAGCAGTGTTATGGTCCCAGGAATGTTTTCTTGGCATTGTCTGGGTTCATTCATACCTCTGGAAGGCACTCTCAACCGATTGAGTTGTCTTTTCATCCTTGCAGATCAAGTACATCCATACATGTTCCCATGTCTTCCCTTTAGCGGATGGGATCTTCCAGCAGGACAATGCAACATGACATATGGCCAGAATTACCTGGGAGTGATTGGATTCCAAGTACTTACCTGGCTGCCAAATTCCCTGGTCATTGCGATCGAGATGGAACCACCTCGATCATCATGTTCGCCGTATGTATCCTACACCATGCACCCTTCAACAGCTGTCGAAAGCACTGCAGTCTGCATGGCTCCAGATAACATTGCCAACATCTTATTGACTCAATACCATACCATACCATCTTGATGCTGACTGTGCTGCACACAGCGTGTATTGGGCATATTAACTCATTGTGTATTTCACCAAAAAGGGTTTATTTTACCAAAAAGGGTTTATGTATGATTCTTATTAACTTTATTTTTTACATTTCACAGCTGCAAATTAAAAACACTCACAATGGATTAAAAACATAGTGAGACTGACTCCTTAGTCAACTGTCAAACTTGTAGAATATCACACATTCCTCTTCCTCTTTATGTAATGTTTTACCATTATTTATAAGCTCAGTTCTGAGCAATACATTTGCTCTCAAGTTCAAACAGTGGTTTCTTGTGGATTCCAAACTTTAAACTCTCGTTTATTGAACTATTTTCATTATTACATTAGTTTTATCCAACTTTCAAGTGTATTGTGAATGAAAGGCATTTAATGCACAGGTATACATCACATTATTTATTTATGTCTAATCACCAGACTTCTTATCTTGTCAAATAGGTATTAGTTGTCTATTCATCATTTATTGAGTTCCCTCTTAGTATACAAAATATTGCACTTTATATTATTTTTTTGTCCCTTATATCAATTAATACAAGTTAATTAAATGTATAACTCCATGTGAACAGGGGGTTTGAGCATTCTTGATTCTCTTAAAAAAGTGTGCTATATAATGTATTGTCACAATTATAGTATCCCCAAGACTGTTATTAGTAGTCTGAGGTCCTATTTTAATACTTTAGAGGTAAAGGTATAAGATAAAGTTACCACTCCCAATAACAAACATATTCACAGAAATATATAACAACTATAATCCATAGTTTTCATTGGATTAATAATACTGGTACTCCTTCTCAGGGTATCTCTATATTATACTGTATGTCTCATAGGAAATCATATTGGGATTTCCTCCGTCTGTATTTCTCGTCTCAAACACTTGTAATATTATACATGGATACTCAGATATATATACATTCGTAAAATGGTATAAGGTGCTCGGATAATAGACTCATAAACAGGAATCTATGCAGACAATTACGCTCACATATGCCTATTTCTCTCATTGTTTGCTACACGCTGGTATGTTAGGAACTGGGAGTGCTAAGGATGCTTGAGTGCATCCTACATGGGGATGCAAGTTACGCCACACCTGATGCGTTTTGACGTTACTGGTACATCTTTCCCAAAGGGGAAGACGCGTCGGCGTCGCTGTGTGATATTCAAGCCTGGCAGTTACCATGGTAACTTGGCACTATAACAATCTATAAATCGTTGGATACCACGATAAAATTTTAAATAAGGATTGGGGGTGACAATGTTGTATGTCCAAATTTGGTTGTGTTTAGTAAAAATAAGTATAGATCACATATGCAGTAGAGTTAGTAGAGATCATTGGTGAATAGCATGATAGCCCAAATAAACATATATACGCTTTATTGATGTAGCATCTATTTCACGCAATAGTAGAACATACTCTTAATATACCAGTGTATGTAAAGTGTACCCAACACCAATCAACATGGATAGAGATATGGAAATTATTATAAATTCCATGTACAGTGTAAATGTAAATTCAAATAGTAATATTGGGTCTATAGATCAAATTGTGCAGTTGATATATCTAATATAAGATGTGTATGATGCAATATAATATGGTATACCATAAAAACTATATACAATGTAAATATATTCAATTAGTGATATTAGTAATTTAGGTTGAAAAAAGCCTTTTGTCCATCAAGTTCAACCTTTTTAGATCTGCTCTGATATGCAATAGAGGAAGGCAAACGGAAAAAAAAACAGTGAAACTTTGCCAATTGTCTCAACAAGGAAAGAAATATAAAATTCCTTCCTGACCCCAGATACTGGTGATCGGATTCATCCCTGGATCAATACTCCCTCTCTATTTATCCAGGATAGCCCTTAATGCCCTTTTTATTTACAAATATATTCAATCCCTTTTTAACGTTATCTATCGACTCAGCTGTCACCACCTCCTTTGGTAGAGAATTTCACAGATTAACCACCCTTACTGTTAGGTGCACGTGGTAACCTCAAAGGATGTCACCTTGTCAGTTGAAAACCCCTTGGCACAAAAAGTTCCCTTGACAAAGCCTTGTATTGACCCTGGATATATTTATATAAGGTAATCATATCCCCTCTTAGACGCCTTTTTTCTAGAGTAAATAAGTTTAATTTCATTAGTATTTCTTCATAACTTATCCCCTCCATTCCCTTTATTAGCTTTGTTGCCCTTCTCTGTACTTTTTCCAGCTCTAAAATGTCCTTTTTATGTAGTGGTGCCCAAAATTGTACTCCATATTCCCAATGAGGGCGTACTAGGGATTTGTATAGTGGGAGAATTATATTTGCTTCCCTTGCTTCTATACCCTTCTTAATACATGCTAATATTTGACTTGCCTTTGTAGATGCAGCTTGGCATTGAGCACTGTTACCTAGGCGGTTGTCCACAAGTACTCGCAAATCCCTTTCAATATCGGATACCCCTAGATTTGCTCCATTAAGATTATAAATTGCATGGCTATTTTTCCTTCCCAGATGCATAACTTTACATTTATTCGTATTAAATCTAATCTGCCACTTAGATGCCCATTCCTCTAATTTATGTAAATCCCTTTGGAGGGAAAGTTGGCAAGGAAATTACCTTGCACAACTTTGTGTCACCAGCAAAAATGGAGACACCACACTCCAATCCCACTTCCAAGTCATTAATAAATATGTTAAAAAGGAGGGGACCTAATACTGAGCCCTGAGGGACCCCCACTTACCACATTAGTTTAATCAGAGCATGTTCCATTTACAACAACCCTTTGCTTCCTGTCTTTTAGCCAGCTCTCAATCCATAAGCAAATATTTATGCCATGTGGCACTTATCAAAAGCCTTTGCAAAATCCAAGCAAACTACATGCCTTGATCCAAGTTCCTACTAACCTCCTCATAGAAACTAATTAGGTTTGTTTGACATGACCTATCCTTCATAAATCCATGTTGGTTCCTACTTAACATCCTGTTTGAATAGACGTATTCCTGTATATTATCCTTTATTAACACTTCTAAAAGCTTTCCCACTACCGAAGTGAAACTCACTGGTCTATAATTCCCCGGATTTGCTCTTGCTCCCTTCTTAAATATAGGTATCACCTCTGCCTTTCTCCAGTCATCTGGTAGAGACCCTGTGTTGAGTGAATCCTGAAAAATTAGATATAATGGTTTGGCTATTACAGAACCCAGTTCCCTCAGTACCCTTGGATGTATTCCATCAGGACCTGGGGCTTTATTAACATTTATTTTTAGGTCTATAAATCAAAATGTGCAGTGGTAAAGTGGTATACAATAAACTCAAGTGTAATATATACATTAATACGTAAATCCTCTTAAGACACAAAAATATAATAAAGGTATATCTAATGAGGACCAACGTATGAGTAGAATGTATTATAAAATGTATATGGTTATATACTAACCTTGTGTGACTAAAATAAAAATATTAGTGATGGTGATTATGTGAGAACCATGTTGAAAGACTATAAAAGAAAATAGTAACATATATAAATATATATATCTCATATAATAGTTGTCAAACTACGAATCGTCGTCCCGCAAAGCGAGGAATGTAGTTTGGTCCACAAATGCGGACCCTCGCAAAGCGAGGGGCCGCATTTGCGGAATGTGGAGGCTCCAACGTCGGCTGCAATGAGCCGAAGGCTCATTGCAGCCCGCAAATGCGGCCCCTCTCAAAGGCGCCTCACACACGGTTACAAACACCCACACAAGAGGCACCATTACGACCTCGCAAACCGTGTGCACCTAAAAAGTCAAAACACAATAAATATCAACTAAAAACACATAAAAAGCTTACCCACAGCAAGGGGGGGGGGCACCCAGAACCTCTGAAAGTGAAGTTACATCTCCATTTATGTCCAAATTCCCGAGATCAGACACACAAAGATCCCCTAAGCGAGAGAAAAAATGGCCGCCAAAAAAAGAAAGAAAACGAGGCTCAAAGAACCAGGACCGCCCAGCCACTTACAACTTAGCCAAGAAGGGATCCGAGATAAGCTCGGAAACCCGCATTAACCCCACGGGTTCCGAGATAAGCTCGGAGACCCGCATTAACCCCACGGGATCCGAGATAAGCTCGCATTAACCTCACATTAGCCATCGCAGTGGGGGGCCCGATCGCCCGCGATCGGGGGCCCCCGCTTCAATGAAAATTCAAAATTCCCATGTTACGGGTCCTTAAAGGACCGTTAAGGTCCTTAAAGGACCCATTATAAAAAAAAAAAAAAAATACACTATCACGCATGGGGCTCTATACAGAGCCCCATCAACAATTAATTAACCCTGTTACTCATGAGGGTCAATATAGACCCCCCATAAGCCCTTCATTACCCTGTCACTCATGGGGGTCAATACAGACTCCCATAAGCACTTCATTAACCCTATCACTCATGGGGGTCAATATAGACCCCCATAAGCACTTAATTAACACCCTCACTCAAGGGGGTTAATACAGACCCCCATAAGCACTGCCTCTTATTAACCCTGTCTCTCATGGGGGTCAATACAGACCTCCATAAGCCCTTCATTAACTGTGTCACTCATGGGGGTCAATACAGAAAGCCATAAGCACGTCATTAACCCCCTCAGTCATGGGGGTCAATATAGACCCCCATAAGTCCTTCATTAACCCTGTCACTCATGGGGGTCAATACAGACCCCCATAAACCCCTAATTAACCCTGTCACTCATGGGAGTCAATACAGACCCCCATGAGCCCTTCATTAACTGTGTCACTCATGGGGGTCAATACAGACCCCCATAAGCACTTCATTAACCCCCTCACTCATGGGAGTCAATATAGACCCCCATAAGCCTTTCATTAACCCTGTCACTCATGGGGTCAATACAGACCCCCATAAGCCCTTCATTATCCCTGTCACTCATGGGGGTCAATACAGACCCCCATAATCACTTAACCCCTTCACTCATGGGGGTCAATACAGACCCCCATAAACCCCTAATTAACCCTGTGACTAATGGGGGTCAATATAGACCCCCATAAGCCCTTCATTAACCCTGTCACTCATGGGGGTCAATACAGACCCCCATAAGCCCTTCATTAACCCGGTCACTCATGGGGGTCAATACAGACCCGATAAGCACTTAGTAACCCCTCACTCATGGGGGTCAATACAGACCCCCATAAGCCCTTCATTAACCCTATCACTCATGGAGGTCAATATAGACCCCATAAGCACTTAATTAACACCCTCACTCATGGGGGTCAATACAGACCCCCATAAAGCCCTAATTAACCCTCTCACTCATGTGAGTCAATACAGACCCCCATAATACATATAATTAACCCTGTCACTCATGGGGGTCAATAAAGACCCACATAAGCCCGTAAATAACCCTGGCACTCATGGGGGTCAATACAGACCCCCATAAACCCTTAATTAACCCTGTCACTCAGGAGGGTCAATACTGCCCCTCATAAGCCCTTAGTGAACCCCCTAACTCATGGGGTTCAATACATACCCCCATAAACCCATAATTACCCTGTCACTCATGGGGGTCCATACAGACCCTCATAAGCCTCTATTTAACCCCATCAGTCCCATAAGGGTATATTAAGACCATTATGGGCCTGTTACAACCCAACATTAACCACATAAGTGCCATGACGGTCTTCAAGGACCATCATGACACTAAGTATAAACACTACACTGCACTATACCCCCCAATAAAACATTAAATATCAACTAAACACCCTCTACACTAACCTATTAACACCTACACTACCTACCTACCCCCTAATAACGCCCCACCACTCTAATTACAACAAATAAAAAAAACTAAAGTCACAAAAAATCAAAAATCTACATTACATAAAATTAAAAACCTAAATCACAAAAAATCAAAAATCTACATTACAGAAAATAAAAAAACCTAAGTCACACAAAATAAAAAAGGGACATTACAGAAAATAGAAAAATACAATACAACTCCCCCCACTACAGAAAAAAAAAAATACACACCTGAAAAGAAAATACATGCAATACAAATACATACAATACAAATAAAATGAAATACAATACAATACACCCCTATCTAATATACAATACATCCTATCTATCTAATATACATCCCTCAATATATCTAAATAAATACCATAATCGAATATACATCCTATCTATATAATATGCATCACACAATCTATGTAATATACAATAAATAATATCTATCTAATATATATCCTATCTATCTAATATACATCCACCAATCTATCTAAATAAATACCACAAACTAATATAAAATACATGCTATGCTATCTATATACAACACATACCCCTAGCTAACATACAATAAATGCTATCTATATATATAAAATAATCTAATTCTAAGCTAAAATAAAATAATTAAGACCACTTACCTGCAGATGTCCATTCAGATCAGCAACCTAGGGAAAAAAATTAGTGCAACACATTTACAGGAAATAAATAAACATTAGAAACATTCTAAATATTCTACTCACCTTTCCAGCATGTCCCGTCCTTCTTCTTATCTTCTTCTACTCCGGTGCGGCCCCTGTTAAAAAAAACATAGCATTAGTACACCTTAAAAAAAAATAAATAAACATAATCTACATTGTACTTACCTCCCTGCGATGTCTCCGGCCTCCTCCTCTTCTGCCCTGCCCTGGAACAGCACTCTAAAAAAAAATATATATATATAACAGACATCCGCACTCTCGGACCTCCCCGACGCTAATGAGCCTCCTGGAGACTTTTCCGGAAGAAAATAGGCAATGGCGCCTTCTGATTGGGTGAATTTGATAGACAGTGTTTTCAACCAATAAGGAATTTGCCAATGTGTGAGCCAATCAGAAAGGGATACACCCTAAAATCCCACTCTGATTGGATAATGCACCTGTCAATCTTTATTTAAACCAATCACAAGGCGCAGATGCCTTCAGCCAATCACAATGGAATACACCCCCACAGGGTGATTGGCTGGAGGCATCTGCGCATTCTGATTGGTTGCACTGACAATAGCCAATCACAATGGAATACACCCCCACGAACTGAATGGCTGAAGGCATTTGTGCCTTCTCATTGGCTGTTGTTAATGTCAATCAGTATTACAGCCAATGGGAAGGCGCAGATGTCTTCAGCCAATCACCGCGTGGGGGTGTATCCATTGTGATTCGCTGATGGCAATAAAGCCTTTGGATTGGTTCAAATAAAGATTGACAGGTGCGTGGGATTTTGGGGTGTATCCCTTTCTCATTGGCTCACAATTGGCGTCTTCTCATTGGCTGAATTTGATATACAGCGTTTTCAGCCAATTAGAAGCCGCCATTGACAATTTTATTCTGGAACACTTCATAGGAAGCTCATTAGCATCGGGGACATCTGTGAGTGCGGATGTGTGTTGTTTTTTTTGTTTTTTTTAAAGAGCGCGGATGATTCCAGGGCCCATCCGGGGCAGAAGACGGGGAGGCCGGAGACGTTGCGGGGAGGTAAGTACAATGTAGATTATGTTTATTTTACTTTGTTTTATGTTTATGTATGTGTATTAATGTAATTAATGTATTAATGTAATTTTTTAACAGGGGCCGCACCGTAGAAAAAGAAAAGAAGAAGGACGGGGACATGCCGGAAAGGTGAGTAGAATATTTAGAATGTTTAGAATGTTTATTTATTTTATGAAAACGTGTTGTAGTAATTTTTTAAATCTTTTTTACCCTAGGTTGCTGATCTGAAGAAACATCTCAAAGGTAAGTGGTCTAAATTATTTTATTTTAGCTTAGAATTAGGGTTGCTATATAGAGATAGCATGTACTGTATATTAGATAGATTGGGGGATGTATATTAAATAGATAGGATGTATTTTAGATAGATAGTATTGTATATTAGATAGGGAGATGTATATTAGATAGGGGTGTATTGTATTGTATTTAATTGTATTGTATTTAATTGTATTGTATTGTATGTATTGTATTGTATGTATTATATGTATTTTCTTTTCAGGTGTGTAATTTTTTTTTTCTGTAGTGGGACGGGGGTTGTAATGTATTTTTTTATTTTCTGTAATGCTCCTGTTTTTATTTTTTGTGACATAGGTATTTTTTTTTCTGTAATGTACATTTTTTATTTTGTGATTTAGGTTTTTTATTTTATGTAATGTAGATGTATGTTTTATGATGACTTTAGTTTTTTTGATTTCTGTAATTACAGTGGTGGGGAGGGGGTTATTGGGGGGTAGGTAGTGTAGTGTAGGTAGGTAGTGTAGGTGTTAATAGGTTAGAGTATAGGGTGTTTAGTTGATATTTAATGTTTTATTGGGGGGGTATAGTGCAGTGTAGTGTTTATACTTAGTGTCATGATGGTCCTTGAGGACCGTCATGGCACTTATGTGGTTAATGTTGGGTTGTACCAGGCCCATAATGGTCATAATATACCTGTATGGGACTGATGGGGTTAAATAGACCCCCATAAGTGACCGGGTTAAAATGGTGTAGTGCTTACACTTTGGGTCATGAGGGTCCTGTATGACCCTCATGGCACTTATATTGTTATTACATGCATTCATTACTGTGTTAGAGGGGTCTATATAGTTGAGGCACACAGTACACTCACATTGTGTGACAAACAGCATTTCATCACTTTCTTTTATTGACCGTCATTTTTAACGGGCAAGTCGCTAGTATATATATATATAGCAATGAAATGTAAACCATATTTAAAGTGGCTATCTAGGTATATAGTTTGATTCAAGGTAAACATTTATAGTCACCTTAGTTATTATATATAGAAGTGTACAATCTATAACAAAAAGGATAATTTAATGTGATGATCTATAGATGGAGCCACTAGTTTACAGGTTTTTGACGTTGATTCTTGGATATAGAGTATATATATTTTCCAAGTCGATGAGGATATCCACCACTATATAAATTGGAGATATCATAGATATAGATGTTATCAATTCCAATATTGGACCCAATAACCCTGCTTAAGACATATAAATAAACAGAAACATGAATTATATATGATTCAAAACATATGATCCTCTCATTGGTTAGATTTACTAGTGGAGATGGTTTTAAATATAAAGATAAGAAATAAACTAATACAATACAATACATAAATGTAAATAATACCAGCCTACAGTAAAGGGACCCTCTGCATTTCATAATGAATACAACCCCAATAAAAAAAAAAAAGTTCAACACTTTCTTTTATTGACCGTCATTTTTTAGAAACGGTTCCTGAAATGGCAAATACGGATATTAATAATTAAACAACTTTCCAAACATACACATCTCATTGCTGTCATTTTTTGACGGGCAAGTCGCTAGTTAACATATAATGTCCCATATTGATATCACATGAAATCTTCCCTCATATGGCAAAATTATACTTGGCTAATCCTTGGGAAGATATAAAAAGTGTATTTATATATAGCTCAAAAAAAGTTTACATTTTAAAACCAATCTAGAGAAAAGCGCATCCTTAGTACTCTTTCCGGTTATCAAAAAAGTTTTATAATTAGTTGTTATATAATAAATATTTGTTGTATAATTAATATTTATATGGGGAGTACCAACAATTATTTTTGTAAGGGTAATTAATTACTAAACTCCTTATTGCCAAAGACTACTATATGTCATTAATGCAGACTTGCAATTCTAAGTAGTCAGAGGAGTCAAAGAATATACCATAATTCACCAATAATTATAATACTGCATAATGATACTCCCCCAATACAAAAATCCACATAACCAGAGTTCTTGCGCTTCTATAGAAATAATCCAGACGGTCCCGTTTCGCCCTTCTTAGGGTTTACTCATGGGCCCATTAATTTCCCTTACAATAATTAATTACCCTTACAAAAATAATTTTTGGTACTCCCCATTTAAATATTAATTTGCAATTAAATAATTCTTTCATTTAAAAAAATGTTCTACGTCAACTTATCTCTCAGGTCCTTATCACTCTTTAGGAGGTACCAGTATTTTGACAGAATTTCTCTAATTTTATTAGTCATAACCATAAGTCATAATGTATATTACATTTTCATCTTGTATTGTATTGTTTCTTTGCTCCTTTTCTGTCTGTGTTTCCTGTGTTCTTTTTAGCATTTTGCCCACTTAGTAATTCTGTTATCTTGCAGTTTAGAGTACATTAATAGGCTGATTTGAGCCATTTGTTGGAATAGACCCCTTCCTTAAATCTGTGTCTCTTTTTAGTCTCTTTATAAAAGTCCTCATCTGTACTACAGTTTCTGCGGATCCTGAGATACTGTCCTTTCTGAATTCCACTCTTCAGAAGTTCAAAGTGTTGATTTTCCCAATGTAAGAGAGTATTGGTGGCGGTATCTTTGCTGTAGGTAGAAGTGGTGATTTTACCATCAGTATCTTTTTTAATTCCTAAATATAAGAATGCGATCCCTGTGTTATTATTTTCATGTGTGAATTTCAGGCCTAATATGTCCTTAGTAAGATGTAACATGAGTTTTTCAAAATCTTTTTTAGTGCCTGTCCACACAAGGAAAATGTAATTTATGTACCGATGCCAAATCAATATTTGGTCAGCCAGTTTGTTGAGATATTTGTTAAAAACCCACTTCTCACATGCACATGGCATACCTATAGCTGTTCCTTTACATTGGTGGATCCATTTGTCATTGAAAATTGATTAATTGTGTTTGAGAATATAATCTAGGAGACCTAATAGGAAATTGTTTAATTTATTATAGTTGGATCCCCTTATTTGTAGGAAGTAGTTTACCGCTTCCATTCCATAGATATGGGGGATACTGCTATAGAGTGCCTTCACATCCATACATGCAAACCATCTATCAGATCTTCCAAGTGATTCAGAATGTCATTGATATCCCTCACATATGAGAGTAAGCTTGTCACCATATCTCTAAGGTGATGGTCCAAAAATACACTTGAATTTTGAGATAAGTTGTTTGTACCTGGGACTATAGGTCTCCCTGGAATCTTGGAATCTGTGTCACTTTTTTTGTGTATTTTTGGAAAGAGTAGAAAGTGGAAATAACTGTGAATTTCAGAAATAGGAAATTGTGTGTTTGTTCATCTATGTTTTTTTTATTCTTTAGCTTTAGCAAGAATAGATTTTAATGTATTCTTGTATTCCACTGTGAGATGTTTTGGAAGAATCTCATAGGTAGTTGTATCATTGAAGATCTTATTACACATATCCTTATATTCTTTATTACCCATAACCACAATGTTTCTACCCTTGTCTGCAGGTATTATCTGTATCCCTTTACAAAGCTTCAATTCTCTCAATGCTTGATATTCAATTTTTGTGAGATTGTATCTTTTTTTGAGATCATGACTGTCAATATTTTCAATTTCATGGGTAACTTGTTGGAAAAAAAACAAATGTTGGCATAGCCTTTTATCTGGGGTATAATTATACTATCTCAATATACCACTGTATAGTTGTTCCTTGGTGCCTAACACCTTATTTTTGTAATCAAATAAATGTGTAAAATAAAGGAACAAAAATAGCTTATGGATGGGTGAATTACTCTTAAAGAGCTATTAACATATAATGTCCCATATTGATATCACATGAAATCTTCCCTCATATGGCAAAATTACTTTGCTAATCCTTTGGAAGATATAAAAAGTGTGTTTATATATAGCTCAAAAAAAGTTTAAATTTTAAAACCATCCTTAGTACTCTTTCCGGTTATCAAAGAAGTTTTATAATTAGTTGTTATATAATAAATATTTGTTGTATAATTAATATTTATATGGGGAGTACCAAAAATTATTTTTGTAAGGGTAATTAATTATTGTAAGGGTAATTAATGGGCCCATGAGTAAACCCTAAGAAGGGCGAAACGGGACCGTCGGGACTATTTCTACAGAAGCGCAAGAACTCTGGTTATGTGGATTTTTGTATTGGGGGAGTATCATTATGCAGTATTATAATTATTGGTGAATTATGGTATATTCTTTGACTCCTCTGACTACTTAGAATTGCAAGTCTGCATTAATGACATATAGTAGTCTTTGGCAATAAGGAGTTTAGTAATTAATTACCCTTACAAAAATAATTGTTGGTACTCCCCATATAAATATTAATTATACAACAAATATTTACTATATAACAACTAATTATAAAACTTTTTTGATAACCGGAAAGAGTACTAAGGATGCGCTTTTCTCTAGATTGGTTTTAAAATGTAAACTTTTTTTGAGCTATATATAAATACACTTTTTATATCTTCCCAAGGATTAGCCAAGTATAATTTTGCCATATGAGGGAAGATTTCATGTGATATCAATATGGGACATTATATGTTAACTAGCGACTTGCCCGTCAAAAAATGACAGCAATGAGATGTGTATGTTTGGAAAGTTGTTTAATTATTAATATCCGTATTTGCCATTTCAGGAACCGTTTCTAAAAAATGACGGTCAATAAAAGAAAGTGTTGAAATGCTGTTTGTCACACAATGTGAGTGTACTGTGTGCCTCAAGTAACTAAATTCCTCAAAAAGCAGAAATCTACATGACATAAAATAATAAAAACTAAAATCACCAAAAATAAAAAATGTACATTACAGAACCAAAAAAAGAAACCTAAGTGACCAAAAATAAAAAAAGGAACATTACATAAACTAAAAAAATGCATTACAACCTCCCGTCACTACAAATTTTTTTTAAAAATATCACACCTAAAAAAGAAATACATCTAATATATACATATAATACTATACAACAGAATTAAATAAACTAAAATACAACAGAATTAAATAAACTAAAATACAACACAATTAAATAAACAAAAATACAACACAATAAAATTAAATAAAATACAATACAATTAAATAAACTACAATACAACCCTATGTAATATACATGCCATGATATAATATAATATAAATCCCACTATGTAATATACAATACTATCTAATAATACATCCCCCTATCTATGTAATATACAATACATGCTATCTATCTATATATATATATATATATATATATATATATATATATATATATATAGCTACCCTAATTGTAAGCTACAATAAAATAATTAAGGCCACTTACCTGTGAGCTGTTTCTTCAGATCAGCAACCTACGGTAAAAAAGATTCCAAAAATGAATACAACACATTTACATGAAATACCTAAACATTCTAAACATTTTTAACATTGTAAACATTCTAAATATTCTAAATATTCTAAATATTATACTCACCTTTCCAGCATGTCTCGTTCCAGCATGTCACGTCCTCCATGTTCCGTCCGCCATGTTCCGTCAGCCATCTTTACTCCTGTCAAAAAAAAACATTACATTAGTAAACATAAAGCAAAGTAAAATAAACACAATCTACATTATACTTACCTTTCCGCGATGTCTCCGGCCTCCTCGTCTTCTACGGAAGCATCCGCGCCTTTAAAAAAAAAAAAAAAAAAAAAATCCACACACCTTCCTATGGAGTGTTCCAGAGTAAAATTGGCAATGGCGGCTTCTTATTGGCTGAAAAGGCTGTCTATCAAAATCAGCCAATGAGAAGACCGCATTTGTGAACCAATGAAAAAAGTATACACCCCAAAATACAACACTGAGTGGATACCACACCTTTCAATCTTTATTTGAACCAATCCTAAGGCTTTATTGCCATCAGCCAATCACAATGGAATATACCCCCACGTACTGATTGGTGAAGACATCTGCGCCTTCCCATTGGCTGTAATATTGATTGATTTTAACAGTAGCCAATGAGAATGTGCAAATCCTTCACCAATCAGTACGTGAGGGTGTATTCCATTGTGATTGGCTATTGTCAGTGCAACCAATCAGAATGCGCAGAGGCTTCAACCAATCACCCTATGGGGGTGTATTCCATTGTGTTTTGCTGAAGGCATTTGCGCCTTGTGATTAGTTTAAATAAAGATTGATAGGTGCATTATCCAATCAGAATGGGATTTTAGGGTGTATCCCTTTCTGATTGACTCATTGGCGCCTCCTGATTGGGTGAATTTGATAGACAGCGTTTTCAACCAATCAGAAGGCACCATTGCTTATTTTCTTCAGGAAAATTCTCCTGGAGCCTCATTAGCGTCGGGGATGTCCGGGAGTGCGGATGTAAGTATATATATATTTTATTTTTTACAGGGCGTGGCAGAAGAGGATCCGGAGGAGGTCGGAGACATCGCGGGTAGGTAAGTATAATGTAGATTATGTTTATTTTATTTTGATGTATGTGTATTAATGTTGTGTTTTTTTAACAGGTGCCGTGCCGGAGAAGGATTGAAAGAATGCCGCATGGGACATGGCGGAAAGGTGAGTAGAATATTTAGAATATATAGAATGTATAGAATGTATAGAATGTCTGGAATGTATACAATGTCTATAATGTTTATTTTATTAGTGTAAACGTGTTGCACTAATTTTTTGTAATTTTTTTCCGTAGGTGGCTGATCGCAATGGAAATCTGCAAAGGTAAGTGGTCTTAATTTTTTTATTTTAGCTTAGATTTAGATTAGTTAATATATAGATAGCATTTATTGTATGTTAGCTAGGGGTTTTATATAGATAGCATAGGATGTATTGTATATTAAATTGTGTTATTTATTTAGATAGATTGGGGATGTATTATTATATAGATAGGATGTATATTATATTATGGTATTTATTTAGGTTAGATTGGGTATGTATTATTATATAGATAGTATGTGTATTATATTATGGTATTTATTTAGATAGATTGGGTATATATTATTATATAGATAGGATGTATATTAGATTATGGTATTTATTTAGATAGATTGGGTATGTATTATTATATAGATAGGATGTATATTAGATTATGGTATTTATTTATGGTATTTATTTATATAGTTTGGGAATGAATTATTATATAGATAGGATGTATATTAGATTATGGTATTTATTTAGATAGATTGTGTAATGTATATTAGATAGTGGTGTATTGTATTGTAATTGTAAGTAATTGTATTGTAATTGTATGTATTTGTATTGTATGTATTTGTATTATATGTATTTCCTTTTCAGGTGTGTATTTTTTTTTTCTGTAGTGAGGGGGGCGGTTGTAATGTTTTTTTTTTTCTGTAATATTCCTTTTTTTTGTGACTTAGGTTTTTTTATTTTGTGTAATGTAGTTAATTTTTTTGTGAGTTAGTTTTTTATTTCAGATCAGCAACCTACGGTAAAAAAGATTCCAAAAATGAATACAACACATTTACATGAAATACCTAAACATTCTAAACATTTTTAACATTGTAAACATTCTAAATATTCTAAATATTCTAAATATTATACTCACCGTTCCAGCATGTCTCGTTCCAGCATGTCACGTCCTCCATGTTCCGTCCGCCATGTTCCGTCAGCCATCTTTACTCCTGTCAAAAAAAAACATTACATTAGTAAACATAAAGCAAAGTAAAATAAACACAATCTACATTATACTTACCTTTCCGCGATGTCTCCGGCCTCCTCGTCTTCTACGGAAGCATCCGCGCCTTTAAAAAAAAAAAAAAAAAAAAATCCACACACCTTCCTATGGAGTGTTCCAGAGTAAAATTGGCAATGGCGGCTTCTTATTGGCTGAAAAGGCTGTCTATCAAAATCAGCCAATGAGAAGACCGCATTTGTGAACCAATGAAAAAAGTATACACCCCAAAATACAACACTGAGTGGATACCACACCTTTCAATCTTTATTTGAACCAATCCTAAGGCTTTATTGCCATCAGCCAATCACAATGGAATATACCCCCACGTACTGATTGGTGAAGACATCTGCGCCTTCCCATTGGCTGTAATATTGATTGATTTTAACAGTAGCCAATGGGAATGTGCAAATCCTTCACCAATCAGTACGTGAGGGTGTATTCCATTGTGATTGGCTATTGTCAGTGCAACCAATCAGAATGCGCAGAGGCTTCAACCAATCACCCTATGGGGGTGTATTCCATTGTGTTTTGCTGAAGGCATTTACGCCTTGTGATTAGTTTAAATAAAGATTGATAGGTGCATTATCCAATCAGAATGGGATTTTAGGGTGTATCCCTTTCTGATTGACTCATTGGCGCCTCCTGATTGGGTGAATTTGATAGACAGCGTTTTCAACCAATCAGAAGGCACCATTGCTTATTTTCTTCAGGAAAATTCTCCTGGAGCCTCATTAGCGTCGGGGATGTCTGGGAGTGCGGATGTAAGTATATATATATTTTATTTTTTACAGGGCGTGGCAGAAGAGGATCCGGAGGAGGTCGGAGACATCGCGGGTAGGTAAGTATAATGTAGATTATGTTTATTTTATTTTGATGTATGTGTATTAATGTTGTGTTTTTTTAACAGGTGCCGTGCCGGAGAAGGATTGAAAGAATGCCGCATGGGACATGGCGGAAAGGTGAGTAGAATATTTAGAATATATAGAATGTATAGAATGTATAGAATGTCTGGAATGTATACAATGTCTATAATGTTTATTTTATTAGTGTAAACGTGTTGCACTAATTTTTTGTAATTTTTTTCCGTAGGTGGCTGATCGCAATGGAAATCTGCAAAGGTAAGTGGTCTTAATTTTTTTATTTTAGCTTAGATTTAGATTAGTTAATATATAGATAGCATTTATTGTATGTTAGCTAGGGGTTTTATATAGATAGCATAGGATGTATTGTATATTAAATTGTGTTATTTATTTAGATAGATTGGGGATGTATTATTATATAGATAGGATGTATATTATATTATGGTATTTATTTAGGTTAGATTGGGTATGTATTATTATATAGATAGTATGTGTATTATATTATGGTATTTATTTAGATAGATTGGGTATATATTATTATATAGATAGGATGTATATTAGATTATGGTATTTATTTAGAGAGATTGGGTATGTATTATTATATAGATAGGATGTATATTAGATTATGGTATTTATTTATGGTATTTATTTATATAGTTTGGGAATGTATTATTATATAGATAGGATGTATATTAGATTATGGTATTTATTTAGATAGATTGTGTAATGTATATTAGATAGTGGTGTATTGTATTGTAATTGTATGTAATTGTATTGTAATTGTATGTATTTGTATTGTATGTATTTGTATTATATGTATTTCCTTTTCAGGTGTGTATTTTTTTTTTCTGTAGTGAGGGGGGCGGTTGTAATGTTTTTTTTTTTTCTGTAATATTCCTTTTTTTTGTAACTTAGTTTTTTTTATTTTGTGTAATGTAGTTAATTTTTTTGTGAGTTAGTTTTTTATTTCATGTAATGTAGATTTTTTTTTTGTGTGACTTTAGGCTTTTTTACTTTCTGTAATTAGAGTGGTGGGGGTTAATAGGGGGTAGGTAGTGTAGATGTTAATAGGTTAGTGTAGAGGGTGTTTAGTTGATCTGTAATGTTTTATTGGGGGGTCTAGTGCAGTATAGTGTTAATACTTAGTGTCATGATGATCCTTGAGGACCATCATAGCACTTATGTGGTTAATGTAGTGTTGTAACAGGCCCATAATGGTGTTAATATACCCTTATGGGAATGATGGGGTTAAATAGAGGCTTATAGGGGTCTGTATTGCCCCCCATAAGTGACAGGGTTAATGAAGGGCTTATAGGGGTCTGTATTGACCCCCATGAGTGACAGACTTAATGAAGGGCTTATCGAGGTCTCTATTGACCTCCAGGAGTGACAGGGTTAATGAGGGTTTTATGGGGGTCTGTATTGACCGCCATGATTGACAGGGTGACAGTGTATTTTTTTTTTCTTTTACAACGGGTTCTTTAAGGACCTTTACGGTTCTTTAAGGACCTGTAACGCAGGGATTTTGAATTTTGATTACAGCGGGCAATCAGGACCCCCACTGCGATGGTTAATGTGGGGTTAATGCAGGGCTCGGAGCTTATCTCGGATCCCCTCCGGTTAATCCGGGTTTCCGATCTTATCTCGGATCCCTTCTTGGGTAAGTTGTAGGTGGCTAAGCGGTCCTGGGTCTTTGAGCCTCGTTTTCATTTTTTTCGGTGGCCATTTTTTCTCTCGCTTAGGGGATTTTCGTGTGTGTGAACTCGTGAATTTTACTTAAATGGAGGTGTAAGTTCACTTTCAGAGGTCCTGGGTGCCCCCCCTTGCTATTGGTAAGCTTTTTATGTTGTTTTTGTGAGTATTTGATGTGTTTTGACTGTTTTTAGGTGCGTGCAGTTCCGCCATTTGTCGTGCATGTGGGTGTTTGTTACGTTGAGGTTGGTTCTGAGGTTAACGCAGGTTTCCGAGGTGAGCCTCGTTTTCGTTTTTTTTCGGCGCCCATTTTTTCTCTTGCTTAGGGGATTTTCGTGTGTTTGAACTCGGGAATTTGGACTTAAATGGAGGTGTAATTTCACTTTCAGAGGTCCTGGGTGCCCCCCCTTGCTATGGGTAAGCTTTTTATGTAGTTTTTGTGGGTATTTGGTGTGTCTTCACTGTTTGTAGTGGCGCGCGGGTCGGCCGTTATAGTGGGATTCTTAGTGTGTGTCGGTGTCTGTTACGTTAAGGTTGCCTCATTCCCTAAGTGCTTTGCGAGGACCTGCATTGCAAATGCGGCCCCTCGCTTCGAGAGGACCCGCATGTGGGGAAGCGAGGGCCTCAGTTGCTGCCAGCAACTGAGGCCCTCGTCCGCGGTGTGTGTGTGTGTAACCGGTGTGAGGCGCCTTTGAGATTTTTTTTTGTTTAAAAGTCATGTGTGTGTGTTAACACAGCCGACGTTGGAGCCTCCACCTCCGCAAATGCGGACCCTTGGTTCGCGAGGATCTGCATTTGCGGGGACATTGGGATGCTCCACCATCGCAAATGCGGCCCCTCGCTTCGCGAGGATCCGCATTTGCGGGGAACTGCGTCCCTCACTGCGCGAGCCCGCAAGCGTGAGCAACGACCCGAATGCTCACAACTATATATGTGATAGCTCTTTAAGAGTAATTCACCCATGCATAAGCTATTTTTGTTGCTTTATTTTACACAATTATTTGAGTATAATTATACTCCTACTTTTCCAAGTTTTGGATTTACCTTTCCATTATGACTCCTTTCCTACACCCAAATTCAAAATATCCTTCTCTTTTATGTTTTCATAAAATTTGTGCAATGCCAGTTTGCAAGCAAATAAATTCACATCTTTTATGTGTATGAATGGGAACAAAAATAAACCATTTCTTCAAAACTGAAATATGTGTATCAATTGGTCCTGGTCTTTCTTTTTGTTAGGATCATCATCTAAAAGTATTGGTACCTTCTTGTTCTTATACTGTTCTATATTTTCTTCTTGGGATAACGACCTCTCTCTAAAATAGGCTCCCTACCAAATCTGGTCGATGTTCTTATTTGAGACCCTTGTCTGGTTTCACATTGGTCTCTATTTTGAAAAAAAACATTTGATCTTGTGTCCTGCATTACTTGGGAAGAACTTTATTCAACATCTGAATAATCAAAATCAGAGGAAATAATATCTGATATAGTTTGCTGGGAGCTGTTGGAAATGTATTGTAGATTCTCCCTGTTCTAAAGTCATTTTGGTCCCTCCGAAATGTCTTTTGCTTAGGTTCTTTGACATCTCTTTTGAACTTATCAATGTCGGTATTTATTTGGTACAGAAGTTCTCATATTCTGGTAAACCACAGAATTTTTCAAAATCCTGTTGGTTAGAAATTCTTTTTGGTTTTATAGATTCCAAATTCACTCTGGGTTACCATGGTAAACGCAAGGCTTAAATATCACAAAGCGACGCCGACGCCCCTCCCCTTTGAGAAAAACATCCGAGTCCATGTATATTATTACAAGTGTTTGAGTCCAGTAATATAGAGGGATGAAAAACCAATATGATTTCCTATGAGACATATAATATAGAGATACCCTGAGAGAAGAGCCACACAAAAAAGCCAGTATTATTAATAAAATGAAAACTATGGATTATAGCTGTTATATATTTATGTGAATATGTTTGTTATTGAAAGTGGTAACTATATCTTATACCTTTACCTCTAAAGTATTTAAAGAGGATCTCAGACTACTAATAACAGTCTTGGGGATACTAACACTGTGACAAAAAAAAAAATTTTATAGCACACTTTTATGAGAATCAAGAATGCTCAAACCCTCTGTCTCACATGGAGTTATGACTTTAATTCACTTGTATTAATTGATATAAGGGACAAAAAATATATTGGAGGCAATAGATTGTATACTAAGAGGGAACTCAATAAATGGTGAATAGACAATTAATACCTATTTGACAAGATAAAAAGTCTGGTGATGAGACATAAATAAAAAATGTTATACATATATATATACATGTGCATTAAAGGCCTTTCATCCACACTTGAAAGTTCGATGGAACTAATGTAATATTCGAAAAAGTTAAATATATGACAGTTTAACGTTTAAAGTCCACAAAAATCCCCTGTTTGAATTTGAGAGCAAATGTCTTGCTCAGAACTGAATTTTTAAACAACAGTAAACAGTACTGAAGAAGCTTGACAGATGTATAAGGAGTTACTCTCATTAGGTTTTAATCCATTTTAAGTGTGTTTAGTTTGTCACTGTGAATTTTAGAAATTAAATAAAGTTAGACCCTTTTTGGTGACAATAGAGTGATAAACACTCCATGGATACATAACTTCTGAAGTGTTGTTGGTCATATTAATGTGACTCGAATGTGTATAATCTCTGAAAACCAAAAACAAAGTCTTCTCCAAACTACACAGGAAAATACATTTCTACTATAAACTGATATAAATTTATGCTATTTGAATGCTTTATTATTTTCACTACTGTTACCTTACAAGGTTGAGTCAGGTTGGTGGTCCAAAATCATTATTGGGGCAATAGAAACATAGAAATTAGAAAATTGCCATATTTTTCTTGACAGCTCATTTTCCAATATGTATTGTATCCATTACCAATGTTTACCACAAAAAACAGTAAATACAATTCTAAATAGCGAGGATTAATATTTTTTATCTGCACACAGGGGAAAACTACTCTGCTGAAGTTGTGCTATGAAGGATTAAATTAGGTATCAGGGGAGGTAACCTTGAAGCTGAAGTGCTTAAAACTGGATAAAGAAACCTTTTTTTTTGTCAGAAAATTGGAATGCCAGAGATGCTTTATAATAGAGAGGATTATAATATAATAGCAAGAGATACAATTTATTAATAATGTTCAATTAATATACAAAATACAATTTACATAAAGTACAGAAAGTATAATGTCTAAATAAAGCTATAACCACATTTATTATACAAGATATCCAAATTAAACAATATGCTCACTCTTAAGGGTTTCCACAAATGTAAAAAAAAATCTAAAATTCTAAGATCTTTTTAAATCTTTAAGCATATTTAAATTAAGGATGGTCAAATCTTACCTTTCCTCTCCAACTACATAAAAACCTTTCTAACACTGCACATCCTCCTACCCAAGTAAACTTTCAATTCCTCCTACCCTTACTATTTCTTTTCTTTTCTTCCATTAGTCTCTGCCTCTTCCATACCCTTTAGATTGTAAGTAGCGAGTTTCCAATCTTGTAGGGTACTTTAGGAAAAAGCACTTACTACAAAGATTTTAAGCTCAAAACAGGACCCTCCATTTTATGCAGTTGTTAATATTGTATTGCTCCTTGCTCCTATACCTGTACAGCGGTGCGGAATATGTTGGCGCATTAAATAAAAGTTAATAACAACAATAATAATCTTCATTCTGCTATACACTCCTCTGGTCTTCTTATGCATTGTATTCACCTCTCATTATAGTATACATGTTAAGTATTTTTACAATCTGGTAACTTTAGGTGTGCATTTTACAATGCACAGTGATGCATTAAAGGTATATGGTTATGACTTATATGTCTAGAATGCATTTTATAGAGACGATTTTAAACATTAATGTTCTTAAATGTGAGATAACACCCCTTGATATTCCTGCTAAAATTAACATAAGATTCATAATTAATTTTGGCCAATCAAAGGCAGCTAATCCTTTTTAGTTTTTGCATTAAAATGTTCTGAAAAAAATAGGTTTTGTTTTAAGATAAATACCTGTATTATAATTTTGTATTGGACATTTGAGACCATTATGAATACTTATAAATACACACAGTTGATAAAACTGTTCATTCATTTAAAATGAAGATAACTAATAACTTGCTCACTGTGCCTTAGGGGGTGCAGCTACACCTCAGTGATGAGGTCCAAGTGAGGCCAAAATGTACTTCTAGTATTTGTCGTCTCTCTTGTTCACTATAGAATTGCCTGGTATTTTTGGGATGGATCAATCTTTTGAATGAAAGCAGAGTGATATACTGCATGTTGTTTCTCCCTGTGAAGGGCACAAGTGATCTAAGAGGCTGCTGCTCTCTGAGTAGGTTATCAGGCCCCAGAATAAACTTACTCAGGTGTTGTTAATTCCCAGATTGAGTACTGACACTGTTTTTGCTTATAACTAATAATTTCAGAACAAAACACATATGGTTAATGTGATGAAATACTGTAAATAATAACAGCATGTGTTAGGATTCTCACTACAGAAGTATCAAAGGGTATAACAACAAGAGGACCGGATGGCATAAATATTGGTCAAAACCATTCGTGGTCAATGGCAGGCAGAACTGGTTCATAAACGGGAAACAGGCCAAAAAGTGCATGTCTTTTCTCTGGGAAGGAACGGCTCCAACAGCCGCTTCAGAAGTATCCAGTTCCAAAATGAATGTGAGTGAGATGTTTGGGTGCTGAAGTATTAGAGCTGTGGTATTTTTTTTATTAAGATAATAGAAGAGGGATTAGATCAACATTAGAGTCATAGATCCTATGAGGAGGTAATGTTTCAGCATCTTTTTTTATCAAAGACATCTCTGAACTTGATTTTCTTCTGACAATATTTGAATGTTCTCTTCTTCTTGAGTACGTGCTAAAACAGGGCCTTCTATTACATGAAGACAGCTTTGTCTGCAAAAGGGTAAGGAGAATCGGAATTCCAGTCAATTACTGGATTGTATCTTTATAGCCATTGGAGTTCCAAAACAAGATGGAAGATTGGCCTGAAACTGAACAGTAGTTCTAGTAACAGGTTCGGATTGCATTGTTGTACCATCAATACAATTGTACTGGATTATGTATTTTTTTGTGTGGGATATAATAACCCCATACTAGAAGATTATATAGAAAATTTGAGCTTACGCCAGAATTAATAGTTGCTCTTGCTTTTAGCCATTGCTGATCCCACTGCAGACAAACAGAAATAGTTAAGTGGCTACAACTCTAATCTAGAAGAACCCTATTATATGGGGGCATGGGAGAAGAAACTCTACTTTTTCCTGTAGTGTTTCTTGCAGGACAAGAACAGATGAAATGCCCATTTTTACCACAGTATATGCAAATATATTTCTAGCTTCTATAGGTTCATTCTACTGGAGATAAAGGACCCCTGGAGGCAACAATTTTCATAGGTTATTTTTGTTCTGTAAGTCAGCTGTCCGTTTGGATGATTAAAATAATCAAATCGTCGAATGAAGGAGTGGTTGGAGCCAGCAGCAGTAGTGGGCCTTCCAGGACAGCTGGAAACTGGCTTTCAGGAAACCCTGCAATGGGGTGGTTGGAGCCAGTGGCAGTAGTGGGCCTTCCAGGACAGCTGGACACTGGCTTTCAGGAAACCCTGCAATGTGAGTATCATATGCACCATCACTCCCTCATATGCACACACATGAACTCCACACACATAGATAACTGACATACAATAGCATTGCAAGATCACTGGTTATGACTACAGATATATTGGGCAGCAAAAACCATCTACAAACAGGAAGCAAACATATTATTATCATAATTGTTATAAATGAAATGTCTGTCCAATACCTGCAGTTCAAACAGACTCTGAATAGCAGTTGCCAATGCAGTTTGTGTTAGTGTTATGTTTGCTTTTTGTTCAAAGTTCATATAAAACAAAACAGTTTCAATTGCAATTGTGTATTTTTTTTTCATGAGTTCCTCTATCCCTATCTTCCCCTTGTTAAACTGCACAGTTTAGAGCTGTTTCGCTTAACACTCCTACTGCTTGGAACCTATCCCCAGAGTTAAACGAGGTATAGCTGTATGGTGTATGGGTGTGCATACTGCAGCATATGCAGATACAGACTCTAAAGGACTGCATGTGCATGTCTTGTACTAGCCTAACCTGGACCATGTCTCAGAAGCAGGTAACAACCATTGCTGAGAATTGGTCACAGATTGGTCAGTCTCACACACTGCACAGCAGATTCAGATGAGCCTATGTCCTAATGAACTGCAGATGGTACACCACACCTGCATTACATATATTGATATGAGCCATGATCCAAAATGCTCATGATACAGCTCATTGTTTATCTGCATAAAACAATCACCACAGCTAATTACAAGTGACCATGATGTCAGGGATATGGAAACAAACATCAAGCAACTGCAGGGATGTTGAGGTCCTGGGGACCACTTTCAACAGGCCCACTACTGCCACCTGGTGATATGGAATGGATGCATTGGCTGGACCCCAATGCTCTTCCTCTCCTGACTGTGCCCCAACAGACTGGGCCCCAACAGATGTTGTCCCAACAGATGATGCCACAGCAGTGGTTGTCCCAACAAAGGATTTCACAGCACTGATTTTCCCAGCAGTTGTTGTCCCAGCAGACGTTGTCCCAGCAGATATTGATTAAACAGACCGGGCCAACACTATCCCTACAGGCAACACCATCGCCAATGTCAACCCCATCCCTACGGTCAGCACCATCGCCAATGGCAACATCATGCTAATGGCAACATCATCCCTATGGGCAACACCATTGCCGATGGCAACATCATCCCTGTGGGCAACACCATCGCCAATTGCAACAACATCCCAAAGGATAACACCTCTGGCCTCACCACAGCACATCCACAGTCCAATTTTGTCTGGTGACCGAACTCATAGCCCCTCAGAAGGCACCTAGCGGTACATCTTGCGGCACATCTGCATGGATGATGAGCTTGACAATAGAGTAATACAAGAGCTGACAGCTCAGCTTCAAAGGCAGAACGATATTGGTATCAAGCTGGTCGACAGCATTAGAGCTTGGTGAGGTGAGGAGGCATTATCGAAGGATGAAGAGGTATGAGCAAATGGCTCATAGGGACAGACAAGCCCCGCACATCACTTGACGCGGCTAGTGCAATTGTTCAATGTGGATTGCCTTGAGATGAGGTATGGCAGTCAATCCAAATAGTGTTCTGATTGATATCCTGTTTTTGTCTCTATATGTCTTAATAGCCCAGTCTCACTACAATTAAGGCATGTCCCACAATCTCCTCTTTCTGTGTCACAGATTCTGCTCATCAATTTCTGATTATACCTTAATATTGGAAAACACACTGTGTGTGACATAGATTTGCATGACATTATCCATTATTATTTGCATCTGTTTCATTGAGCCGATATAGACAAGTTGTTAATGCACATTAATGGTTTCTTCGATTAAATGGAGTAATTCCTTATGATCTTTTTTTCATTAGATTCCGGTTGCAGTGGTGTAGCGACCACCTGTGGCCCTGGTAGGTGCTCTGCATCATGCTTATCCTAAGCTTTGGGTCATCATTTGCTGTTTGTGGGCTTGACTGCAGGTGCATGTCTTCTGTTTTTTTTTTGCAATTGAATAGTTATTTGCGATTTTAGCGATTAGAATTCTTGCAGCCTTGAAAGATCAAACCTTTGGAAGGCTTTAAGTTCCGGGTTTATCAACCTCAAAGTTTTCAAGACAGTAACACGTAAGCCATTTTGGGGCTCTCAAAAAAAAAATTGAATAGCAAATTAGCTCCATTACGGGCTCCAGTAACTTACAATTGCTTAATTGAATCGGGCTCAGTGTTTGTGGGGGATCCCTTACTTGGCATAGAGTTCTCAAGGCTATCTCTTCAAGTAGCTGCCTTATGAGGATCATCCTCATTTCAGACATAACATCCCAAAAGGTAGCAAGAGAGTTCAATGTCTTACTTTGGGATTCCAACAACTGATGTGCCCACTTCATAGATTCTTTGTGTAGCATGGATATAACAGTACACACTTTTACAAAGTCTCCAAAGAAAGTACATGGTTTTAAAATAAACAAAAGTTCACAGGTATTCAGGAAACCACTGAATTCTAAGGTTTCCTAAACATTTTTCAGGAAGTGCCACTTGTGGTTCTGGAGTAGACAACATTTTTTGTTGACACAGTGGCATGGTTGGGAGCTGGCACTTGTTTTTGTGCTATGGGGGCAATTTCAAACTTGTTTAAATGTGCATGTAACTATAATAGTCCAACTTGCAGATCTGCAACTTGAAAAGTTAGAATATCTATCTGTCTTGCGAATTCAGGTAGTGTGAAGCAGATTCTGCAGAATCCATCTTGGGACTGAGTTGTTTTGTAAACAATAACAGAAGGTGTTGGAAATCTTACTGCATAAGTTTCCAGGGATATCAGAACAAGAGGAGCAAATGCGTAAATCATGGTCAAAACAGCCTGTACTCAATGGCAGGCAGAACATGTTCATAAACAGAAAACAAGCCAAAACGTCAATCCAGGTAGCAATCCAAAAGGGGAATCCAAAAAATGAAGCCAAAGTCAGAATCAGGAAAGTAGGAACAGAAATCAAAAGTACAGGAAGTCTGTTTGTACTCTTCTGACATTTAAAACAGATGTTAAGGTCAGCTGACATATATGCACCACAGATACAGCATATTGAACATCCGCATTCACTAAGCAGACATGATTAAGAGCTGACTGAGATATTTATAGTTTTCTGTTTGAATAACAGGACCCTGCTACAGTAAGGTTTATCCCTTGTTCTAACAATTCTGTGAAGTGATGTGCATTTCAAATACCTTAATTTACATAATATTAATGCAATCCTTTAATAATTATTATTAAAACAACCCTACTAGACGTTATCCCCTCAGTAATATTCTGTAAAGGTTCTTCAGACTGGACAAGATGACGGTCTACCAGGGTAGAAAAATACTTGTGAAAATAGTAGGACTTTTCTCCCAGTGGACAGGGCTGTTTTTTTATCTTTTTTACCTTTGTGAGTGCATATATGGACTGATAATAAATTATGTTAATTTTAAATACTACAGTTTACAGGGATGTTTTGCACTTGTCATGTTTAATGTATGCACTTATTAAACTGGTGTGTCAGGAGTTATAAAATGAATGCACTGACTAAGCGAGTATTTTGGGGACAGCAATGATGAGGATACAAGGAAACCTCATAGTATTCACTAATTGTTTTTCTCTAATGGCCCCATTATATTGCATTCACTAGGTAGATTATCTTAAAGCTTGCAAACTCCATGTTTGCTTTTATTAAAACAATCCACACCAAGGCCTCACCCTTTATTCAACCAGTACTATGAGATTACTGTAATTATTTTTAAAGGAACACTTGTGAAGAACTAAACTTGAAATGAATAAATATGTTTTTAGAATGTAAAAAAAAACATTAAAAATAATGTTTTTTCTTTTATTTAATTATTCTGCCTCGGAACCTACCATTTTAGTTCCCAATGATTCACTTCAAAAGATGGACGGAGTCATTGAATCTGCATGAAGTTTGTATCTGCACAACTGGATTTTGACATATACATCTCAGTAAGTCTAAGTCGAAAGATTATTATTTTACAAAGACACACCCTATTGAGACAGATCCTGTGATAAAAAGGCCCAGTAAATAAAATGGGAGCCTACAGTAAAGAATAATTGCATGTAATAACAAATGTAAAAGTTGAATTTATTTATTTTTTCTTTCTAAAAAAAAACATTTTGTTTAATATACATTTTTGTTACTCATAACACCATATAGCAAAAAATGACTACAGTGCTCCTTTATGTTTACATTAGACTTCATTATCTCTTTGGGTTGCCTTGCACCTCATTTTCCTGTGCTTAAAAATGGTCCTAATGAGGGATCTAGTCCGTAGAAAGAGACTCTGAAGAGGCATATGTGAAAGACTCAAGGCAGGTAACTTTAAACCCCTTTTCCTTGCACAGATGCTACTAACCCCAGAGAAGAAATGGCATACATCAGGCACATATGTCATAGATGGGCACTTAACCATCTGCACATTACAAGAGTATATAACATCCATGTTCTCCCAACCAAAGTTAACTCTATTGACCAAGAGCCAATGGATGACAACTGGTAAGCTGGTTGGGATAAACTCTGAATGGGTTACAATGCATAGTTATTTTATAGCATTCTTGATATGGCAGTTTCCTGAACAGTGATAAATACATCACATTTAAGAGTCTAGGTTAACGATTTATATTTTTATTATCAGAAACTGTTTGTCAGGATGACAATAAAATTACAATCTTCAACATAATATGTATTACAGGGAATGTCTCATAAATCCATATTGTAAATATTCCTAACTTTGAAGTGCCCTTCTTTAAATGGCTATGGGATTTTACAGGGAACACAAGAGCACTTCTCAGCTATCTTATGAATTTAAGCAAATTCATCCTTTTCCATGAACCTTTACTACATAAAACCGACACTTACAAACATCCATTTATTTTGCCTCTCATCTCTTAATTAACCTATATGTGCACTTTTAAGTGCTGTTCTTTAAGAGTATAATTTGAGTTAGACAGGAAATGAACAGAAGTGGATCTGAAATAGAATTACACAAGGATAACTGCAGAAGTCTTCCCAATCATACACAGAAAATCAAACATTTTCTGTGAATATGTCTTGTCACAATATACATAGACATTCATCTTATTCTGTGGCATGGAAAAAGAAATGTTCCTTGATGCATCTAGATGTTTCTTAGAATTGTAAAAATTCCATGTGACATCACTCCCATTTAATACAGCTACGATAACATCACTGACACTGTTCATCTTGGTTTATCTTTGGTTTTACCATGGGATGGTGTGTACCAGTTATTAGCAAGAGACCATTTCCACTTTATTCCTATACTGCTGACCATAATAGAGTTCTATACAGATTAATGTTTCATATCTTTTTTGGTTTAATCAGATCACATTCTAACTTAATTTCAGCTTATTTATCTCCTCCCAACATGGCATCTAGAAAAAACAATGAATCTCCTGTCATAAAGGGACCCTTATTTCTGTCATGGTTTTTAAAATAGTAGTTTTTACTTTCTATTAAACTGTACTGTCACAAATGTCACATTTATGCTTTCAAACATTTGTTTTTGTCTATGCAATGTTTTATAAAACTATAATTCTTCAACAAAATAAAGTTTAAAGGTATATGGTAGTTCCCTGTTGTGATATTAAAATTAACTACCTAAATATTTGATTGCATATCTAAATATCATTTTATTAACAACTGCTTAAAAGCTCTGTTTTAACCTAATCAAACCTTCCAAACAGTGCCTGCAAAGGTCTGCTCCCACTAATCATGCACACAATGTTTCTATTGGTATTAGATGTACTAGCCACTAACAGATTGTCCATCATCAGCATTTTAAAAATCCTTTTAAGTTATGCTTTTCCATAAAATTTCACTCAAAGTTGATAAATATTGTATTTTACTGTGCTTGCCAACTTAATGAAGCTGCATAAACCCTAACCTTAGCAGATTTTTCAAGAAAAATGAAATGTTGAATTTAAAAATATAATTAGTTATCAATATGTTTGAGTCAGTATACATGTGGGGATATCAATTACTGGCAATAATACACCTCCAAATAACACATATCAACTTCAGTGGTAACATAGAACTTAAGAGGTTAATACAAATCAGGAAACCCGTATTGCCCACAACAGGTGCTGTAATCCATTCATATTATATATGCAAGTTCTAGCCACACGCCAAACAATGGTCATAAACAGAAATTGATCCTAACAACATCATCGTAGTGAGAGTGAGAAATATCATCATGGGCAGCTTAAGACATTAAAGAGAGGAGTGGTTGGTACTGATTCTGGCTAAATGTGGTCTGCTAATCCACACTGGAGGTGAACACGACAGGTACTGTTTATTACTATATACTGTAGCACAGGCTATCCACTGGATTGTCTAAAAGAGCATTTAAGGGGCATGATGCACATGGACATGTAAATATATTGCCAAATCGTGACAAGGGGTATATATTTAATGGGAATTTTCTGTCAAGGAATGCCAGAAACTACACAATGATGCTATGGAGAGGCAGATGGAGCCCCAAAAAACGTACCTCCGTCAACCTGACTCTTGGGTACATTTGGTGTATGTGACAGTATGTATACCAATAATAATATATACAGTACAGTGCTTTATACTGTTACAATAAAATAACTCACCTGATATTCATCTACAAGCAGTACAAACCATGCTGTATGTATCATGAGAAATCAGTTCCCATGACAAATTACAGATATTTAGCAATGATGTGAGATCTCACATGGAATGCTTAGCTGTGAACACAATTAGTAGGCCAAGAGTCCTATCACCATCTCTTTATAATATTTTTTAGCCACATTGATATCATATTTTACAGCTGTACAGGTATTTTCAGATGATAAATGATTTTTATGATATCAGGATGCCTAAACATGTACACATGTTTATTAATGAAAAACAAAGGTCATTGTCATGATTTAATTGTTTAAGGGCTCATATTGCCAGTAATTGATGAATATGGCAAAAGAAGCATGACATTGTTGCATTGGGATTATGTGTTATTGTGTGGTTATATGTTGCCTGTACATGGTTATTATGTATCCTAGTTATAATATTTTAGAAGAGGGAAATTTTTTATATATTGGACCTATGTGGAATTGGTAAAAATGCTCTGCATAGAAGTTAGCTGCAAATCATTGCACATACAGACCTTGGGTCAAGACAGATGTATGTACTTCAAGTAGTCCTAAGCAAACACTTACTAGCCAGCTATAGATATCTGGTGAATTTGATCTCAAGAGCTTTGATAGCTCAAGGTTGCAAGCCAGATGGGCTGACATCACACATACACAAATGAACACATGATTGTGGTATTGGAGAGTATAAATATGTTGTTTTGATAATTCAATAAAGGTTGAGATAGTTTTCACATATCCACAGTGTGAGACTAATTCTGTGTGTTGTATCCTGACTTGGGAAGTGGTCTTGTCATGGGCCACTAGTAACCTGTATGCAGTATTCTCTGCCTGTACCTCTTCAGAAGCCATCTTTTGTGCCACAGAGAACAGGAACTACACAATTCTGCTGGGGTAGGTTTGAACTAGGTTCATATCAAGCCACCTTGAAGAAGCAGATTGTGACAGTCATCAACCTTAATGTCTGTTAATGTTAACATCATATTGTACGAATCTGCAATTTTTTTAAAGCTATTTGTGCACTGGTACAAATTAAACATAACATAAATAAAGGGCTTAAAACATGATATTTGTGTTTAATAATATCATGTGAGATCATTCTGTTGGTGTGATGTCATTGATGGGACGGCTATATGAAAAACACTGTGTATACTGTATAGTTTACTTATATTATTTGATAGCACTGCTTGCAGATGACCAAAATGACTTAATGGTTGTGAAATTTGTCTAAAGTAAAACAAAACACAGGTTAATCATTGATAAAAAGGAAAAATAAATAGGATCCATATAATTTCTTCACAATGGCATTCCTCTGCAACCATCAATAGTTAAAATGTTAACTCTTACCATACGTGTCCACACAGAAGAGTATTATGGACTATGTGATGGTGGGTAGCCACATGGTTACTAAATATCACCATCACATAGTACATTATCATCTACTCTGTGGACAGGAATGTTAAAAGTTTTACCAATAGATTTTCACTGAGGAGTGTTTTGGAGAAGGTAAAAATTAGATGTAGTCACTATCTCTAATATATCTTTTCTGTTTTAGCACAAGGCCAACACCCATTTGCCACCATGCCTTCACTTATGCTTAGTTGGAGTTGCAGGGGGTGGGGGCATCGCTGAAGGTGGTGGAGGCATACCAGCTGAAGGAGGAGGAGGCATGGAGGGAGGTTGGATACAGTTCTGGGGCTGATGAGGTTGTTATTGCTACAAGAGTGCGCTAGGTGATGCCCATGTTCAGTTGGATGAGTGAGCTCTGGTTCTGGACCTCCTGTAACAGCCTGGCTATGAAGCTTTCCATCGGGACATTATGCCTCCTCATCTCCCTATAGAGGCTCCTGTCAGTGTGGGTTAACGTTGTTTGCTAGGAAGAGACTCTGGGAGGAAGGTTACCACCATATCCTTCTGCTACTGTACACACACTAGCATTTCCTCCAGCGTAGCTTTGAATGGTGGACTTAAAGATGAGGGTCTGAAGACCGCTGGTTTGGGCTCCTCTGGTAGAGGTGGGGGTGCTGCTGGTGGTGGTGGCACTGGGGAAGTGTGAGAAGTAATATATTTCCAGGAGAGGGCCCAGGTGCAAAGTGGTGTCATTTTATGTTTTAACTCCACCTAACTCCATTTAATTCTGCTGATACCTGCTTACCCCCACTCTCATTATGTTGTTTCGAACACTAGATAATTTTTTGATGCTCTAGATATTGCTGGTTAGCTTCAACATCCAGAACTTGCCCTGGTAGCACTAGTGTTTAAAAAGGCAAGTCATACAACTGAGCATGCACCTTCATGTTATTCATCAGTGTGACAGTTTATTTGAAATAGAACTATTCTCTTTTGGAAACTTGCAATCTACCTGTGTGAACTTTGACTTAAAGACAACATTTTAAAAATAACCCTACATGTCCACAGAGAAGAGGATCATGTGATGGTGGGTAGCCAGCTGGTTAAAAAATACCATCATCACATAGACCATAATCCTCTACTCTGCAGCCAGGCTAGATTATGTTACCATTTGAACCAATAGATTGTCACTGGTGAGTGCTGTAAAGAAGGACAAATCCTAGGTGCAGCCCCAATCTTCTCTGCCTAGACACAGGGCCCCCAACCTCCAAGTGTGCGGGGAGGGGGGCAGTCTCTGTGATGGAGGAGGCAATGCTAGCAGCCAGGGTGTGATGGGTGATGTTGATTCTCAGCTGTTTGAGTGAGTTCTGGTTGTCCACCACCTGGAGCAGCCTGGCCATGTAGGTCTCTATCTGGCCTTTGTGCTTCCTCACCTCCCAATAGAGCCTCCTCTGGTTGCACCTCACGAGGACTGTTGGGAGTTAATGCTGCTTTTGACCACTAGGATTTTGCGTCTCTTTGCTCCCGCATGAAGACCAGCATCTCCCCCATGGTGGCCTTTAACACTGGTCATGGACAATGGAGGTTCAGACAGACCAGTCATTGCTGTGGGAGGAGGCAGCAGTGGTGGTGGCACAGTGGGGAGGTGCTGGGGCCTGCTGGCATCAATGAAGGTGGTGGTGGTGGTAGGCCTTGTAGTGGTGGGAGTCAAATTAGTTTGCTGGTGGGAGGAGGAGATAGTGGTGGGGTAAAGGACAAAGAGTATGCCCAGTAGGAGGGCCAGGGCAGACAATCAATTTGAGGGAGGATGGACCAATGGAGTCAGATGCCACAAGTGTGGCTGAAGGTCCAGCAAGGAATCCTGGTGGGTGGGGGCATTGACACCAACATCTGGCTCAGACTGAGCCAACACACCACCTCTGGCTCCATAGTGGACCCAGACCTTCTGCCAGCTGAAATGAGAAAAGATTGACATATGTGTTAAAAAACATTGCTGTGTTTCTTACTGTCTATATGATATCCTGTTATCTTGAACCTGGATGATTCACTAATTTGCTATTGTATGGAGCTATCATTTTCTCGTTATGATCATTGCTAAATTATTATGAACTTGGTTATTACTGGCTCATAACAATACCTTGATTGCATTTTGTACTCTGCAGCACATGCATACATATACTCTGCAGAACCAAGCAGTTACCATCTCTCAACAATAGTTGATAACATGCTACTGATACCTGTTCCCTCATATATTAGTACACTACACAGCACATCCATCCATGATGGAGGTTTACTCACTTTATTTATACGTAATAAGGTATTTTCTGTGAGTATCTGTCACACATTTGATACAGTCCCCCAATTAGAGGGATATGTAAGCTTCCTAGATTTAAGGAGGAATAGATGATACATGTATCCTTAATGAAAACCACGGAGCTTACATATCACTCTCATTGGTGGGCAGCATTTCCATGGGATTAGTGTTATCTATGTGTGTGTGGTATACATGTTGCGTATTTGTGTGGGAATGTACGCAACATGTATACCACACAAACGCTCATCGCGTGGCTCATTGAGAGCAACGTAATCAGAGCCAAAGCGGTCAGCGGGGGCTCATGATGAGCACGAAAGGTGCTCAGAGGAGCAAAGGCCTCACATTGTGTGGCAAACAGCATTGCCAGCCATTACAATTTTATTACCATCATTTTTGACGGGCAACTAGCTAGTAATGTAATATACACAAGTCCAAAAGTTAAAGCTTATTGTTTTTTTTTGTAGTTTCTCTGAACATTTGTTTCTTGATCTTTGTAAATTTCTTTTTTAGTTCATTTTAGTAATATACACTGCAGTCAAGTTAATTTTCCATACATTGCACTTGTGGCAGTTTTAGAAGCAAATTTGCTAAAATGTCCACTATATTGCCCCATTATATATTAAATGGAACATTGTTTTATTTGTTCAATAAAATACAGGTTGTTATAATCTCTCACAATTTGTGGACATTCTTGCTCAACAATAGTAAAGTTTGTAATGGTAATCACTTGAAGAACTTAAAAGTGATGGTTCTGTTTCATAATCAATAATACCTAATCTAATATTTTATTAATAGCCATAACATCCCCACCATTGTGTAACTTCTTATGTGTATGTATTACAGCACAACACTGCAACCAATGCATTCCTGCAATCTATATAAAAATGTCAGTGTGCAGTTGAAAGGGGATGTATCTATAGTTTAATATGTATGCTATTATTGAATATACAGTATTGGCTTAAGGAATAAGGATCCATCACATGTACAAAAGGTAATTATTAAAAAATATAAAATTCCGCAAAATGTAGATCTAATGAGGAAAGTAGACAAACTATATGAGATGAAGTCCATACAGTATATACACATTTTATATTGTAACTGTCATGTCTCATACTAATTATATATTGATACATAATTGTAAACTCTGGATTGTATCTGAACCATCATATCACATAAAACATTTAATTAGCACTGCTTAGTATATTTGTCTGAAAACATGCCCCTTGATCACAACTAATGACTCTTACGGATTAAAGAGGATCTGAGCGTCACACAAATATATATTTGACTTACGAATTGCCCGTCAAAAAATGACAGTCATAAAATTGTAAGGCAGGTAATGCTGTTTGCCACACAATGTAAGGCTTTTGGTCCTCTGAGTACCTTCGGCACTCTTTGCAAGCCTCTTAACTTGTGTACTTTTGCTCCTCTGAGCACCCTGTGTGCTGATTGTGAGCCCCGCGCTGAGCGCCTCTTTGCTATTTTTATTTTTAAAATTTATATTTTTTATAAGAATTAATTAATTATTAAATAATAAATTAATATACTTTCCCGATTTATAATTAATATATCCAGCAATCAATATCCCGAAGATCAAACAATCGCTGTTGTTTTTCCTGCAACATACAATGTGCATTTGGACTGTTGCTGACCTGAGGAGAAAGTGTCAGCAATGTGGCAAGTGTGCAGTATAAATAGGCTGTGTGCGCGAGGGCAAACCGTTTGTTTAGTTAGGTAAAGCGGAATGGTAATGTTATTAGTTGCTAAAAAAGTGTTATGTGCCCTGCGGTGTTTTGCGTGGTTATGGGTCGTGTAGCCTCGTTTTCGTTTTTTCAGCCGTCATTTTTTTTGTCCCTTAGGTGATTTTCGAGTACAAAAACTCGGCAAAATCGGTTTAAATTTGCGTGCAACCTCACTCCCAGACATCCTGGCTGTCCCCCGTGTTGTGCGTGATGTTTTTTTATGTTTAATTTTATTTTGTGTGTGTTTTGGGATGTGCACGGTTCAGCCGATAACTTCGTATTTTTCAGATCTTGTATTTTTTTTTTCTAAGTCCCGCGGCTTCTAGTTTTTTTTTTCTAAGTCCCGCTTTTTTTTGCAAAGTGTTACAGGCCGTAATTTTTGCCCGGTATTTTTTCAAACTGCTACGGGGCTCGCATTGTGAATTGTATAATTGAGATTTCTTTTGATCTGGTCCCGCAGGTTCTAGTGATAAGCGCCTATGGCGCTCAACTCCACCAGTGCAATGAGCACCTTTGGCACTCATTGTCTAAGTCGTGCGGGTTCGTAGGGATGAGCGCCTATGGCTCTCATCTCCACCAGCGTAATGAGCGCCTTCGGCGCTCTCTACCTTTGGCGCTCCTTGCCTGCAACTGCGGCCCTTGCTGCACGAGCCTGCAAACCTTGGCAACAACCCACAATGCTCACAACTATATATCTGATTCCATGCACTTCTCACAATGTGAATGGAGTTATTCCTACAGAAATGTTTATAACATAATCAAAAAACTATTTACAAAACGGGAATCTTAAGTAATATAGTTAAATAATATCCAAACATGTAATATATTTTTATGTGGCATAGCTACATCACATTATAATGTCTGATACAATATAATTTCCTTTTCAGGCTCATCACTTTAAATTATAAAAACACAGAATATTTTGCCATTCTGCTGCTGTTCTGTATTTTCAGAATCAGACTTTGTGAAAAGCTGTCTCATCTCCTAGGCAACCATGTATAATTCATGTTTCCCCAGAGAAAAAAGGAACAAAGAAATATATGTGTTGCATTTCTAGATCCTGTCCCATGTTAATATGTGTGGTTAAAAATGGCACCAATGTGAATAAATGTGTAAAAATAGAAAATTAAGTGTGAAATATCCTTTGCTTGTTTTCATGCATGCAATATAACCCTTTCTTAAAGATATATATTCCTTGCTAAGGTCGTTTGTAATATCTTACGTCTCCATTCCATGGCACCCTTAAGAAAAGACACTTGCAAATCACTACGGAACAATCACATCACATATTTAAATCTAACCTCCGAGAAATGCCACCCAAGTGCTCGCGATGCCCTTAATTCTAAGCCCCCGATTGCCTGTGCCAGAAGGATTTTAAAAATCACATGCCATCTCTAACGATATTCAGTCTCACTGAAATTTTCTTGGCAGTTTTTCACAGAAGGTTTAAAAAAGCCTATGGGTACCTTTAACCCCATGAAATGGCAGAAAAATCAGCCTGCATACATCAAACCCGACATTATGAAGAAGCTAATGCCTTAACTGTTGAATTTGAGGCTTGATTACTTCCTATGAGTCAGGAGATCATAAGATCGCTCCTCAATACTTTTAACCTATGAGCCTGGGTATCCCTAAATAAAGTTTAACCATGGGGGTCCTTATTGACCGCTGTGGCACACAATATTAACCTGATACCATTAGGGTCGCTAATGTCTTCCATAATACAAAATATCCCTATGGACACCCATAGTACCTAATATTAACACCTATACCATAATAATCCCTATGGACCCCCATTGTATACTAAAATATGACCATGAGGGATCTCATGGACCCCATAACTTACAAAATTAACCCATATACTATGGGGGTCCCAACAGCCCACACAGTATACTAGAAATGACCATGGGTGTACTTATCAATCTCCATGACACCTAAAATTAACCCCTATATTCTTTCTACCCCCATAAGTGTCAATTTTGGACCCCCATTGACCTTAACCCCTCCACCTTTGTCAGCGCATATTGAGGAGGCATCCCATGGACACATAAGAAGTAGTGGTATTAACTCTTTAATTGTGTTGGATTTGAGCAATAAAGCCCAGACAATTAAAGTGTTAGCTTGTTCATAGTGATGACATTTGAAGCATCTAGGCTTTTTAGAGGAATTTGGTGCTTTTAGGGGGGTTAAAAGTACATGTAGGATACTTGGGGCTCTTGGAAAGACTTCCGATTACGGGAGGTGTGTGATAAAGATTTTGAAAATAGTTATGGGACGAGCACTTGAGTCTTTCTGATATTAGGAACATTTGGAGCCCTCATCTGGCATTTGATCTAGTGAATGCAAAATGCAAAAATAAAAAATGGGCAACATGTTACAACTTCTCCATGCAGAGTAGGTTTCTGTAAAGTTCAATAAAAAAGTTTTGCCCTTATTCTTTAGCTAAATTTAGAACATTAGTTTCAATTGGAATAGAAAAATAAAGATAAAAAAGAAAATTTTTTACACAGCTGGGAAACGGGATTTAAAGTTTATACAATTCTAACTTAAAGTTCAAGTTAGAATTGTATAATTTAAAATAATGTATAATAAAAAAACATTTTAATAATTCAATATTTGTTTTTAAATAATTTTTATTGCGGAACCAAGGTTAATATATTAACCCAAAAGCATCAAAAGCAAAACATAAACATTAAAGGTACATCACTTGGGAAGTACAAACATATAATAACTTTTTAATCTTGTTTGAGTATTTTCTTTTTTTTTTTTTAGATATTACCGTTTTGAATTACACATATCATATATATTGCATATTCATGTATGCGTAAGAGCATCCTTAATCAAAGGAAAAAGAGAATATTAAGTAAAGAAAAGCAGAGACTAGAGAAAAAGAAGAAAAGTAGAAGAAAAAGAAAAAGAAAAAAAGGGGTAGGAAGGGTGTAATATATAGCCATGGTTGCCCTGAAAGACTACCCATCGTTTATTATTTTAATCTTGAATCTCTACCATCCAACCTAAAGGGTCCAGGTCTCCCAGAATGAAGCCCATTTTCTATGTGTAGAATGTAGGTCAGCTGAGATAATGCTCATAGATACATTTGAGTTTCTCCAAAACTGCACTATATGTAGGGATCGTCGACTTCCAGGATTTGGCTAGTATAATTCGCACTGCCAAAAACACTTGATTTGATAACAGTTGAGCTTCTTTGCAAAGACCCTCTATAGGAAGGCCTAATAGGGCTAGTATAATAGAGAGTATTACGTTTGAGTACTTTAGTAACAGTGATATGTACCTGGGACAGATTGAGCCATTACTTTAAAAGTAGGTGATGTTGGTCTCTGATTATCACGGGGGACCAATCCTTAGGAGATCAGCAGTTATAGTTAAATCATTATCTAACCACCATTTAAATTATGATAGCCTAATAATCGGTGTAGTTTTCTGGTATAACCATAGGGGGTGAGCCTTGCACCTGGCACTACGAGTGGTATTATTTTGTGATTTTAAGACAAGATCGCCAATAACTGAACTACACAATTGGGGAGGGAAGGAGTGTTAAGTTTATGATGTAAGCTAAGCCATAATACATGGCTAATACAGAAGTCCAGGGATATTTTTTTCAATCTCCACCCACACTGGCAGTTGCTGAACCACTTGGTTATTTGGGCCAATCTAGCGGCTTTACAATGTTTGACCAGATTTTCTTGGAATGAAAACCCCTAGATATTTAATTGGGTGTTTTACCCATTTAAAGGAAAAGTTCCCTACTAGTTGATCTTCTAAATGTTTTTGTGTCTCACTTTTGCTTGGGTTAATATTGAAACCAGAAATGCTGCCAAAAAGCTCAAGAGCATAAAATAAGTTAGGGAGACTAGTCAGTGGTTCAGGAACAGTAAGCATGTCATCATCTACAAAAAGGCTCAATTTGTGTTTTGTCTCTACTACTTGGATACCCTTTATGTTCAGGTTTTCTCTAATAGCAATAGCCAGGGGTTCAATGCATAACGCAAAGAGAAGAGGGGACATTTGGTAGCTGAGGGAATTACAGACGGAAAAGTGGAATTTGGTCTATCTTTTGCCGGGTCTAAAACCTAATTCATGTCCCCACCCACGATCCATGTTGACTGTTGGTAGTCAGACAATAGATCAGTCACACTATGGAAAAATGCTGATTGTCCAGTATTCATATTTAGCAATGAGATTTTACTATGATTGCCCGTACATTGTAACAGTATGAATCTCCCTCCTTGATCCCTACGGGTGGACAAATGTTGGAAATTCAATCACTTATGTATCAAAATTGACACCCCTCTTTTTTTTCGGAAGCGGTAGAATGGAAGGTTTATGTGAAGTAGCTCCCCCAGTATTTTGAGATAAAAAAAAATGTTTTATTGTGTTTCCTGTATTAGACTAATATTTAAATCCCCTGCTTTACTAGTTCGTTCAACACCTGGACATTATGAAAAGCTATTTTTAATGCCATTACTCACCACCTTGATCGACTGTAGGGTCCAAACTATAAACGTGGGAAGGCAGGCTATTCACGGGGACCAGCAAAACAGTAGAAGGCACTTCTCTGGGACCAAAGCAATTGTGTAATTCCACTCACGGGTAAGGGTAGAGAGAACAGAGAATAAGAAGACGGAGAGGAAGGAGACTAGTTAGAAACAATAGAAGAGAAGAACATTATTAAACCAATGTACAGCAACTATAACTTACTTTGCAATTCAATACCCTAATCTTACAGGGTGTAATTAGTTGTAATACAAAAGACAATGCACAGTATAAACTGAATTGAAGAGAGCAATATGCTATCCTCATAAAACCTACGGTGAGGAGCCAGGTAACCTTACGATAAGATAATCAGATGTCTTGCCTAAAAAGAAAAATAAATAAATAAATAATAAAACTGGGAAAAATACACAAAATGTAACCCCTAAGGGGCACATCTTCATGTAACTATTAATAAGTTAGTGACTATATTATTACTATTGGGTTCCCATAAATGGGAGGCCACAATATTAAACTCTGAACCAGTACTATATTTTGTAAGAAATTTTTTAAAATATTACAGCCATATAACTAAAATGTGAAATCTATTATTATTATTATTATTATTATTATCTTTATTTATATTGTGCCAACATATTCCGCAGCGCTGTACAGGGGTTCAGTACATGGCAAAAAACAAACTTAACACCTTATAAAAAATGGACTTCCAAATAGTAGGGGCAGCACGAGAAAAGTCTTGAAGACGGGAGTGAGAGAAGGTGATGAGAGAGGAGGAAAGAAGAAGGTCGTTAGCAGAACGAAGGGGGCGGTTGGGAGAGTATTTTGAAACAAGAGCAGAGATATAAGGGGGTGCATTGTTGTTGAGGGCTTTATATGTTAGGGTCATGATTTTAAATGTTATTCGGAAAGCTATGGGAAGCCAGTGTAGTGATTGACAGAGAGGAGCTGCAGACACTGATCGTTTGGTATTGAAGATGAGTCTAGGATTCATTATGGATTGGAGGGGAGACAGACAAGAGATGGGTAAGCCAGCAAGGAGTGAATTGCAGTAGTCGAGTCAAGATATGATGAGAAAATGTATTAGAATTTTAGCTGTGTCTTGTGTAAGATAATGACGAATTTTGGAGATGCTTTTTAGGTGAAACTGACAAGAGTTTGTTATCGATTGGATGTGAGGAATAAAAGAGAGGACAAGATCCAGTAGAACCCCAAGACAACGGGACTGGGAGGTGGGAGTGACGATGGTGTTGTCAACTGTGAGAGATATTTGAGGAGTGGAAGCTGTAGTAAAGGGTGGAAAGATTAGGATTTCAGTCTTAGACATGTTGCATTTGAGTTGACGAGTAGACATCCAGGAGGATATGCTAGAGAGGCCGTTGTAAACTTGAGCTAAAAGAGAGGGGGATAAATCGGGTGCAGAGAGGTAGATCTGCATAGAGATGATACTGAAATCCAAAGGATTTTATGAGGGTGCCAAGGGAGGAGGTGTAGATGGAGAAGAGAAGGGGGACTAGGACAGAACTTTGGGGAATGCCAACAGACAGAGGGAGAGGTGAAGAAGTGGTGCCAGAGAAGTAGACGCTAAATGTACGATCTTTTAGATAGGATGTGAACCATGAAAGAGCTGTGCCCTGGATGCCAAATGAGTGGAGAGTTTGGATAAGAAGAGGGTGATCAACTGTGTCAAAGCCAGCAGAGAGATCCAGGAGAATTTGACTGGAGAAGTGGGAGAGGGGGATAGATAGGGTGCAGAGAGGTAGATTTGAGTATCATCTGCATAGAGACGATACTGAAATAAAAAGGATTTTATGAGGGTGCTAAGGGAGGAGGTGTAGATGGAGAAGAGGAGGGGGCCTAGGACAGAACTTTGGGGAACGCCAACAGACAGAGGGAGAGGTAAAGAAGAGGTGCCAGAGGAGGAGACGCTAAATGTACGATCTTTTAGATAGGATGTGAACCATGAAAGCTGTGCCCTGGATGCCAAATGAGCGGAAAGTTTGGATTAGAAGAGGGTGGTCAACTGTCGAAGGCAGCAGAGAGATCCAGGAGAATTAGAATGGAGAAGTGACCCTTTGATTTGGTGGTTAGCAAGTCACTTTTGTGAGGGCTGTTTCTGTTGAGTGTTGGGCTCGGAAACCAAATTGGAAGGGGTCAAGAAGGGAATTGGAGGAAATAAATTGAGTGAGGCGATTGTAATCAAGCCGCTCAAGCAGTTTAGAAGCCTGGGAATGTAGTGAGATTGGGCGGTAGTGGGAGGCAGAAGCTGGGTCAGATGAGGGCTTCTTGAGAATGGGTGTAATTATGGCGTGTTTTAAAGAGGATGGAAGCTTGCCAGTGTTTAGGGAGAGGTTGAATAGATGTGTGAGAGCTGGGATAAGTGTGGTGGATAGGGGAGGGATTAGCTGTGATGGAATAGGATCATGTGGACATGTTGTCAGGTGAGAGGTTGATAGTAAAGTAGATACTTCATCCTCAGTTACAGGGTCAAAGGAGTCCATAGTGGAGGAGGGATTGGGGAAGGGTAAGAGCTGGGTGTTGTCGGTTTGTAGAGAGGATGGTGGGATAGGGCCAAGCTGGGAGGAGAGCTCATTTCGGATGGTTTCAATTTTATTTTTAAAGTGGCTGGCAAAGTCATCAGCAGTGAGACAGGAATTGGCAGGAGTTGGGGGTGGGCAAAGGAGGGTATTGAATGTAGCAAATAAACGTTTAGTGTGGTTTGGCAAGATTGAGGGCAAAGAGGTAGGAGCGCAAGTAAACTTGTAGTGGAGAAAGTCTGCTGAAGTGCGAGATTTCCTCCATAGTCATTCTGCAGTGCATGAGCATCTTTGTAGAGCGTGTTTTGTAGTGTGCCATGGTTGTGGATGAGAGTGAGGGTGTTTGCTCGTGATTATGGGGGCAAGAGGGTCAAGGGTGGAGGTTTGAGTAGAGTTGTACTGTGAAGTGGCGATGTCAGGGCAGGCAAGGGTGGTGAGGGGGCATAGAAGGGGTTTTAGTACATTTGAATATTGTTGTGGATTGAGTGCTTGCAGGTTTCTGCATGTTCTGGTGGCAGGATTTGAAGAAGGATGGTGAACAGAAGATGAAGTGAGGTTGCAAGTTAGCAGGTGGTGGTCAGATAGAGGAAGTGAGGGAATGTCAGGGTTGGGGATAGTGCAGAGATTGGTGAAAATAAGGTCAATGGAGTGTCAACCACTGTGAGTTGCTGATTCTGTCCATTTTGAGAGGCCAAAGGAAGAGGTAAGTGCAAGTAGTTTTGCAGTTGTTGGGGAGGTGGGTGTATCAGTTGAAATTGCCAAGAATGAGTGAAGGTATATTGGAGGAGAGAAAGTTAGGGAGCCAGGTGGCAAAGTTGTTCAGAAATTGAGAGGGTGATCCATGCGGGCGATAGATCCCAGCTACTCACAGAGGGATGGGAGAGAAGATGAGGATAGTGTGGACTTCAAAAGATGAGAATTGGAGGGAGGGAACAGGGGTATGCAGTGAAAACTGCAGCGAGAGGATAGTAGTATGCCCACACCTCCACCTTGTTTGTTCACAGGTCTAGGAGTGTGGCTGAAGTGTAGACCACCATAAGAGAGTGCAGCAGGGGAGGCAGAGTCAGATGGTGTGAGCCAGGTTTCCGTGATAGCTAGCAAATTAAGGGAGTTGGAAATTAATAGATCATGAAAGAAGGTAAGTTTGTTACAAACAGACCTTGCATTCCAGAGGGCACATGAGAAGGGCAAAGTAGATGGTTTTTGACAAGTGATGGGAATTAGATTATGGGTATTTTGGGTATTTGCTGCCCTGGGGACTCTGCGTGGCTGACAGCAGGTGCGAATGAGTATGAGTGAGGGGCCTGGGTTATGGGATATATCTTCACAAGCCATCAGAAGAAGAAGAGAGAGTAAAAGGAGATGGGAAAATGACTTACATGAGCATTTCTGCTTTTCAGCTTTAGGAGAGGGATGAGATAGTGACTAGAGGAAGGAGAGGAGCAGAGAAGAGGAGAGGAAAGCATTGAAGGTGAGATAGTTATATTATTAGAGACATGATGTGTAGAGACAGTATGAGAGAGTCAGAGAAAGAGACAGGAGGTTATAATGAGGAAGATGGTGTGAGAAAACATAATGACACTCTGTAAGCATGTTTTCTTGAAGGGTAGTGGTTAGAGGTAATAAGCAGATGTCACTGATTGAACATGTGCAGGTATTTATGCCTCAATATATTAAGTGTAAACAAGGGTGGGTGGGTAGAGGGGCAGGGTGGGAGGGGAGTGCATTCAAGTGGACTTCTATGGCATATGCTAGATTGCAGTATCTTTTAAAAGTATCTATAAGTCAAAACAAGGAGTTATTTGAGTGGGTGGAGATATTGGGGCAGTAAAAGGGATGAGTGAACACAGAGCATTTCTTGTTTACAAATAAGCAACAGTATATCATGACAATAGCAGTACAATCTAACAGTAAAAAGTCTATCTCAGCAATTATCATAACACAGATGTTAATAATATTAAATAGTCAGTTGTAGAGGTAGATATGGATCTGGTGAGAAGTTGTTCTTCTGAAATTACCTTAGATTGCTTTAAACTGCATTCAGGTGGACTTCTATGGCATATGCTGGACTGCAGTATGTTTCAAAAGTATCTTAGATTGCTTTAAACTGCATTCAGGTGGACTTCTATGGCATGCTGGACTGCAGTATGTTTTAAAAGTATCTTAGATTGCTTTAAACTGCATTCAGGTGTACTTCTATGGAATATACTGGACCGCAGTATGTTTTAAAAGTATATTAGATTGCTTTACACTGCATTCAGGTGACTTCTATGACATATGCTGGACTGCACTATGTTTTTAAAGTATGTATAAGACAAACTCTATAATCCTTGCATGGAAATGAGCAGAGTTCAAACTTTGCTATGCCACAGCGGTCGGGAAAAATATCAGCATAGATACTAAATTGTCCAACATCAACCTCTGGAATGCCTGTCTTGCTGCCTTCATGAAGAGATCTTTAGTCGTGTAGTAGTAGAATCTCGAAATCACATCTCTAGGTCTTTCACCAGAAGAAGGGCGTCCTGCCAGGGCTCTATGAATGTGATGTATTCTGAAGGCTTCTTCCTCTAGATTAGGCAGCAGTGTTTTGAAGAGATCCAATATATAGTTGGGGAGATCTGTTATCGTTTCTGGTAAGCCACGTATGCGGACATTTTGAAGGCGGGATTGGTTCTCTAGATCCTCATGTGCATATTGGAGTTGTCTTTGTTCAACCCTCAAAGCAGCCACCTCTCCCTCCAATTTGTTTTGCACCTCCAACAGATCACTGTATTTTTGCCTCTATTTCAGTCATCTTGGAATCAACTGCATTTATTTCCCTGTGAGGTCTGCCGTAACCTTCTGGATTTTCCCTGTAATCCCTGTCGTGAAGGAATAAATCAAATCCTTCAGATCCTGGATATCTTCTTTTGTGCTTGGTGCTGTGGGTTCTATAATTGATGTCAGTGAATGTTTAGGCGATGCAGAAGGTTGTTGGGTCGTCTGGGGGCTTGTTCTTGTCATGCAATAGTCCTGTATGGATTTAGATGATCTCCTTTTTCAAATACCGGCCATCATTGATCCATAGAAAAGATATCAGGGAATAAATTTAACACAAGATACTTCTGACCTTTACAAAGTGAATTTTTCACCTTTATATAAGAAATTAACAGATGACCTTCAAAAATGGAATTCATGTAAACTATCGTGAACAGGACGCATTAATGCCGTCAAAATGAACACACTACCAAAAATATTATATTTTTTTAGAACCTTACCTAACCACATTATTTATAAAGATCTGGAGAGATTTCAAAAAGCTATTTTTAAATTTATATGGCAAAACAAATCAATTATGTAGAGAATCAAAGAATCAGGAGGTCTAGCTTGCCCCAACTTAAAACTCTACTTTAAAGCAGCCCAAATTGCATTTATATCACAAGCACACTCAACTGAAATTAACCCTTATAAGTGTTCATTGAAAATCAACAAATTAAGTCATATAGTTGGGATAATGGCCTATGGACTCCTACTCCATTACCCTCCTATAAATTAAAAAACAAATAATATCATGATAAAACTATCACTAAAAGAATGAAGAAGTGAAAATGTCAAATGTCAGCTGATGTCTTTCCCCACTAACCTCTACATTAATAAGTTCACAAAATAATATTAATCTGGGAATAAATTCCAAAGCTTGGTGGTATACGTTTAAACTAAACTTTAGAGCTTGGATGTCAGGAGATCAAATACTCAATACAGAACACTTTAAAGAAAAATATCCAACATCTTCCAAATAATTATTTAATTATACTAAAATCAACCACCAAATTTCAAGAATGATAAGGAAATGGGGATCACTGAAACATACGTGATTTCCAAGAATATGTAAACAAACCCCACTTACATTTTATATGCGACACTTAACATGTGTAAACGAAGCTAAGAAAAAAGAACACCTACATTATATATCATACCAATTTAACCTCTTTAATGCAGGTAGAAGATGTAAAAACATAGATTCAATAGTAATCAAACAAAATAATATAATAGAATATAATAATTTATTGTACACTATTTAATCATCAATACATAATTTAAAAATATTTAAAAATTATATAAATTATATATATTCGCAGCAGTTAACGTCACTGGCATTAATTCAATATTGCAGTACCAACAGTTGGTCTAAAATAAGTTGATAAGTGAACAATATCTACATTGTATAAATTCCTAAAATGATTTGGTGGTAGCAGAGACCACCAATTTACTCCTTTATACTAAAGCTAATATAATAAAGAAATCTAAATACACTAATACTGATGGTGGAACTGGGGATCCACCAATTACCCCTTAACCTAAGAAGTGAAATCTGGCCTGCTCTACAAAACCTAAAGTGCTAATACAAAAACAGCATAGCTGAAAAAGTGCATGAAGTGCTCATATAAAGTGCAATATGAATCATTACAAACATTTTAATAACCAATACCTATATATAGTGACGTCCCGAACAGTTCGCCGAAGAACTATTCGCAGCGATTTTCGCATGTTTGCGTTCGCCGCGAACGGCGAACACATGCACTTTTCGGTTCGCCCCCTATACTTTATCATTGAGGAAACTTTGAACATCATTTATTTTATTTTATAATTTTTTGTGTGTAATCTATGCCTGCCTGCCAGCGTGTGTGTGTGACAGGCTAACACCTAACAGCTTATATTGTGCTTATTTTCACTTGTCATACCTGGTGGTGTAACATAAATTGAAAACAACCATTTTTTTCCTGTAATCTAATTTCAGTTGCCTGCCTGTGTCAGGCTCACAGCTTATATTGTGCTCAGTGACATAAAACAACACTTTTTTGACTGTAATAGATTGAATAGCAATTGCCTGCCTACAGGCGTCTGTGTGAAGCCTATTGCATCTACTCTGCCAACTTTTGCCAGTGCACAGTGATACGTCATATCTGGTGCAACCGTAGCTTGCACGCATAGTACCACTAATCAGGAAAAAAAATGACAGTTAGAGGCAGGCCACCCCGCAGGGGCCGTCGTGGTGCTGTGATTCCCTTTGGCCCTAGAATACTGCCCAGTTTTCAGAGACAACGTACCCTGAACTTGAAAAGTTCTGAGGACATTGTTGACTGGCTAACACAGGACACCCAAACTTCTACAGCTTCCGCTCGGAACCTATACGCACCATCTTCCTCCAGCTTAGCTTCGGGCACCTCTCCAGTTACCACTCGCCCGCCTGCCGCCACCACCAACACTAGCACCACAGCCGCTTCACTTGATCCGTCAGCAGAGTTATTTACACATCCGTTGGAAGAAATGAGTGATGCGCAAACATTAGTGCCAGAGGATGTAGATAACAGGGATATGTCCCAATCAGGCAGCATTACACACATGGACGTACGGTCTGATGATGATGATGTTGTACCCGGTGCTGCTTCCTTTGTTGAGTTGTCAGATACAAGTGAAGTGGTTGATGATGACGATGCGTCCGTGGATGTCACGTGGGTGCCCGCTATAAGAGAAGAAGAACAGGAGGAAAGTTCAGATGGGGAGACAGAGAGGAGGAGGAGACGAGTTGGAAACAGGGGGAGGTCGTCGCAAGTAGCTAGTGGCACAGTCATACAGCATGCATCGGCACCCGGGGTCAGCCAGACAGCCCGCCAGTGAACGCATGCTGTTGCCACCACCAGAATGCCGTCATTGCAGAGCTCAGCAGTGTGGCAATTTTTTGGTGTGTCGTGGGAAGTCCAACACCCACAACATCTTTGCGAAGGCACATGATGTCACATCACAAACGCCTATGGGATCAACACATGAGTACAAGCAGCACACAAAGTCAAAGCCGCCATCCTCCTCCTGGTCCAGCATCTTTAGCCACGTCAACCACTGCTGCCCTGCTTGCCCCCTCTCAACCATCCGCCACTCCTTGTCTCACCCTGAGCAGACCCTGCTCATCTGCCCACAGTCAGGTGTCTGTCAAGGACATGTTTGAGCGTAAGAAGCCAATGTCACAAAGTCACCCCCTTGCCCTGTAACTGACAGCTGGCTTGTCTGAACTCTTAGCCCGCCAGCTTTTACCATACATGCTGGTGGAATCTGAGGCGTTCAAAATAATTGTAGCTATTGGGACACCGCAGTGGAAGGTACCCAGCCGAAATTTCTTTGCCCAAAAGGCAATCCCCAACCTGTACTCGATTGTGCAAAAGGAAGTAATGGCATCTCTGGCACACAGTGTTGGGGCAAGGGTCCATCTGACCACTGATACCTGGTCTGCAAAGCATGGTCAGGGCAGGTATATCACCTACACTGCTCATTGGGTAAACCTGGTGATGGCTGGCAAGCATGGAATACGTGGCTCAAATTTGAAGTGGGAGGAACGACCAAGCAACTTTTTCCATCTCCCGCTTCCAAAAATCCATGCCATATACACGTCCCCTGATAGTGGACGTAACAGGGATTAAACTGATAGGAATAGTACTACTTAACAGTACACACCTTATAATAACGCAGACAGAGGCAAAGCGTATAATCTTCCATGCTGTGCAGTGGAAGCCCCCAGACTCTGACCTGTGTATAATATTCCATGCTGGGCAGTGGAAGCCCCCAGACTCTGACCTGTGTATAATCTTCCATGCTGTGCAGTGGAAGCCCACAGACTCTGACCTGTGTATAATCTTCCATGCTGTGCAGTGGAAGCCCACCGACTCTGACCTGTGTATAATCTTCCATGCTGGGCAGTGGAAGCCCCCAGACTCTGACCTGTGTATAATCTTCCATGCTGTGCAGTGGAAGCCCCCAGACTCTGACCTGTGTATAATCTTCCATGCTGTGCAGTGGAAGCCCCCAGACTCTGACCTGTGTATAATCTTCCATGCTGGGCAGTGGAAGCCCCCAGACTCTGGGAGTCTGAAGATGAGGAGTCAGAGGAGGAAGGTGGCTTTGAGGAGGTGGAAGACCAAACACAGCAGGCGTCCCAGGGGGCTTGTTGTCACCTTTCGGGGACCCTTGGTGGCTGGGTGGAGGAAGAGACCTTCAATGACATCAGTGAGGACAAGGAACGGGACATGGCTAGCTTGGTATCCAACCTTGTGCAAATGGGGAGTTTGCAGTTGTGCAAAGGGACTGTTTGCGGTTGTTTGTGGTGCATTAAACGGGGAGATTGGTCTGTTACGGTGAAGCGGGTGTAACCCTTACACTACCTGATCGATACAACATCATACCTGATGTTTTAAAGCATGTTATTCCAAACAATTTAGGAATGTTAGGTGATTTATGTCCTTTATGGCTTAAAACCAGACTCTGCATCAACTATGTAATTTTCCGTGGGAGTTTTGCCATGGATCCCCCTCCGACATGCCACAGTCCAGCTGTTAGTCCCCTTGAAACAACTTTCCCATCACTATTGTGGCCAGAAAGAGTCCCTGTGGGTTTTGAAATTCACCTGCCCATTGAAGTCTATGGGGTTCGCCGATGTTCGCCCGTTCCCGAACATTTGGTAAAGTTCGCGTTCGCTGTTCGCGAACCCAAAATTTGATGTTCGCGACATCACTACCTATATACAGTGCATCTGTATAATTAAGACCAATATGTCAAAAAGTATTAAGATATTAAGCCAAATGAATATATTGCCAGGAATTGTATATATGTTGAGTTCATAATACTTCCAGTTTGTGGAAAATCCATAGGTGTTTGGTGATGTTTTGTGTGTTTAGGGTCCTTTAGCCTCATTTTCGTTTTGTTCGGCGGCCATTTTTTCTCTAGCTTAGGTAATTTTCGGGTGTCTAAACTCCAAAATGTGGACTTAAAACGAGGTGTAACTTCACTTGCAGAGTTCATGATTGCCCCCCCCCTTGCTGTGGGTAAGCTTTTTATGTGTTTGTTGTGAGTATTTATTGTGTTTATAATGGGCTGCGTCCCTGTTTTCGGATCTCGTATGTCTTTTTCGGAAAATCCGTAGGTGTTTGGTGGTGTTTTGCGTCTTTAGAGTGCTGTAGCCTCCTTTTCGTTTTTTTCAGCAGCCATTTTTTCTCTTGCTTACGGGATTTTCAGGTGTCTAAACTCTTTTATTTGGAGTTAAACTGAGGTGTAACTTCGGTTTTCGGGGTCCTGGGTGCCACCCCTTGCTGTAGGTAAGCTTTTTATGTATTTGTTGTGTGTATTTATTGTGTTTTTCATGTTTTCATGTGCACAGGTTTTGGGCGTTTTTTGCGAGGTTGTAATGGGTCGTAAAGCGTCTCGTACTTTTGTTTCGTAACTCTGTAAATTTTGCGAGGTCCCCAGTGGCTGGCAAGGAGCGCCTCCCTATAGGAGCCCACAGCATTAGAAACAGCCCGCATGCTCACAACTATACATGTGATAATTAAAGGATAGTATCAACATTCAAATGTAGTTAGAAAAGGTTAGGGAAACACTTATCATATTATTGAATAGTCCGCAAACAGAATATCCAGCGTGGTACGCTGAGAGACATCAGTGTTCTCCGGTAACGCCGGTGACGTCAGAGCTGCGACACAAACAGGTTGATGCGCTTGTTTAGCGTCACAACACTTCCTCAAGGACCTGTTGGAAGTGGGCATCTTGCCAGTCCTTTATAGTGATTGGAAGGGGGAATGGCTTCAGATATTAACCATCCAAGGTCTGAAGATAATGCAGTGTATTGCTTCTATGTTATGTGTGCTGCATAATTATTGCTTCATTACAGACTGAAAGGAAAGTCTTGTTTATTTAGAAATTAATGTATAAATAATGAAAGATTAGGAAACAATCCAATAAATAGACATATACATATGATAACTTATTAGTAAAGTTACTGAACAATATATGACATGTTCCTTTAATATATCCATCCTTATATAGATTATAGTGCCTTATGGTAAGAACATAGTACTAAATATTATTTGTATCCTATATCTCAGGGATACAGTACAAATTGTATACAGATACCTTAATGCACCATATCCTGTAAATTCTAGAATGCTGAAATTGTTATTTGTATGCAAACTATCATATTATATTGAGTTTGAATCTCAACACACTATAATATTAAATGTATGAAATTTTATAAACAGACCTGAATAGTCTTAATTATAGGTTTAGTGCTGTTAATGTAAAGTCTAAATAAAGTCTAAATAATTGAAAAAACTGACTGCTTGCTCTAATTAAACTGAATATTGTGATCGTTTGCTCCTTGGAAGTGATGACAAGCAAGCGGAGTGTGAGTTCTTGTCAGAAGTGAAGGAGTTAAAACTAATTGGAGCAACTCCCCTTTAAAAGACTGGAAAGCAGACATGGAAAGGTGGGGAGGGGCTGACTAGGCCCTAGGCAGGTGTGCTGCCAAGAGAAGCAAGCCCAGAGTGGAAGGTGATCTGCTGTGGAAATACAGTGAAGTTGTGAACTACCCTGTAAAGGATCGCCAAGTGACTGTTACTGGGAGAACGGGGACTACAGCAAGTCGTGTGAGCTGGAAGATTGACTTCAGACTCAGGAGGTGAAGTCACAAGGAAGCCACATAAGTGAAGGGGATTAGTGAGGAATCCCAGGCAGAGTTTGCCTTAAAGGCCTAGGCACGGTTGTTGCTGAAGTATTATGCCCCAGGGAAGAAGTGAAGATAAAGGGAAGTTAATACAAGTGAGTTTGTGTATGCAAGGGTCCCTGGGGTGAAGCATACGGGAGAGACGTGCAGGCCCTATGCTTCACCCGCAACTGTGTCCCAGAGAGGAGAGCTGTGTCCCAGAGAGGAGAGCTGTGTCCCAGAGAGGAGCGCTGGGTCCCAGAGAGGAGCGCTGGGTCCCAGAGAGGAGCGCTGTGTCCCAGAGAGGAGCGCTGTGTCCCAGAGAGGAGCGCTGTGTCCCACAGAGCGAGAGAGGAGCGCTGTGTCCCAGAGAGCTGAGCTGTGACCCAGAGTGGAGCGGTGTTCCAGAGGTTGCTGAAGAGGGCGACCTAATCTCGCTGGGGCCCTCACCTGTAAAGAGACTGTTTATTTCCTGGCCACAAGGTGACACTACCCAAGTTAAAGGACTGTTTTCAAGCTGACCACCAGGTGGCAGACTACCCAAGTTAAAGGACTGTCTACAACCTGGCCACAAGGTGGCATTCTCCCACCTCGCGGAGAAGTAATTGTTTTTTTTAAGCAGAGCTACGGCTACCGATGTTATTTCTTTCTTCAAATAAACCTATGTGCTGCACTTTCAAGCCGGTATCAGCCCTTCATTCAAGAAACCACCGCTATATGCGGCCATCCTGATCACAATATATATATATAATATTGCCATAACCACTCTTATAAAAATGGGTCAATCTAGATAATCACACTTATTTCGTATCTGCCAATGTAATAAGTCTGGATGACTAAGGACTATACGTATGAAAGTTATTATTATTATTGTCACCCTACAAGGACAGATGTTTTTAAGGTAATGTAGCCAATAGAAAGATACTTAAAACCAGAATATTTACTGTATACGGATATTACCATCATCCTATAGTAATAAGTCTGATGTCATAATAGCCTGACCATACAAATGATATTATAAGAATGGCATAAAACTATTATTTTCATTTAATCCATAAAGAACCACTGAGTTAAGTAATGTGTTTAGCTTTAGTATAAAGGAGTAAATGGTGGGCTCCGCTACAACCAAATAATTTTAGGGATTTATACAACGTAGGTGTTCTTCACTTATCAACTGTATGTAAGATAATTTTAAAACAACTGTTGGTACTGCAATATTGAATTAATGCCGTTAACGGTCACTGCTAAGATTCTATTTACCTTCCTCTGGACTAATTAATAATAATAAAATAAAAAAAAAACATTAAATAATTGATTAATAATTAATTAACAACTAATGAATTAATAGTTAATCCGCATATTGCAGATCAAAGGAGATCTTAAAAGGTTGAACTTGATGGACTGAAAGTCTTTTTTCAACCTTAAATACTATGTAACTATATATAATTGTTTAATGTTTTTATATTACCCGTATATACTCGAGTATAATCCGACCCGAGTATTAGCCGAGGCACCTATTTTACCACAAAATACTGGGTAAAATGAGTGACTCGAGTATAAGCCGAGGGTTGGAAATGTGCTGCCCCCTTTGTCCCCCATCCCTCTCCCGTGTCTCTTCTCCCCTCTCCCTTCCCTGTGTCTCTTCCCCCCCTCCCTTATCACCCTCCTCAACCCCCCCTCCGCATTCTCAACCTCCCTCCTCATCCTCAACCTCCCTCCTCATCCTCAACCTCCCTCCTCATCCTCAACCCCCTCATCCTCAACCCCCCTCCATAACCTCAACCTCCCTCTTCATCCTCAACCCCCCTCCTCATCCTCAAACTCCCTCCCATCCTCAACCCCCTCCTCAACCTCCCTCCTCAACCTCCCTCCTCATCCTCAACCTCCCTCCTCATCCTCAACCTCCCTCCTCATCCTCAACCTCCCTCCTCATCCTCCCTCCTCAACCCCCCCTCAACCTCACTCCTGAACCCCCCATCCTCATCCTCCCCCTTCAACCCCCCATCCCCATCCTCCCCCCTCAACCCCCATCCTCATCCTCAACCCCCTCCTCACCCCCCCCTCAACATCAACCTCCTCCTCAACCCCCCTCCTCAACCCCCATCCTCATCCTCAACCCCCCCATCCTCATCCCCCTCCTCACCCCCCTCAACCTCAACCCCCCTCCTCAACCTCCCTCCTCTTCATCAACCCCCCCTCAACTTCAACCCCCCTCCTCAACCTTAACCTCCCTCCTCCTCATCAACCCCCTCCTTAACCCCCCATCCTCAACCCCCCTATCCTCATCCTTAACCCCCATTCTCATCCCCCTCCTCACCCCCCCACAACCTCAACCCCCCTCCTCAACCTGAACCTCCCTCCTCCTCATCAACCCCCTCCTCACCCCCCTCAACCTCAACCCCCCTCCTTAACCTCAACCTCCCTCCTCCTCATCAACCCCCCTCCTCAACCCCCCATCCTCAACCCCCATCCCCCTCCTCACCCCCCCTGAACCTCAACCCCCCTCCTCAACCTCCCTCCTCCTCCTCATTAACCCCCTCATCACCACCCCTCAACCCCCCTCCTCCTCATCAACCCCCTCCTCAACCCCCTCCTCACTTTCTCCCCTCTAAATACCTCCCCCTCGCTTACCTGCTCCTTTTTTCCGGCCTCTGCTCCGTCTTGACCCTGGCGCGCATGTGACGTCACATTCGCGCCGCGTCATTAGCATATACCGGGTGCCGGCACCCGGTATATGCTAATGACGCGGCGCGCATGTGCCGGCACCCGGTATATGCTAATGACGCGGCGAGCATGTGACGTCACATGCGCGCCGGGGTCAAGATGGAGCAGAGGCCGGAGAAGAAGCAGGTAAGTGAGGGGTAAGTATTTAGAGGGGAGAAAGTGAGGAGGGGGTTGAGGAGGGGATTGATGAGGAGGAGGGGGTTGAGGATGAGGAGGGAGGAGGGAAAGAGACACAGGGGGTAGAGAGACACGGGGGGGGGGTTAGAGAGACATGGGAGGTTTATAGAGACACCGGGGGGTTAGAGAGACACAGGGGGCTAGAGAGACACGGGGGGGGGTTAGAGAGACACTAGGGGGAGTGACTCGAGTATAAGCTGAGGGGGCCCTTTTTAGCCTTAAAAAAGGGCTGAAAAACTTGGCTTATACTCGAGTATATACGGTATGTATTTTTGATTAAATTGTGTACAATAAATTATTAGATTCTATTATATTATTTTGTTTGATTACTATTGAATCTATAATTTTACATCTTCTACCTGCATTAAAGAGGTTAAATTGGTATGATATATAGGTGTTCTTTTTTCTTAGCTTCGTTTGCAAATAGTTTTACACTTTTTCACAGTAATAGGTACATATAATACTTAGAATTTGGTATTTACCGCTATTTCTACTTTTGATCTTTTAAGTACTGCCTCCCCATAGTATACTGTCTCTCTTCGTATACATAGACACTTAACATGTACCTAAATTAACAAAAAACTAAATATATGATAAAATGGGAACAGGATGTAGTGATCTCTTGGAATCTTAACAAATAGGGGAAGATAAATACAAACTTTTCAAAGGGCCCTATATATTTCATCTATTTGGAAAGAACCATCAAAGTTCTACATAGGGTATATCTTACACCTGATAAATTAAACAGATTAAATCCTCAAACCACCGCACAATGTTTAAGAAATTGTAAAACCATAGGGACATTTCACCATACATTGTGGGATTGCCCCATAATACAACACATGTGGATTATGACCAGCAACCTAACCTCCACTTTTCCCAATATTACTGTAAATCCTTCTATAGGACTATGCCTATTAGGTATACCAATACCAAATGTAAATAAACATCACAATAAATCGCTACAATTCTTAATGTTAGCTGCCAAAAATCAAGTTGCCAAATGATGAAAGACACCATTATTATATAGCAAAGAAATAATTCAGAAATTAAACTACATAAGGATCTACGAAGAAATGACACATGCAATGAATAACACTCTTCCGAAATTCACAAAGATATGGGATTGTTGGATTAACTCCACTCATTCCAATTCAATTAATTAAACTAAGGAAATCCCGAATTACATATGCAAAAGTCGCAAGAGGAGAAATAACCTTAAGCTGCAGAGCTGATTCTCGAACACAAATCTGCTGGACAAAATTATAACATTATAGTTGATATAAAGAAAAATCAAAAGCAAAACTAGTTTGTTTTATATGATATTAAAATATTATATTTTATTATTTAGTTAGAATGTTATTATATAATAAATGCAATAAATAAAATAACACTTGTTTATCCTAGTTACATTCTAGTTACAAGGTCCAAATACAATATAGAAAATATAAATACAATACATTACATTATAAATGAAAACCAGAAAAAGATGTTGAAGGAATCACAATGTTGTTTACGCTTTAGACTACGCCAAAGAAATTAATGTTTCACTCAGTAGATTGTACTGTTTTGACCTGCAAGTCATACTATATTACTTAACTGAAAGGTAATTGACATTGATGATAATAAAAACGATTGAAACAAAAAAAATTATAATATGTGATATGAAGTTATATCTTCAATTTTGTTTTTCATGGGGAGTATCCTCTTATACAGGATGTGCAGGTTTTTGTGTGGCTTAATCGAACAGATTTAACAGTCCTTCGATAAAAGTTCAATAATATGAGAGTTGATGAAAGTTATTAAGTTTAATTTTTGTGCAACTTGGCTGTTCAAGCTTGTCCTCCATGTGTAGCAGTTAATTAGACTCTCTGGTGTGTAAAACATAAGATGGCAGACAGTATTTCTGCCGCAGATATTATAATATGTGGTATGAAGTTATATCTTCAGCCAGATTTTCAGTCGCATGCCTCCACTACTTGCCTCGATTTGCAAGGCTCGCAGTCACATGAAAGTCCTGCGTGCCTCAACTGCTCGCCTCACTTCTCCAGGTGAGCAGTGCAATGAGAGCCTTTGCAGCCTAAGTCCTGCTTGGTCGATGGCTTGCCTCGCTTTGCAAGGCTCGCAGTTGCAGCCCTATGTGCTGCAAAGTATGACCAACATTGTAAGCATTCCGGAAACTGACAACTATTATAGTGACTAGAGAATTGCCCGTCAAAAGATGACGGCAATGAAATTGTAAGTGAGCTAATGCTGTTTGGTGTATAATAATTAATAAATAATACATTAATAAAGTAATATACTTTACCTATTTTCAAGTAATATGTGGAGGAAGAATTCTATTGAAAAGCTGGCAATGTGTTTTGATGTTGCTGCAGCATTAGTGGTGCGGAGCTGCTGTGTAAGCGTGCTGAATGTGTGCAGTGTAATAGTGTGCGTGCGCGAGGCAAATCCGTTAGCGTAGCTGTGTACTTGCGCATTGTTTAAGTTATTGTTTTAAAATGGTGGCTAATGTGTGGTATGCGGCCGTGGCGGAATATCCGTAGCTGTTTTGTGGTGTTTTGCACGTTTCTGGTGGTGTTTTGCCTGTTTAGAGTCCTGTTGCCTCATTTTCGTTTTGTTCGGCGGCCATTTTTCCTCTCGCTTAGGTGATTTTCGGGTGTTTAAACTCAGAAATTTGTACTTAAATCGAGGTGTAACTTTACTTGCAGAGGTCCTGGGTGCACCACCTTGCTGTGGGTAAGCTTTTTATATGTTTGTTGTGTGTATTTATTGTGTTTGTAATGTGTTTGGGGTCGCGTGGGTTGCGTCCTTTTTTTCGAATCTCGTATGTGTTTTTCGGCAATTCCGTAGGTGTTTGGTGGTGTTTTGCGTCTTTAGACTGCTGTAGCCTCGTTTTCGTTTGTTTCGGCGGCCATTTTTTCTCTTGCTTAGAGAATTTTTTAGTGTCTAAACTCTTTTATTTTGAGTTAAATTGAAGTGTAACTTCAGTTTTTGAGGTCCTGGATGCTCCCTCTTGCTGTAGGTAAGCTTTTTATGTATGTGTTGTGTGTATTTATTGTGTTTTTTATTTTTTCATGTCCGCGGGTTGCAGACGATTTTTGCGAGGTCGTAATTGGTGGTAACGTGTCTCGCTACGCCGGCCTGCAAGCGTTAGCAACAACTCACATGCTCACAACTATATATGTGATTAGTGAAGCTTTTCTAAACATTACAGTACTATGGAGTAAGTCTGCAAACTCAGCATATATACTAGATTTAACAATTAACAATTAATTTGAATACTACAGATCAGAGGAAATCTTAAAAGGTAGAACTTGATGGGCTAAATGTAATTTTTCAACATCAAGTACTATGGAACGATGTAACCAGGGTAACATATAGCACTCAGAGGATTATTGCTTAGGCTCCTGGCTGGCTCGCCAAATGTTAGAGAAAAACATTTCCACACACCCGACATTCTACTCCAAAACCCAGTCATGATACCATAACACAGAGGCCTCTGATTTTCTTTAGTTTATTAGATCATACACGTGGATCAGCAGCAGAATATCATTCTAAATGTCTGCTACTGACTGACAAATACACAAACAACACAGACCTTTATAGTAATTACATACAGAAAATGGTACATCCCATTACCACCCTCTAGAAAAATGATACAGTCCACCAACACCCATCACTAAGCCAGTAAGATATTATTTATATTAGTAGACCAATAAATGAAGAGGCATGCACATATCATGCACTGAAAGCATGCATTGCAAACATCACTCCATTATTGCAATCTTGTGTGCATAGGTCAAGTATGTTATTCATATATTATCCTTGGCTTCGACCTTGTGTACTGGTAGAGCACAATTTTTGTTTAGACTCTATAATTGTTTATGGCTTCTAGTAAACTTGCTAAATCATGGGACATGCAGATTTAAGTTTACAGAGCTTATGGCCTGCAATGGAAAAGTACTGTTTAGTGCTTACATATAGCCAAATATCACAACAAAAGTTATGAATGCTATATATACTAAATAATGTATGGATATTTGTATTTCTCCACAACACTCCCCCCTATGACAATGAAAATCGTCATCAAAGGAAAAAATTACAAATATGACAAAGTACAATCTTAATATACATTTCACATATACAACTAAAATAACAGAAAAAATTCTAAACACAATGGGAAGCAGAGGCATGATTTTCAGAATGGCCCCTAAAGGATCCAGTCAGATGAGTTTCCTACAAAATGGAGATATTATATCTCACTGAGTCTTTTGCACCTTTTACCTTAATACCTTCTTAAGAAGAGCATTGCAAAAGAAAATCAGAACAATAGATAGCAAACATAAAAAAACTATACAATTTGAAAACAATTATATTAGTCCAATATGATCCGTGGAAAAATGGAAAAGTCTCTCAATAATGCAATGCATAGCACAAAGTTCACAGTCCAGATATTAAAGTCTGTTGAATGAAAGCTTTACAATCGGTGATTACAAAGCACAAACAAGAAGGAAAATCAAATCCTGATGAAAAAACAATAAATCCACGAAAATAAGTCTGGATAAAAATAAAGATAAATCCAAAAAATAAATCAAGATAAAATAAGTGAGCACCTGCTTGACCAAATCCATGTATATCCCCATTCAATTGTGAGCTCGCAACTCACTCGCCGACTGCTGCATTTCCTCAAGTGGGTTAAGGGCTCTTGTTGGCCTCCGTTTGCAATGTTATTCAATTGCTCCAGGTTGCGAGTTACGATCCTGAGCCAGCTTCGTAAACCATGCACTGGGTCAGAGCAGTTGTGCACAGGATGCATATCAATTCCCCGGAGCCTGTATTTGCCCATTTCGCATCAGTGAATAGAAGACAAGAATCATAATTACGACATGCAATCAGACTCGCAAGACTTCAAAAATGAAGAATTATGAAAATGAATGCCAATACTGTACTAGTCCATATGGGTGGCCTGATATGTATTAACTCATTGATACCCAAGATCATTTAACCCTGAAATTACACATAAACATAAAACTTATTTCCTGCAGGCTTGAGACTGTTGTGCAATTAATCATAATGTATGTCATCGTTCTCCCCGTAATTTACAGTGCAGTATTACAGTTTTATTTGTATTTACAGTGCTACGAATTGGTGTTAATCTCCTTTACAGGTCCTCTTTGTCCTGCATTTGAGATTGTGAGCTGGGATACGTTTGAAAAAGTGGGCGGGATCGAGCAATGGATTTGCGATTTAAGCACTGCGGAATTGACAGACCAAAGGCTTCAGAGTGGTGTAGGCTCCGAGTTGTACGGCCACCATTTTTGCACTGCCTTAAATCGTAACTCGATCGGTGCCTGCAAAAAGACGCCAATTAAATAGCAAAATTGCCTGCAATTTCTACTTGCGAGTTCAGATCTCAAATGCGCAGAAATTGAATGAGGCTAATAATAAGGAAAGAGTCCAATGGGGTGGATGAAAATATCCATATATTCTGTTATATATTACCATAATATACAGTAGTTCAGATTATAGATATAAAAGTCCAGATATGTAAAATAAATCACAATGATTAATGCAGACAAATAGCCTCACTTAATTCTCTAACCAATTACCAATAACTAGGCCAAAGAACCAATTTCCCTTTATACTTATTGTATAATGATGCATTTAGATGATAGATGTAATTCAATAACCAATACATTTTGCACTGATATCTATAATAATCTGGAGAAGGCATGTCCAACTTCAAGTAGGCTGTGATCTACTATCCAGTATCAAAACTGTCAGTGATCTACAGTACACACACATATATATGTTTCCTTCTCTCTCACTCTGTTTTTCGCTCTCCCTCATTCACACTCATTGTCCCTCCTTCACTCTCTCTCTACCTTTATGCTCTCTCCTTCATTCTGCCTCCTTCTCTCTTTCTCTCTCTCTCAATGTCTCTTTTACTCTTTTCTTCTCTCTCTCCCTCATTCTCTCTTTCACATGCTTCTTCTCTCTCTTTCACTCTCTTTCACACTCTCCTTTACTCTCTCTTTCTCTCTCCTTCACACTCTCTTTCTCTCTCCCTCCTTCACTCTCTCTCTCCTTTACTCTTTCCATCTCTCCCTCCTTTCCTCCACACACACTCCCTCTCTCCTCCACACACACAAATACGTTCTCCCTCTCTCCTCCACACACACACACTCTCTCTTTCCTCCCCCACATACTTACACTCACAGCAGGCTTCAGCAAGGTCATGCGATGCTTCCCCTTCGTTTGGAGCATGATGTACCAAATGTTCTCATTTGATCGACCGGTCAATCGTGATCAACGTGTTGGACATGCCTGATCTAGAGTTTATGCAAGATACATTTTTATTTAATTGCTCTCCCCTATCAGATGTTAGTACGCACTAGATACTAGCAAGTTGACTAGAAACAGGTGCAGAAGTGTTAGAAGCCAAAGGAGAGTAAAAAGAATGACAGGTATAGGAAAAAGTGGAAAAAGTAAAAAATTACAAAACAATGAAAACATATGCTCATACAAACTTCATACAAACCCAGTCTTACACATCACACTTAGCTAGGACCCTCTTTGTCCATACAATAAACAATAAACAGGTGGGTCACTTGCTTCTGGATAGTGAGATCCCTTGGCCAAAAGCAATAGGCTACCATTTGCTGATATTCATGCACACAGGGACAAGGAGTATGTAACTTTCTCACAGATCTTTACATCTTTAGAGGCTTTGTCTTTTGTCAGCAAACTCTGTATATGTTTTGTCATTATTTTCATTTTTCGTCATTAGGTTAATCACTTGGTAGAGACTTTCTCCCATCATATATCAGGGCATGCTTGTCTTTTCTCTTTGTTACTCTCTTTCTTCTTCTTCTTTTTTGCAGGCACACTCTTGCTGTCATCTTCTTCTGGGGTAGGCAAGTGTGACCAAAAATAAAAATCCAAACGTACAAGATCTGTCATTACAAATATATACCTACCAAAAAATTTTCCCTAACTGTAAAAAAATAAATGTAACTTATGCATAAATCTATATTAAACAAGAGGTGATATAAACTAAAATCAATTAAGTTAAAATCTAAATCATGCAAAGCTAATAAATATATGAAATACTTGTAAAAAATATTACATTAGGACAATTTCAATACTACAAAAAAAAAAAAAAAAATCTTAGTTGACATTTCTGACTATCCTGTACGCATATCATAACTCATTAAAATATTTTCACCTTGTTAATTGTTATCTTAAAACCTTAACAATTATTATCATGTCTCTGGAATAGGTTCCTGTGCTCCTAAATATTACTCTAAAAATAGTATACTTCACTCCTTCTATAATTGTACATGGGATCATATCACATTGTACATGGGATCATATCACAATTTGTTCTGGTAAAACAAAGAGAAACTGTTTTTTTTTTCAACAAAACAACTCATCGCATGACCTTGGAAGTGAGACAGAGCTTTCTGAATTCACAGAATCTTGGCCAGTATCCAGTAATTAAAAAAAATATCCAATGATTAAAAAAAAAAATTATAGCATGCAGCTTCAATGGATTTAATGATTTACACATTAGACTCTTATAAATGGTTTCAACTGTAATAAAACCTTAAATAATCTCTATTTTTAACTTTTTTTCAATAATCCATTTTTTTAACAATTACAAATCCTTACTTGTAAATAAAAAAAAATATTTAACATAAGTAGGAACCCGATCTAAAAAAACATTTTTAGCAATTAAAAAAAAAAACTAAAAAAATATATGACATAAAACCAATTTCTCAAATTACATATGACACTTTTTTGGGATAAATCCACAATATTTTCTATAATCAAGTATAATTTCATTGAAATTACTGTTTAACTTACTCATTAAATCCTTTATCTCACCGATATTTCCATATTCCATATTAAAAATCATTATTACACTTGCAATAGGGGTTAAGCTAATACTGGTGCAGAAGGTGCAAAACTCCTGGGACCACAACAGGGTAGGTCACTCTCTCTACTAGCAGTAAATAACAACACAGTACTTATTAGGTGGGCAGGTAGACGATTACTCTGTGCACGGCCTATCAGATCTACATAAGTAACTCATATAAAAAAAATAATCACACATTTTGAAACTAGAAATATGGGCGTATCAGAAGTCTTATTCCAAGAAAATGCAGTTTAATTAGCTCTCTTCTTTCAAATAAAAACACACTATCTTTGAGGAGAGAAAAAAAAACTTGCAACATGCTACAATTAAAATACAACTAACTTAGAACACACAGCATGCTCTATACAAAGAAAAAAAGACATAAGATAATTCACAGTGTTCACACACAGCTCTTAATCTAGTTCACATACTTCCAGAACACATATTCCAGGTAACGAACAGAACAGAGGGACAAACCCTCATTTTCTCTTGATTTCTCACACCTCACTGCACACAGCACTCACACTCAGTTCTCACAACACATACATGGGCTCAAATAATTTGTAGCCAACAGTACATTTTGTTACTCCAACCAGGGGAAATTGATTAGCAAATTACATTTCTAAAAAAATCAACAACAGCACCACTTCTAAAACAAAAGTCTAGACAACGCTCTCCTTTATAGGGAGGCTAACCTTTACGCCTTTATAGGGAAGAACACCTTTATGCCTTTTAAAGGAAGGGCTCACCTTAAAAGGGAAGGCTCACCTTTATACCCTTATCTAGTTTAATTAATTATCACCTTCACAGGCACAATATGTTAATTTAATTCTACTTCTGTTAATTTCACAATTTTATTAATATCACTAATCAGCATTTTTTGGTTATCAACAACAAATAACAAAAAAATTAATCATACCAGGTTTCGGGTAAAAATCAGTCTGGGTGAGGTAAATTTTTTGTCCATCACTCCTACAAGCTCCAATCTCCCTTGGAAGGGATGCATGACAAGCAATCCTACACACAGATTTTCACCAAGGCAGCTCTGCTCATCTTCAATTTTGGCTATGATCAGTTGTCAAGCGTCCCGCCATGAATTCCTGAAGGCTTTGGGGTGTTACCTATGGACAATTCCTGGCTGGCTTCACAAATGATGAAGAAAAACATATCCACAAACCCTGCCAGTAAACGTCTGTATCTGTTTCTTCATCTGTTATCATATGTTGTCATCAGGATAGGCACTTGGTAGAGACTTTCTCCCATCATATATTCAGGGCACGCTTGTCTTTTCCTCTCTTTGTCTTTTCTTCTTTACAGGCACCCCTCTTGCTGTCATCTTCTTCTGGGGTAGGCAAGTGTCTCAAAAATAAAAAACAAAAATCCAAACATAAAGGAAACTTCCATACATACTTTCAACCAGACATCTCTCATCATTTGACGAGGCCAAGGCCAAGTAGTTGCACTAATTGTCCATAACACTGTGGGGGTCCCAACTGTGGGGGTCCATGATTTAATACGAACGCTACTGGAGCAAGTGCCCCAAAAGTAGCAAATTGAAAAGTTACTTGCATGTAACAGCCCCGAATTGAATGAGGCCCATAGTGTCTAGAAACAGAGCTATCAAAAAAGATTTAATTGAATTTAACCTGCATACAGAACTGAAAACTAATATTGCCTGGAAAATGTGGGATGACTACATAGAAACACTTAACTAACTTATGGCTCTCTTCTTCATTCTGTAATCAGTGAATTTAAAGATTGATATGTATTGATGGAAAATCAGGATGTATGTTTATGTTTTGTATGGTTTTATATATGTATTTGTGAGTTTCATGTAAATTTTAAAAAATAAAGAAAATGCTCCTTTTGTGCACTGCATCTATGTTATTTTACATTATGTTAAAAAGAGGAACATTTTCCACTACTGTCGTTAAAATATAATTTGTAGTATCAGTCAATATTATTTTCATTTGAAGTGCATTTTCAAATTCCTAGCCCATTTCTACAAAGCAATCCCCTCCATACCTTGCCACTATAGTCTCCCTCTATGGGCCTACTATTTGAACCGTTTCAACATTAACAATATAATATTTTAAATAACTACATATTTTTGTGCTTCTAGAAAGTTTTGCATATATAAATGCATGTTATATGTGAGCCTGTATACATTTATTCCAGTTTATTTTTTATTTTTAAATACTATTTATATTTAATTAATTGTAATGCTTTCCATGCAAATTATTTTTTTTATTATGTCAGTGTTACATTATACAGAGAAGACTAATCAGAAATTAGTATGTTGTATGTCAGTGCAAAATAGGCACAGCAAAATAAAGGAAGATAAATAATGTTTCCCCTACATGAGTTATAACACTTGAAGGTCAAGAACTGAACAGAATAAAATCAAATGGTTCATGTGAGTCATACAGTGCTCAGGTGGAGTACGTAGCTTATGAAATGCATAAGTAATGAATTGCATCTACATATTGCTTTTTTTATGTAGAGTTTTTGTTAATTAAATCATTTAATAAAACTTATACAGAATGCATTCTTGTGGAAAAATAATATTTCTAAGCAAAAGAAGAACCTAATGTCAGCTGGAGTTGCAGCAATGAAAAATGTTCTCACCTTGCTGTTAGAAAATCTATGGACCTTGCAAGCATGTGAGCTGAAACTAAAATCCTGCAAAGCTCCTAAAAGAGGACATAAATAAAAAGTTGGTATTTGCTTTTGATATAAAGCAATAAACTACATTGTTCTATATGAGGCATTAAAATATTCTAGTTTCAAATTTATTGAAAGAAGTCACGTGCAAAAATCTTAGTGTATACATCACTGTAAAACAGGCGCATAACATTTGCTTACTTTGTTACAAATAATTAACACATTTAAGCTGTTTAGTTTTGTACAGTAGGTGAATACATTTTAGAGAACCAAGTTAAAAAAAAGCTTAATTTATGGACTACAAGCTTTGGAAACCCCACTATCCTTCTTCATGTCCACATTGCACTTGCTGATTGGTAGTCATTAGTATACTATCATAGAGGGTATGATCGATTATTGAGGACGTGTGTATAGAGACATTGTTGGAGAAACGGGGGTGACATCCCATAATGAGTCTTTGTCCTGTTTAGAAGTTGCAATAGTGTATAATAAATCTCCTTTTTTACATATTTATAGATATTTATGATGGACCTAGGTGATAAAGCTGAATGTTTGTCGGGAGCAGCAAATTCCAAAGAATATTAGTATGAGTATGCTATAATACCCCCAAATATAGCTGCAATGTGAGGAAATACAATTATTGATCCAGTAGAAAATGCAGCTACGCATGGTCAAGTTCTAATTAGTTGGGATGATTTTAATGTACCCTGAATTAAACTGGATAAATGAGACCTAGCTAGATTCATTTAAGGCGAGCAGGTTCTTGAGTACACTCAGGGTTCATTATCTGGCCCAGGTTGTACAAGAGCCTACTAGAAATGAAGCTATCTTAGATTTACTCATCACAAATAATATTGATATAGTAACAAATGTTGGAATAGGGCAACCTATGGAAAACAGTGATCACAACACAGTCTCGTTTGAGATTGAATTAAAAAAACAAAATTTTAAGGGGCCAATGAAAACTTTTAATTTTAAAAGGGCAGATTTTAACGGTCTAAGGGCAGCAATACAAAGTATAGACTGGGACAGAGAACTGGCAGGTACAAATACTTAACATAAATGGACAACATTTAAATCCTTACTAAATATACATACACATCGGCATATACTGTGTGGGAATAAAAGTAAAAGGAGTAAATCCCATCCAATGTGTCTTAACAATGATTTAAAGATCAAGATACGGAGTAAAAAACAGGCAGTTAAATTATACAAACAAGAGGGGACAGAGACTGCCTTACAGGAATACAAGGAAATCAACAAGGCTTGCAAAAGGGCGATTAGACTGGCTAAAATAGAAAATGAAAAATTAATTGCAAAAGAGAGTGAGACTAACCCTAAAATATTTTTTAAGTATATTAATGGGAAGAAGGAGAGGAAGGAAGCTATAGGAACATTACAATGTGACACAGGCCGTCTGATAATTAGTGACCAAGAAAAGGCAGATGAGCTAAATAGGTTCTTTTCTTCGGTATACACAAGGGAGGTACAAGTGGTTGGGACACGGCAACATAATGGGGCTACACTACCTTTGCCGAATAATTGGTTAACACAGGAAGTAATCCAAAAGAGGTTGGAAAAAATAAATGTTAATAAAGCCCCAGGTCCTGATGGAATACATCCAAGGGTACCAAGGGAACTGGGTTCTGTAATAGCCAAACCACTATATTTAATTTTTCAAGATTCACTCAACACAAGGTCTCTACCAGATGACTGGAGAAAAGCTGATGTGATACCTATATTTAAAAAGGGAGCAAGAGCAAATCCAGGGAATTATAGACCAGTGAGCCTCACTTCTGTAGTGGGGAAGCTTTTAGAAGGGATAATAAGGGATAATGTACAAGAATATGTCTATTTGAACAGGATTATAAGTAGGAGTCAACATGGATTTATGAGGGATAGGTCATGTCAAAAAAATCTAATTAGTTTATATGAGGAGGTTAGTAGGAACCTGGATCAAGGCAACTTAGTGGATGTAGTATTTTTGTATTTTGCAAAGGCTTTTGATACAGTGCCACATGGGCGACTATTGTGCAAACTAAGAGATACAGGAGTTGCAGTAAATATCTGCTGATGGATTGAGAGCTGGCAAAAAGACAGGAAGCAAAGGGTTGTTGTAAATGGAACATACTCGGATTGGACTAATGTTGTAAGTGGGGTTCCTCAGGGTTCAGTATTAGGTCCTCTCCTTTTTAACATATTTATTAATGTCTTAGAGGTAGGATTAGAGAGTGGTGTCTCCATTTTCGCTGATGACACAAAGTTGTGCATGGTAATTAAATCAGATAGTGATTTGGTTTCCCGCCAAAGGGATTTACATAAAATTGAGGAATGGGCATCTAAATGGCAGATGAGATTTAATACAAATAAATGTAAAGTTATGCATCCGGGAAGGAAAAAAAGCCATGCAATTTATAATCTTAATGGAGCAAATCTAGATGTATCAGACATTGAAAGGGATTTGGGAGTGCTTGTGGACAACCACCTAGGTAACAGTGCTCAAAGCCAAGCAGCAACTGCAAAGGCAAATAACATATTAGCATGTATAAAGAAGGGTATAGAAGCCAGGGAAGCAAATATAATTCTGCCACTATACAAATCTCTAGTACGCCCTCATTTAGAATATGGAGTACAATTTTGGGCACTGCTTCATAAAAAGGACATTTTAGAGCTGGAAAAGGTACAGAGAAGGGCAACCAAACTAATAAGGGGAATGGAGGGGCTAAGTTATGAAGAAAGACTAACCAAATTAAACATATTTTCTCTAGAAAAAAGGCGTCTAAGAGGAGATATGATTACCTTATATAAATACATCCAGGGGCAGTATAAAGATTTGTCAAGGGAGCTTTAGGTTTCAACTGACAAGAGGACATCCCTTGAGGTTAGAAGTAAAAAGATTCCACCTTAAAGAAAGAAAAGGGTTCTTCACAGTAAGGGTGGTTAATCTGTGGAATTCTGTACCAGAGGAGGTGGTGACAGCGGATTCGATAGATAACTTTAAAAGGGGACTGGATTTATTTCTAATTAAAAAGGGAATTCAGGGTTATCATGGATAATTAGAGAGGCCTTATTGATCCAGGGAGAAGTCCAGTCACCGGTGTCTGGGATCAGGAGGGATTTGATTTTTATATATATATATATATATATATATATATATATATATATAAATGTATTTGTTTTTTTTTATACAACTAATTAATTAATATTTAATTCGCATATTACAGATCGGAGGAGATCTTGAAAGGTTGAACTTAATGGACTGAAGGTCTTTTTTCAACCTTAAATACTATGGGCCCTATTAAATTCCAGCCTCGTAAATAAGAGACTTCTACTTAAGCCCTGCTGCTGAGACTTCTACTTAAGCCCTGTAATGCTATTACATTAGCCCTGCTGCGAGCAACGTATGAGCTACGTATCAACACTGCGTAAATGTACATGAGGAGTGACAGCCGGCGATATGATATTGCAGGCTCCCACTCCTCATCAATTGCTGCAGGGGTCCTAAATGGGACCTCCGCAGCAGTCCCCCACATAAGCCCTGCCGTGGGGGTACTCCAACTACCCCCCCCCGGCACCTAAAATTAACCCCCACTCTATGCGGGGGTTTCCATCGGGACCCCCGAAGTGTCCTCACATTAACACCTTGCTGCAGGAGTCCATAGGGACCCCCGCAGCCCCCACACATTAAACCCTTGCCCCCGCTGCATTTATGACTTTTAAATTCCCCGCGGCGGCTCCTTAAATGGCCCGCGGCACACTATTAGGCAACCCCAGCCGCGGCACCTAAAATTAACCCCCCTTTATGCTGGGGGTCCCCATCGGGACCCCCCAATTGTCCCCACATTAACCCATTGCAGCGGGGGATCCCCGATCTGCATAGATCAGGCCCCCGCTGCATTTAAAAGTTTTAAATTCCCCGCCGTGGCTCCTTAAAGGGCCTGCGGCACACTATTACGCAACCCCGGCCGCGGCACCTAAAATTAACCCCCTTTATGCTGGGGGTCCCCATCGGGGCCCCCAAAGTGTCCCCACATTAACCCCTTGCTGCAGGGGTCCATACGGACCCCGCAGCCCCCCCACATTAACCCCCTGCAGCGGGGGGCCCCGATCGGCACCGATCGTGACCCTGCTGCATTTCAATTTTAAATTTCCCACCTTGCGGGTCCTTAAAGGACCGTAAAGATCCTGAAAGGACTCGCAATAAAAATATTAACCCCAGGCAACTATAAATAACCCTATAACTCATGAAGGTCAATACAGACCCCATAAGGCCTTAATTAACCCCGTCACGCATGGTGGTCAATACAGACCCCCATAAGGCCTTAGTTAACCAGGACACTAATGAAGGTCAATACAGACCCCCATTAGTCCTTAATTAACCCCGTCTCTCATGGTGGTCAATACAGTCCCCCATGAGGCCTTAATTAACCCTATAACTCATGGTGGTCAATACAGACCCCCACAAGGCCTTAATTAACCCTATAACTCATGGTGGTCATACAGACCCCCTTAAGCACTTAACTAACCCAGTCACTCATGAAGGTCAATGATCAGCCCCATATGGCCTTAGTTAACCAGTGTCACTCAATGAAGGTCAATACAGAACCCCCCATTATGTCCCTTAATTAAACCCCGTCACTCATGGTGGTCAATACAGACCACCATGAGGCCTTAATTAACCCTATAACTCATGGTGGTCAATACAGACCCCCACAAGGCCTTAATTAACCCTATAACTCATGGTGGTCAATACAGACCCCCATAAGCACTTAATTAACCCTGTCACTCATGGTGGTCAATACAGACCCCCATAAGGCCCTAATTAACCCTGTCACTCATGAAGGTCAATACAGACCCCCATAAGGCCTTAATTAACCCTATAACTCATGATGGTCAATACAGACCCCCATAAGTCCTTAATTAACCCTATAACTCATGGTGGTCAATACAGACCCCCATAAGGCCTTAATTAACCATATCACTCATGAAGGTCAATACAGACCCCCATAAGGCCTTAATTAACCCTATAACTCATGGTGGTCAATACAGACCCCCATAAGGCCTTAATTAACCCTATAACTCATGAAGGTCAATACAGACCCCATAAGGCCTTAATTAACCCCGTCACTCATGGTGGTCAATACAGACCCCCATAAGGCCTTAATTAACCCCGTCACTCATGGAGGTCAATACAGACCCCCATAAGGCCTTAATTAACCTCGTCACTCATGAAGGTCAATACAGACCCCCATAAGGCCTTAATTAACCCTATAACTCATGGTGGTCAATACAGACCCCCATGAGGCCTTAATTAACCCTATAACTCATGGTGGTCAATACAGACCCCCACAAGGCCTTAATTAACCCTATAACTCATGGTGGTCAATACAGACCCCCATAAGCACTTAATTAACCCTGTCACTCATGAAGGTCAATACAGACCCCCATAAGCCCCTATTTAACCCCATCAGTCCCATAAGGGTATATTATGACCATTATGGGCCTGTTACAACCCAACATTAACCACATAAGTGCCATGACGGTCCTCAAGGACCATCATGACACTAACTACAAACACTACACTATAACCACCAATAAACCATTTAATCTAATCTAACCAGCTCTACACTAATCTATTAACACTTACACTATCTACCTACACTACCTACCCCCTAATAAACCTCCCCACCACTCTAATTACAAAAAATAAAAAAACCTACCTTACAAAAAATAAAAAAACCTACCTTACAGAAAAAAAAACTACAGTACAGAAAAAAAAACCTACAGTACAGAAAAAAAAACCTACAGTACAGAAAAAAAAACCAAATACATTACAACCCCCCCACTACAGAAAATAAAAAAATTCACACCTGAAAAGGAAAGACAGATATACACAATACAATACATACATACATATAATACATTACATACATTACATTACATATATTACATTACATGCATTACATACATTACATACATTACATAATACATTACATACAATACATTACATTACATTACATATATCACATATAATATATTACATATATTACGTTAAATACAATACATTACATTACATAAATTACATATAATATATTACATATAATATATTACATATAATATATTACATATAATACAAATCAAATACCCCCTATCTATCTAACATACAATCTATTTAATATAAAATAAATCCTAACTATATCAAATACATCCCCCTATCTATCTAATATACAATAAATCCTAACTACATACATAGACCCTTATTCTAAGCTAAAATAAAATAATTACAGTCTTAACTACATACACAGACCCTAATTCTAAAATAAAATAATTACAGTCCTAACTACATACACAGACCCTAATTCTAAGCTAAAATAATTACAGTCCTAACTACACAGACCCTAATTCTAAGCTAAAATAAAATAATTAAGACCACTTACATTTAAGATGTTGCTTCAGATCACTAACCTAGGGGTACAAAATAATTAGTACAAAACATTAACATGAAATAAATAAACATTATATACATTCTAAATAAACCTTTCCATCATGTCCCGTCATTGTTTAGCTCTTCCGGCGCGGCCCTGTTAAAAAAACACAATACATTAATACATTAATACAATATACAAACAAGAAATAAAATAAACATATAAACATCTAAATATACATTTAACTTACCTTCCTGCGATGTCCCCGGCCTCCTGCCCTTCAGCCCCGGCTGGGCCCCGGAACCATCCGCGCTCTAAAAAAAAAAAAAAAACTAACGGAGATCTGCACTCGCAGACCTCCCCGACGCTAATGAGCCTACCGGAGTCTTTTCCGGGAGGAAATTGACAATGGCGGCTTGTGATTGGCTGAAAAAGCTGTCAGCCAATCAGAAAATCAGAAGTCGTTAATGTATGAGCCAATCAGGATGCGCAGATGTCTTCTACCTATCACTCCGTGGGGGTGTATCCCATAGTGATTGGGTGAAGGCATCTGAGCCTTGTGATTGGTTCCGATAAAGATTGACAAGTGCTTTAGCCAATCAGGGTGGGATATTGGGGTGTATCCCATCCTGATTGGCTCACACATTGACGACTTCTGATTGGCTGAAATTGATAGACAGCTTTTGCCAATTGCCAATTTCCTCCCGGAAAAGACTCCGGGAGGCTCATTAGTGTCGGGGAGGTCTGTGAGTGCAGATCTCCGTTAGTTTTTTTTTTATTTATTTTTTTTAGAGCGTGGACGGTTCCGGGGCCCAGCCGGGGCTGAAGGGGAGGAGGCCGGGGACATCGCGGGAAGGTAAGTTAAATGTATATTTAGATGTTTATATGTTTATTTTATTTCTTGTTTGTATATTGTATTAATGTAATGTGTTTTTTTAACAGGGCCGCGCCGGAAGAGCTGAACAATGACGGGACATGCTGGAAAGGTGAGTAGAATATTTAGAATGTATATAATGTTTATTTATTTCATGTTAATGTTTTGTATTAATTATTTTGTTTTGTTTTACCCCTAGGTTAGTGATCTGAAGCAACATCTTAAAGGTAAGTGGTCTTAATTATTTTATTTTAGCTTAGAATTAGGGTCTGTGTAGTTAGGACTGTAATTATTTTAGCTTAGAATTAGGGTCTGTGGGCCTCATTCTATTATCGGCCGCAGCCGTTGCGGGGCCGCAAGGACCGGCCGCAAGCTATTCGGCTATTCTATTCCCTTACGGCCGGGGATTCCGGCAGGCTTGCGGCCGGTGCCTTGCTATCTCTTGCGGCCGATCGCGCCGGAGGAAAGCCTTTGATCTAAAACGGCCGCAAGAGATTTGCAATTCAATTGCTCCGGGAAACCTCTCTGCAAGGCTAAAAACGAGCCGCAGTTACTTGCAGGAAAAAGGTCTCGCTAGCACCAATTAAGCACATAAAATAGCTCAAATAAAGCCATCCTGCACTTTGAGAAGACTATAAAGGGATTTTAGGTGTTAGAAAAAATAGCACATAATTATCCTGTACTCAAATCCGTAAAATATTTCATTTTTAATATCCGTAAAATATACATGTAAAAAGTCCAGAGTGCTTGGAGCACCTCAGACACACCCCCGCCGCAGCCGGCAAATAAACAGTTAATTTGAACTCGGGTTTGGGCAGATGTGCAAGCTTGAGAGGGGGTTACTATTAATCCTCATGTCCCCCAATATGATCCCTAGCATTTACAGAGCTGTACAGTGCAGGCTTGAATTTATTTTTGAGTTTTTAGATTTCACAGATTACGGCCGGTTCCAAGATATGCGGCCGGCCGTAAAAGGAGATCCTTGCGGGGCCGTATAATAGAATCGCGAGTTAACTGAACCCTCGCAAGGAATCGCAGCCTTACGGCCGATTTACGGCCGATAATAGAATGAGGCCCTGTGTATGTAGTTAGGACTGTAATTATTTTATTTTAGAATTAGGGTCTGTGTATGTAGTTAGGACCGTAATTATTTTATTTTAGCTTAGAATAAGGGTCTGTGTATGTAGTTAGGATTTATTGTATATTAGATAGATAGTGGGATGTATTTGATATAGTTAGGATTTATTTTATATTAAATAGATTGTATGTTATTGTATGGACCACTGTAGCAAGGGGTTTATGTGGGTACACATCGGGGGTCCCGATGGGGACCACCAGCATAGAGGGGGGTTAATTGTAGGTGCCGCGGCCGGGATTGGGTAATAGTGTGCCGCGGCCCCTTTAAGGAGCCGAAGCGGGGAATTTAAAACTTTTAAATGCAGCGGGGGGCCTGATGTATGCAGATCGGGGACCCCCCCTGCAAGGGGTTTATGTGGGTACACTTCGGGGGTCCCAATGGGGACCCCCAGCATAGAGGGGGGTTAATTGTAGGTGCCGCGGCCGGGATTGGGTAATAGTGTGCCGCGGGCCCCTTTAAGGAGCCGAGGCGGGGAATTGAAAAGTTTTAAATGAAGCGGGGGCCGATCGGGGACCCCCGCTGCAAGGGGTTAATGTGGGGGTGCTGCAGGGGTCCCGATAGAGACCCCTCCAGCATGGGGATGTGTATAGGGAGCAGGGGGGAGCCTAACACTGCTGTCTCGGGCTGCTCCGAGGCAGCACATAGAGGCTTTAGGATCCCATGCTTGCACTTTTTGTGCCCGTAGGGATTCTTACGAAATGCGAGAATCGCTCGTAGATTTAAGGCTGCGTGTGACTACGTAGCTCTCTCGGAGCCTATTCTTGGCCATTTTTCGTAGTCATATCGCAAGGCAGGCTGCAAGAGATTCGGTACTCGTAAACCGCAGAAAAAATGCCTTTTGCGAGCACCGAGAGAACTACGAGGGATAATTTATTGGGCCCAATGTAACTATGTAACTATGTAACTGTAATTCTTAACGTTATTGTTTATCCCTTTTACCTATAATTTTCCTACTTCCATATCCCATTTTCATTTTTCCTTCTTTTCCTATATTTTCCCTTCCCTGTTTTTACTCTATTGTATAAATTCAACATTGTGTACTGCATTCTATTTGTAAGATAATGCTTTACTTTGTCATATCAGTACAATAGTTTTCTTGTCTTGTATTCTCTAATTCTTTTATTTTCCCCTTATGTACTGAAATATCAGAAGGCTCAGGAACTGGAGTACTACATTTTATACCTAGTTGACATTTTACATTTTACATTTTTGCTCCATTGTTTTCTCTGGTGGTCTAGTGGTTAGGATTCTATGTTTTCACCACTGCAACCTGGGTTTGATTCCTGTCAGGGAACCAAGATGTCACACCACCATGAAGCCATGCAGGGTTGGGCCTGGTCAGTACTTGCATGGAAGAACACCTAGGAATACCAGGTATATACCAGAAATACCAGCTGTATGCTGTAGCCCACTGCGGACCAGGCAACCCACTCCAGTATCTCTGCCATGAATACCAAGTGGATCAGCAATGTGTGTTGCAGTATGTGAGGTCATGGAGAGTTGGACATGACTGAACAGTACAAATGCACACACATACAGTGCCTTGCAAAAGTATTCGCCCCCTTAACTTGTTACATATTTTGTTACATTACACCTTTAAGTTCAATGTTTTGTTAATTTGAATTTTATGTGATGGATCAGAACACAATAGTCTAAGTTGGTGAAGTGAAATGAGAAATATATATACAGAAAGCTTTTTTTAGAAATAGAAAACAGAAAATTGGCATGTGAGTATGTATTCACCCCTTTGTTATGAAGCCCAGAAAAAGCTCTGGTGCAACCAATTTCCTTCAAAAGTCACATAATTAGTGAAATGATGTCCACCTGTGTGCAATCTAAGTGTCACATAATCTATTATCACATATACACACCAGTATATACACAAGGAACTCTCCAAACAAGTAAGGGACAAGGTTGTTGAGAAGTATAAGTCAGGGTTAGGTTACAAAAAAATATCCAAATATTTGATGATTCCCAGGAGCACCATCAAATCTATCATAACCAAATGGAAAGAACATGACACAACAGCAAACCTTCCAAGAGACGGCCACCCACCAAACCTCACAGACCGGGCAAGGAGGGCATTAATCAGAGAGGGAGCACAGAGACCTAAGGTAACCCTGGAGGTGCTGCAAAGTTCCACAGCAGAGACTGGAGTATCTGTACATAGGACGACAATAAGCCGTATGCTCCATAGAGTTGGGCTTTATGTCAGAGTGGCCAGAAGAAAGCCATTACTTTCAGCAAAAAACAAAATGGCACGTTTTGAGTTTGTGAAAAGGCATGTGGGAGACTCCCAAAATGTATGGAGGAAGGTGCACTGGTCTGATGAGACTAAAAATTAACTTTTCGACCATCAAAGAAAACGTTATGTCTGGCGCAAACGAAACACATCACATCACCCAAAGAACACCATCCCCACAGTGAAACACGGTGGTGGTGGCAGCATCATGCAGTCGGGACTGGGAAACTGGTCAGAGTTGAGGGAAAGATGGATGGTGCAAAATACAGGGATATTCGTGAGCAAAACCTGTACCACTCGGTGCGTGATTTGAAGCTAGGATGTAGGTTCACCTTCCAGCAGGACAATGACCCCAAACACACTACTAATGCAACACTTGAGTGGTTTAAGGGGAAACATAAATGTGTGTAAATGTGTTGGAATGGCCTAGCCAAAGCCCAGACCTTAATCCAATAGAAAATCTGTGGTCAGACTTAAAGATTGCTGTTCACAAGCGCAAACCATCCAACTTGAAGGAGCTGGAGCAGTTTTGCAAGGAGGAATGGGCAAAAATCCCAGTGGTAAGATGTGGAAAGCTCATAGAGACTTATCCAAAGCGACTTGGAGCTGTGATTGCCGCAAAAGGTGCCTCTACAAAATCTTGACTTTAGGGGGGTGAATAGCTATGAACATTTACTTTTTCTGTTATTTTGTCCTATTTGTTGTTTGTTTCACAATAAAAAAAACATCTTCAAAGTTGTGGACATGTTCTGTAAATTAAATGATGCAAATTCTCAAACAATCCATGTTAATTCCAGGTTGTGAGGCAAAAAAAAACACGAAAAAAATGCCAAGGGGGTAAATACTTTTGCAAGGCACTGTAAATACTAGATTGTGTACTGCATTCTATGTATAAGATATTGCTTTACTATGTCATATATGTATAATTGTTTTATTTTCCTGATGCTTTCCCAATAAAATAAAGTTTAAAAATAAACTTTCTCTGTTTCAAAACTGATTGAAAAATCTTTATAAAGGAAACATAATTTATATTAGGATAAGATGTTATTGAAGTTGGAGCTTCAGCTGATTATGAAATACCAGACCCCAGACTGACTGTTGATTCAACATTTTGCAAGCTGGCTAAAATAATACAATTCATTAAAGCTAAAAAAGCTTTATTTAAAAACATACAAACATATATATATATATATATATATAATATATAAAATATATATATTATACTAGCGACTTGCCCGTCAAAAAATGACGGCAATGTGATGTATATGTTTGTGAAGTTGTTTAGTTATTTAAATATATTTTTGACCCTTGTAAGTATTGTGATATGAACATGTATTTTTGTAAAACGTTGATGTAATGGTTTTTTAAAATGAAATTTGTATCTGAAGAATTGTTCACTTTAATATACATAGAATCCAGAGAAAAGTAAAAAGTAAAAAGACTTTTTTAAACGTGCCGAATTTTAACATGAAGTTTGAAATATATGTAAGCAATAACCTTGAAAGTATATATTTTTAAAATTGAACTTTATTTTTTATGTAACTTTGTAATTTTTGCAAAACATTTGTCTAATTTTAAACATTATAAACAGGAACATAGTAAATACAGTTTGTAACATAATTTTGAATTAAAAGTATTAACATTTGAATGTAAAAACAGTTTAACTTTAAATTAATCAGTATTAACATGCAATTTATATCAGAATAATTGTTAAGTTTAATATACATTGAATGTAGAGGAAGGCATAAAGTAAAAACTCTCCTTAAACCGTACGTAATTAAAGTAATTCATTACTGAGCACATAAACTGGCGATAAACATTAATGTAGGTAGTAATCTTAAGATAACATAGAATATTTACATTGTGACTTAAAAGGTGCTTGAGCTCTTAACATGAACTTTGTAATATGTTGAATGAAATAACTTGAAAATATTGTTTTTAAACTTGTAACATTAGAAACATTAACATAGTGACTTAACATTTTAACATAATTTTTACTAACAATGCAAGGCAAGTATTTTGTGAGGCGAATTATCCATAAACATGACTTCCATTAATTATGACTGAATTAAACAACCAATTGTTTTGTATTTTTGAATGTTTTTCCAAAATGTTTGCATGGCTTTAGTTTGTATCCTGCAAAGTTATAGTACTTCATAGTAGACAATGTTTTTAGTAAAAATACGTCCATCTTCTAATAAATCACCTTGACTTTCATTGTTTTCAATGTAAACTTTAATAGCCTGTGGATTTTTGCAGCGTGACAACGCAACGTACAATTGACCATGTGCAAAAACTGGTTCTTCCAAGTAAATACCCACAGATTTGAAAGTTTGACCTTGTGATTTATTAATGGTCATGGCAAATGCCTTAATAATGGTAAATTGTCTTCTTTGAAGTATAAAAGGGAGACTACTTTCACTTGGTGCTAAATCTATTCTTGGTATGAAAACTCTCTCTCCTTTATGGGTCCCAGTTAAAATTTCAGCATCTATAAAATGGTCCTTTAATTGTTGAACAATTAATCTTGTGCCATTGCATAGGCCTTTTTTGGGGTTCATATTTCGCAGTAACATGATAATTGCACCTTTCTTTAGCTGCAAAATATGTGGTGGCATTCCAGAAGGAGTTAAAGAGTTAATGAATTCAGTTGAAAAGTTTGCCTGACTTTCATTGTCATCAGCAAGTACAGAATCAGCACTGTGATAATTTCTTTGTGGTGCATTAATTTTTTTTAAGATTTCATTATTGAGGATTAATGCATCTTTATTTTTACACGTCAGTATAACTTGGTTGGCAAGCTCGGAATATTCTTCGTTATTTATGCTCCCTTCAAATATAGCCGATATAATATCTTGTTGACAAATCATATGAGGTGGGATCTCTACAGTGTCGTCAGGTAAATGTAGTATTTTTTCTGTTCTGCCTTCTCCAATTTTAATAAGCCAATCATTGAAATCAGTTTGGCCTTCTGATCTCATATTTTGTTGCAGTTGAAGATGGGTAAAATGTTTCCATACTGTACTTGACTTTATACATGTTTCAATAATGTCTGTTCGATTTCCATGTACAACGACAGGTAATGTTTGTCTAAAATCGCCACCCAACAACATTACCTTTCCACCAAATGGAAAAATATTATCCATTACTTCACGAAGCAAACGGTCAATACATTGGAGGGCATAGCATGACATCATTGTGGCCTCATCTATTATAATTAATTTACATTTCTTCAATTTCTTTGCTTGTAAGGATGTCATGCGAATATCTGACACAGAATTTTCCAAAATAGGCACTGGCAGTTTAAATCCACTATGAACAGTTCTTCCACCTTCTAATAAAAGTGCAGCAATTCCAGTAGTGGCAAACGCCATTGCTATTTTTCCTTGTGCTCGTACTGAACTCATTAATAAATTGTACAAATATGTTTTCCCTGATCCGCCAGGTCCATCAAGATAGAAATAACGCTCTGTCACCTTGTCATCATCTATAGCATTTTTAATGGCATGAAATGCTTGCAATTGTAGTGTATTTAAAGTTGCAAGTCTTTCTTCTGTTCTTTCTGCTTGTAGTTGAATGTCATAGTCTTCAAAGGTAATGTCATCTATTAGACCTGGATCAGGCAAATTAAAACTTGCACAACTTAATCCATGAGTTAAAAAGACTTCTTGAATTTCCATTAACGCTTTTAAGTGTGCAATGGGTTCATTTTATCGTCGCATAAAGTCTTCAGCCATATTACTTTTAAAAGTCTCCCACAAAGCTAATGCATTTGGAGCATTTGAGAAGATACAAATAAAAGCAAATTGTTCTCTCATCTGTCGTGGCATTTGACATTGTGCTGCTTCTTCTAAACATCTTTCCCACTCTGTATCATCAGCGAGTAAGTTTCTATGTCTTGCAGCTAAATGGAAGGATTCATATACAATGTCATTAACAGTTCTTAATTGTTCAAAACTTTGTGCTCCTGGAACATTTAAAAGTAATATCCGTAAGCAAAAACGTTCAACATCTCTTGGACTGACTGTGTAAATTCGTGGAATTATTTTATTGCCTCTGGTTTTTCTTGCTCTCCATAATCCATTCACAAAAACATAGTGATATGGAATTTCAATATATAAGTATTGTGTTGCTTCAGCATCAGTGGAATTTAATGCAAACCATGCAGTTAGTGTAGTGTGACGATCTTCACTTTGGGCCAATGCATTCATTTCATTTCCAGCATGGAAATAGACTAAATGTCGTTGTGGCAAATGTACTGCTAACCTATATACTGCATGTGATCTATCATGCATTTCAAATTTTAAAAGCCGCCACATAGCTTCTGGTGCACTGACATAGCGAGCATCTACATGAGATGCAAGTTCATCATGTACTAACTCACTACTTTCAGGGTTGTCTGCACTTTTGACGACTACAGTAGCTGCATCGTAACCTTTGTAATATATTTGTAGACATATTTAATGGATTTGATGGAAGTGCAGGCTTCTACGTTGATGTGGGCGTTGTACTTCATGAGTAAATGTGGATTGTAGGGTACTACATATCTATTGTCCACTTTTTTTCCATGAATAATGGCACTATCTCCTTCTCTTCTTTTATAAAGTGGATATCCATCACAATTTGCATATGTTTTGTCTCTATAATCTTTTGGAAAATCTTTTGAACATTGATTATTTTCCATACATGGTGATTGTGGATTAAGGTCTCCACAGGGTCCATGAATCATGCGATGAGTAACAATCTCATATAGTCTACCATATAGTTCTGGATCTGGTAGTTCAGCAACTATGACTGCATCCACTTTGTCCAAAGTATCTAATTTATCTTTCTCTTGAAGTATTATGAGAAGATGTGCATGTGGAAGGCCTCTTTTTTTAAATTTAATGGTATATACATAAGCAAGACATTTGCCAAATAACTGATTTATAGTGAAGTCACGTATTAATTCATTTAATTTGATCTTAAAAACTCTGGCTACTAAATCTGGTCGATCTGAAGCACTTTGTCCAAGAAGTAGATTTTGATCAATTTCTGGCCATTGTGGATTACATGTAAATGTCACAAATAAATCTGGTTTTCCAAATTTTGTCACAATAGCCATAGCATCATTGTATCTTTCTCTCATATTTCGAGGAGATCCTTGAAAGGAAGATGGTAAAATGATGGCTTTGCCAGCTGTCATGTCTCTGCTTGTAGCCACGTCAGCAACATAGTCCATGAGTCCACAATATTGTTCTACACGTAGTTTATCTTGTTGATATTTTATAAAGTTTAAATTATTTGCCTCAACTTGCAAATATGAATCAATAATCCATTGTTGTGTTAGTTTCCCACCACATAAAATTGGATTAAATTCATCTCTAATGGCAATTTGAGCAACTTTAAATTCAAGCATAGAAACATTATTTCGGATTCTGGCTTTAGCATTTGGGTAACTGGGAAGGGTTAATTTTGGTTGCCAACCTGCTTTTCCGTGTGGGAAAAAGATGGGATATGTCATTGGATCTAAATTTGGACTTAAGATATTAATATTAATAAATGGTTGCTCCTCATTTCTGGGATATACTCTAATGTCTCTTTGAAATGGTGGTTCTCCTTCATCATTCTGAAAGACCATTGCAACCTCATTTGATGTTGGCAAGTTATAACGACGTTTATCAGTATGTCTGTCTCTTTTAAGCACCATATTAACCTTTGGCATGGGTAATTGATGTCTTTGTGCATGAAGTTGTTGTTCATTTTCTACTTCTGCCAATTTTTTGTAAGCTTTACTGTAGGGATTGTTGTCCATAATGTTATTTAGCTCTATAAAAACACTGGGTAAGCATTTTTTATTTTCTTCCATCTGCATACGTTGGTCAACAGCTTCCATTGTATCTAGGACATATAGTTGAGCGAATTTTCTTTGCTCTCCTTCCTCTGGATGTAAATGTGAAGTCCGATGATAAATTTGTCCTTGGACTTTAAAACAGTAAGGACCATGTCCTGGTACATTAGCAGCCAATGTTGCCCCCATAGATGCAAATGATATGGCACTATTGTAGGATCTTATGTTTGTCTTAAAATTTTTGTAATTTGGAAAAGTAGGTTCAGTCATAATATTTTGTAAATAGGTTGGAAATTGTTTCCTTTCTGGAAGTTTCAACTTTCCTTTTTGACAACAACTAATAAATTGTCCATCTCTGGGTCTCTCCTGTTTAAAATAATAAGCCTCACAAAATTGACATTGAGTAGTCATGTCCCCACAACTATGAACCTCTACTGCTAAAGACTTCAGTAAAGGACAATTTGCAAAGCATATCGGATGTTGACTTTCATATTCATCAGATGAAAAGTCATGAAATGTTTCAACAACAGGTTCTAAATGTTTAGTTTTTTTCGTGGATTTTCTTGGTATATGTTGTACTTGTTTGGTTGAAATGTCCTGTAAGTTTTTAGTAAGAGTTTGTAAATGCTTTGTTTTTGTAGTTGCTTTTTTTGGTCTGTCTTGACTGGTATCTTGTAAAATGTCATCTGATGTTTTAGGAACAGTTTGTAAATGCTTTATTATCTTTTTATTTTTTTGGTTGTATCTTTCATTTTTGCAGCTGATATTCTTTTATTTGCAAGTCTTTTGCGTTCTTTTTCTCGTCGAATTTCTTTCTCCTCCGGTGTCTGCTGGGCGGCCCATCTCTCTTGTCTTTCTCTAGTTTGACGTCTTTTCTTCTCTTCTTTGGTCTCGTTATCAGCCATATTAATCTGTAAAGGAAAAAAAATATATGTAATTGTGTATATTTTAATTTGTAATTCCTGTTAAAGATTCTTGTGCACAATTGGTGAAATAAAAGGCAAATCATTAATGTATCATTTATATTTAGTTAAATTTATAATTCCTGTCCTCACTGGCTAAGAATTTGGCCAATGGAATACTGCTGTAAATAAGCATGTAACATATTTTTTTAAAATAATGGTTTTATTTATTAAAAACGTTGTTTGTGGATAGATATTTACCACTGCAAAACTTCTTTGCTAAAAAAAAAAAGTGATGTGGTTATTGAGCTATGTATTGCATAGTAGCAATTTAAATAAAATAAGGGAGATAGTAAATTAATTATTTTATTTTTCTGTTGACACGGATGCAACTGAAAGCAGTTTCTTTAGTTTTATACTTTAGTACTTATTATACTTTACCTTGGTTGAAGTGTGATTTAAATCCGAATGTTTGTTGGTCCTCGGTTCAAAATCGTTGTCCAATGGTGTGGTCCTCTGTTGGAAGTCCTCGTCCGATGGTGTGGTCCTGTGGCGATAGCCCTCGTCCGATGTTGTGGTCCTGTGGCGATAGCCCTCGTCCGATGTTGTGGTCCTTTGGTGAAAGTCCTCGTCCGATGGTCTGGTCCTGTGTTGAAATTCCTCGTCTGCTGGTCTGGTCCTGTGTTGAAATTCCTCGTCTGCTGGTCTGGTCCGAGTCCTCGTCCGATGGTCCGGTCCTGTGGAGAAAGTCCTCGTCCGATTGTCTTCACGCAGTATCTGTTGTAATATAAAATAGAAAATGTTGTTTGAGTGAAATGTCTTTTAAATAATTTAAAAATTTATGAATTTGGCTGTATTGTATCAGTTATGGTTATTTTTTTCTATCTTTTTTTTTTTTTACTTTCTGTACAATCCCACGACTTTTGTTATTCTTATTTCAGGTTCTTAGTAAGGCTTGTGGGTTGTGATATATTAAATAAGAATATAAATTTATTTTGCTATGTGTTTATGTTATTTTTTGTACAATCCTGTTTTGAGCACACCACTTGTGGTATACTTATTTAACCTTTATTGGGATGCTTATAGTTAGTGAAACATGAAATAATATAATTAATGTAGTTTGCTATGTGTTTGTGTTAGTTGTTGACAATCCTGTTTGGTGCGCACCACTTGTGCAAAAGTTATTTATTCTTGATTGTACTGGTTATAGGTTGTTAAACATTAAAGAAGAATGTTAATGTAGTTTCCTAACACTTTTGTTAGTCTTATTTTTGCTTCTTTGTAAGGCTTATAGGTTGTTAAACATTGAATAAGAAATTCAGTTTTGTGTGTAGCAGTTTGTGTCTCATTCAATTGCGATTTGGCAAATTGAATCGTGCCCTAAATAAGCACATAGCATATTTTTTTAAATACGTTTTTAGTCATTTAAAAACTTTATTTTGGATAGATTTTTAGTAACTAAAAACTTCTTTTAAAAAAATTGTTATGTTGTTATTTAGAGCCATATTCAATTGGGCAAATTGCAATTGAATGAGGGCCTTTGTGTGTACCATATGTTGCATAGTTTGCCCCTCATTCAATTGCATTTTTTACAATGTAATAGTACTCTAAGGCTGTCATTGAATTGCAATGTTGAAAATTGAATACGGTTGTAAATAAGCACATCACATATATTTGTTAAAATAGAATAAGGGCCTAAAAGTGCTTATTTATAGCCATATTTAATTGTCCAAAATAGCAATTGAATGAGGGCCTTTGGTTACTGCATTTGTTATATTGAGCTCCTCATTCAATTGTATTTTGGCCAATGGAATAGAGCTCAATATCAGCACAGAGCATATTTTTTTACGGAATTTTGTATTTAGTGAACTTGTATCCAAAAGCAACGTGTTCACAAAATAAAAAGTTCCTTTAAAAAATATGCTCTGTGCTTATATAGAGCCCTATTGAAATGGGCAAATCACATTTGAGTGAGGCCCTTGGCCATTAAAGATATATAGGTCCTCATTGAATTGCAATTTTGCCAATTGAAGAGGGCTCTATATAATCACATAACATATTTATTGAGCAAAGTTTTTTAGTTATTGAAAACCTTGATTGTGGTTAGAAGTTCAGTAACTAAAAAGTTCTGTATAAAAAATATGTTATGTGCTTATATAGAGCCCTATTCAATTGAGGAAGTTGCAATTGAATAAGGCTCATGGTTCTTTCTTGTTTATACTTAATATTTTACCTTGATTGAAGTTTGGAATGACAGACGGTCCCCTCCTGCCAATCTTAATGCGCCGGTCTTCTTGTAGTGTCTGTTTGAAAAAGAAAGTGAAATAGTTATTTGTATATTTATAATTTTTCATCTAGCAAAGCATGGCCTTTTGAGCATGTAATGTCTTGTTGTATCTTACCTCTTCTTCTTTGTTGGTGTTCTTTAAAAGGGATTGTGCTTCACAGTGCACGGTGCAAATTGTTGAGAGACGCTATTGATGCAGAGTCTGTTTGAATATTTAAAGAAATAAAAAGATTCAGCTTTATATGATCTATTGAATTGCAGTAAATGAATGTCATTTAAATATACTTCTGTAATTTTTTTCAATTGATCTTATTTTTTGTTGGGGGCTACACACATATGTCACATACATGAAGCACATTCCATAGTTTAATGTAATTAGCCAGCAACTGAGAGCCTGGCACAGTGCCCTCGCTTCGCGAGGGCCGCGGGCTCGCTACGCGAGCCCGCAGCGTTAGCAACAACTCGTACGCTCACAACTATATATGTGATATATATATGTATATATCCCACTAGCTTATTTGGTCTTTACACCAGAATTGTACTTAAAGGGATATGTAAATTTGCTGGATTAGGAATGCATCTGATATAGGGATAATTAGTAGTGTATGCAAACATTTTTGCATGAAAAAATCCCAAAATAAACATTTAAACACTAACATTGAAGTCAGCAAAATGTCAAACATTTCTGACAATTGGAAATCAGGGTTAACACCCTCCAATCCCAGGCTAAATTAGCATCAAATGTAAAAGGATTTGTTGGCTGAAACTTTTGAATCAACTCTGGGGTTTCATTTTGTGCTGCAAAGCAAAAAAACTAAGTCTGAGGTGCTCATCAGAGAACAAACTAACCTTAATAGGTTTGTTCTATGGACATGATAAACCACTCTGAGAGCAACCTTGTTTAGCTCACAAAGCAGCCTAAGATATGTAGTGTAGTGTTTCAATGATGTTTTTTATGTATTGCTGCTGACATACAGACAGGAAGCTGCAAGGAGATTGGCTGAGCAAGCAACAGCAGGTAAATAGTGGGTTAATATTGCTTCCCTGATGCTGCATGCTGATTGCAGGGATCAGATGCTTGCGTAGACACCTCCTGGAGGTGTCAACATAAGCACTAGAGCAATTTTTAGATATTAATAAAAATAAAATGTTTTATAAAATGTGCTGCATACACATAGGCGGCTGTTTACCTAAGGAGTACAGAAATGTATTAATCCATGAAACTTTCATATCCCTTGAATTTGAGTATTTCCCAGAAATTATATTTTACCAAAGAACAATTTTATAAACATAGATACGAACTATACAAGCCTAACACCTCTATTTGACATCCAAAATGTAGCAATGCATTTTATGAAAGGGAGACTAAAACCCAAAATAAGTTAATCCAAATTATACCATACATAGAGACATCTACTAGCTCTATTGAATGTAAGACAGGTGACAAAAGCAATAAATTACAACATGGCTACATACATATATGGGCCCTCATTCAATTGCGATTTGGCCAATTGAATAGGGCTCTAAATAAGCACATAGCATATTTTTTTAAATACGTTTTTACTTAGTAAAAACCTTGCTTTTGGATAGATGGTTACTAACTAAAAACTTCTCTAAAAAAAATATGTTATGTGCTTATTTAGACCCCTATTCAATTGGCCAAATTGCAATTGAATAAGGCCCATGGTGTTTATTATACAGTAATAATACAGTAACAGGACCTATTCAGTTTGTCAGTCAAGGTTCTTGGAGGGGAGTGAAGTAGGATCTTTTAGCCATTCACAAGTACAAGCTACAATGATAATGTTTTACTGCTTCATCAGCCCTATTAAATTAGAAGCCCGTAGCGGCATCGGGAAGCCAGTTATGAGCTTGAGACGCAAACTCGTAAACCATTTGTCGACCATTGAATGAGCTGCCTTGAACGTGATCAATTAGTCAAACCCGTACGGGTTTAGATGGAGCCAATCGAAACAGATCTCGTCATCATTGCATCACAAGAAAATAGAAGTTGGATTTCAAAGTCTTACGGGGTTCAATTACGATTTAAAATCGGACCCACATTCCAAATATGGTGCAATATAAAAAAAGCCGTAAATATGATATTTTATTACATGCGAGTTACAGTATATGTTTTAACACATTGATTGTCGGGATTGGTATAACACAGAAATCAAACATGAAATAAAGTATTTTTGGGGGCAGATTTGTGAGCTTGAGAATGTTGTGCTATTCATTCTAAGACCTAACATCATTTCCCTGTTAATAAAAGTAAAGTAGTGTGTGTATATGTGCATTTAAAGTGCTACGGATTGGACTTTACCCTCCTTGCGGGTCATCTCTAGCACTTGTTGGTTTCTTGGCTACATTTGCGTGTTACTGGGTTGAAGGCAAGTTAAATTGTTGCAATTTAGTAGCATGATTGGAAATGTAGCGGTTACGCGCTTGAGAAAACAAAGGATTTGCGGCCTCGAAGTTCCACGTTCCATGACCTGTAGGCTTTTTTCGCTCCAAACCCGCAGATCGGCAGAGCCTTGCTTTACGGGTGTAACTTAATAGCAGTAAGTCTTACTGGCTACATCACAGGCAACTGTTTTACACATTGGGGAATTTAATAGGACTGCATGTTAGGAGTACTTGAGTGTAGTACGTTTGGATCCAGTAACAGGATCCTGTGCAGCAAACAGACACTAGCTCGATAGCTATACGCCGGCTGGGTCTCCATAGCAGCACAATAGGACACCGGAAGCATTGTTATGATGTTACTAGGCGGTTATTACGCCCGATTTCTGCTTTCTGCCGCTATTAAATTTTGCACCTCGGACTGAGAAGTCTCAGGTAGGATCGTGGGGGTAGAGTTTCTCGTCTATTACAATTTATATCACTATTTATTAGGTATATTATAGATATCTGTGAAAACTGTATATTGTATAAGTTAATAATATGAAATAATAAGGGGATAAGTTATCTTTATTGATGGACCTATGCATCCATCATGGTAAAGGTGTCCCAGAATGGATCTTCAGTATTAGTGTATTTAACTTGCACCCTTTATACCCTGGACCATTTTTGTGTGTGCTTTTTTTTGTTGTATCATTCTGCATTATTAATAGTATGATTACAATTATTCCAGTGTGAGATTATATTTTTATTGGGCTTTCTAGTTGGTGCACTCCCAGTCAGTATACTTTTAACATTCATGGATGTTTATCCACCCGTGTTTATCCATTTGTCCTTACACATGTGTCCAATTTTTGGAGTGGGAAATCACACCAGACAGTGTCTTCTATTCTTATAGATATACATGGATATTATTATTACACACCTTTTTATATATTATTAAGTAAATGTCACATATCCTTTGACAAAGGTATAAATAAAACATTTTTGGTATCATATCAGATCTGTCATTTCGTAGTTTCTTACGACTGAACATCTGAATTATAACAAACACAGATCATGATAGTATTTTTCAATTAGGGTGATTGAAGACTAAATCCTGAGGACCTGTGGCTGGTACAAACTATCTCATAACCTGTGAGGTCCTTAAAGGTGAGAGTCGATCTATATAACACCAAGACAGCTGTACTGTTGAGAAATCAAAAGTTATCTGCACTGGCAGCTTTTGTGCCTTCCCCCCCCCCCCCCCTGTGTTTTACATACACTTTAGAAACCAAAATAAACATGCTAACAAAAGTAAGAAAGATTTTCACAATATAATACAAACAATCCCTCCACTGTTAACACATCATTAATGTTTGAAGAATCAGATAATTAATTTGACTTATGAATTATCTACTAACCTGTGGCACCGAGACATACAATATTTTAAATCATGCTTTCTAGCCTCATAGAATGTGATGAAATGTTAGATATCTTCAAAAGGAGAAATAATGGCTTTATTCGAAGCTAAAATAGAAGATTTGACTTAAAAAATAAAGAGAAATCGATCAAAAATCACAAGAGATTAAAAAATATTATACAAAGTTAATGGAATTGCAAGAACATATCGACAACTGTACTAGTCATTATAATTAATATCTCAATTCCTAAGATTACAAACCTCAACAAATTCCTTATGCAAATATTTGCACTGCTGGTTTGACAAATTCAAATGACCGAACTACATATGCATAAAGTACACTATCTACACCAAAGTCGGGAGAGACACCAAGAGATGTAATTATATGTATACAATACTTTGAAATAAAAGAGGACATTCTGAAGGCAGCTAGAGACAATCCAAAATCTCTGGAAGGAATTAATCCAGATATATATCCATATATTTATTTACTTTACTTAAGAGTAGGAGACTCAAGCCTCTCACAGATCAACTAAGAACACACAATAAAGGTTACAAGTTACATACATACATAGTAATTGAGATTAAAAAAAAGATTTTAGGCCATCAAGTTCAACCTTTTTAGACATTTCTGATCTGCAATATGCAGACTAGTTGTTAATTGATTCAGAGGAAGGCAAACAGAAGAAAAAACATTAAAACATTGCCAATTGTCTCAAAGGGGGGGGGGGAATCCTTTCTTGACCTCAGACACCGACAACCTGACTCCTCCCTGGATCAATATTCCCTCTCTAATTATCCAGGATAACCCTGAATGCCCTTTTTACTCATAAATATTCACAACCACTTTTTAAAGTTATCTATCAAACCCACTGTCACCACCTACTTTGGTAGAGAATTTCACAGATTAACCACCCTTAATGTGAAGAACCCCTTTCTTTCTTCTACGGTGGAATAATTTTACTTATAACCTCAAAGGATACCCTCTTGTCAGTTCAAAACCTCTTGGCACAAAGAGCTCACTTTACAAAGCCTTGTATTGACCCTGGATATATTTATATAAGGTAATCATATCCCCTGTTAGACGCCTTTTTTCTAGAGAAAATAAGTATAATTTGGTTAGTCTTTCTTCATAACTTAGCCCCTCCATTCCTCTTATTAGTTTTTTTGCCCTTCTCTGTACTTTTTCCAGCTCTAAAATGTTCTTTTTATGATGTGGTGCCCAAAATTGTACTCCATATTCCAAATGAGGATGTACTAGGAATTTATATTTGCTTCTTAATACATGGTAATATTTTACTTGCCTCTAATTTATGCAAATCCTTTTGGAGGGAATGTACATCATTATCTGATTTAATTACCTGCACAAATTAGTGTTTACAGCAAAAATGGAGACAATACTTTCCAATCCTACTTTGAAGTCATTAATAAATATGTTAAAGAGAAGAGGACCTAATTCTGAATTCTTAGAAATCCCATTTTACAAAGAAACAGAATCATCATATCAATAAAAGACATAAGTGAAAGTGAAGCCTTTCTGAACAGAGTAGCCTCAATCTACCTGCATCAAAAATAAGTCGTCCTAAACACTCTCCTATAGCATCAACATACTAACATACAACCAATATACATCCAACTGGATTACAATTCCAGAATTGGAAAAACAAAAAGAGAACACCAAACAAAAAAAATATAACAATGATACAAACGGATTCATTTTCCTAAGAGAAGGTGAATGAGTTAAATAGAGCTGGGTTTCTCTGTTAATACTACAAAGATAACAGTAGGGACAAAAGCCCTCCATTTAATTGAGCGAATTTTCCTATTTAATTGGCATCTTCTAGCTACTCACAAATCGATTTGCGGGTTACAGGCTAATAAATCCTGTGGGTTGTCAAAATCGCAACTCCGACCCATCTCCACCTTTGATCTTTCAAGGCGCAAGTTTCAGTTGCTAATATCGCAAATTGCTATCCAATTGCAACAATTCCACCAATAACACAAGCCCACATTTGTTTTTAAATGGCAAATGTAGCAAAACATATTACGCGTTACAAATAGGACTCGTAAGTGGGTTAAACACCTCTTCTTAACACTGCAAAAGCAAATATACTCACACTAATGTACTTTAAAATACTGGGAAAGCAATGAAAGGTGTTATAATTAATTGCACAACAATCCCCAAGGAACAAATAAAGCTCAAAAAATATTTTATTTCCTTTAATAATTTTGAATGGTCATGCATATGCCAATATGAAAATTGTTGCTGCAAAATGCATAAAGCAATTAAAGACATACTACATGCCTAAATTGCAACACAAAAACATGAAACTACCTGATAAATTATCCCTTACACTCACAGAGGCTCAAATGCGGACCCTAAAAATAATAATATATTAGTTTCTATGTCACTCATCAGATCAATATTGGAAAAATAAACAGTGGCAAAATTACACCGCCACATGACATATATCAAGTTACAGGGGAATGTACACCACACTAATGTAGTACAACCCATCAGGAAGGCCGCAAACACACATGGGGCCTCACTCAATTCGGGGCCATAACTCGGCCGCAAGTCTGCGATTCCTTGCGATCGGGTTACGGTCCTGTGTAGAGCTAAGTCTACGCTGCTACTCAATTAGCCAGCACTGCATGGACAGCCCCTTTACCGGTAATGGCAAACCGTGCACAACATTCTCAAGCTGGCACATCGCCACAATACTATACTTTATTTCACTTTTAATTTATGTCCAAAGTCCTACAGGCTTGAATAACGAGTTACTAGCTTAGAGGTCATATTGCGGAGAGGATGAGATCCTTCACTAGTGCATGAAATCCATGGACATTGGTCTAATAGGAGGGCCCGGTGGTAAACCAAGTTGTTGGAGGAACGGGGCAGTGGGGTCAAATGCCACAGGTGTGGATGACTGGTTCAGCAGGTGATCACACTGCCCAGATGACTGGGTCCTCCTCCTCAGATCCTGGGCCCTCTGCTCTTCTTGTTGCCTCCTCCTCTTGTGCCGGTTTCTGTTGCGCCGCCTTTGACTCCCCACTGGACCCAGTCCTCCTGTCAACTGAGAGAAAATAATGGAATATGTGTTAATTATGTTGATTGATACATTGGTTCTGTTCCTTCCTAACTTTCCTAGTTCATTCCTATCTGACCTCTTGTCTTGAAACTGGATGATTTACTAATTGTCTACTATGAGTAGATATTTTTTGTTAGATGTGATTTATTCTTTGGATCATAAGCTGGATTGTTATTGGCTCACAACATTATCTTGATTCCGGGTGTGGACTGTATTTGCATATGCTGCAGTTGGCACACCCATAGATGGACCTATTGTATGATTACTTGTGTTGCCCACTGATTCATGGATGTAATGATGCATGACTGATCAATATATTCCTTGTTAAATCCAGTCAATGTCAGTGTCATTGTTGGTCAACAGTTACATGTGTTGTGTGTTTTTTATGTGCGTCTGATGTACATGTGGTGGCATGCTGGTGTATCTGATATTCACCTGACATGGAGGCCGGATCCTGTTGGGCCACCAGGCCTAGAGCTCCAGCGGTGGGCACCCAGCTCAGCAAAAACCTTGAGTACCCTCTCCCACTCGTTGTATCTCACAGTCACTTGGGGGCCACCACCTGGTGCTGTGGCTGCATTAGCCTCCTTGGCCATCATCCTCGGCTCTGACGTCATCAAACTGATGCTTCACAGAGCTCCCACCCTTTCTGATGAGCCCACTGCTGTGCATGCAGCCTCTACCTCCTTGCAGGCCTGGGCCTTGGACCGAGGCCTAGCTTCCCTAACCCACAAAAGGGTAGCTGGGCGGTCATGGATGGCACGGAGGAGGACCACTTTCTCCCTGTGTGTTTAGTTCAGGACCCTGCGTTTGCCTTGAGCCTCTTGACCTCCCGACTGTGGATGGGGATCCTGCACTCCCTTATCTGACCATGAGGCCTATCCCTCCTCTGCACTACCACTCCCCTGTGATCAGACCCCTCCCCCTCTGTCTATGAACTTGATGTACCTATCACTATGGGCACCTGCACCCCCCTCTCCTCCACTCTCCCCTTCTCCACTCTTCCCTCTACTCGTCTCCCCTCCATTACTCTCCTCCACATTCCTCTCTCCTCCACTCCCCAGGACCACCTCTCTCTCCTCCTCCACACTCCTCCTCATCACCTCCCCACTGCTCCCCTCCTCTTCCCTTCTCTATCCACCCTCCATCATAATCCAAAAAATAAAACAAGAAAAGTATATGTGTATATATTTATGAGGAGGGAAAATTTTATATTTTATGTGACATTTATAATTGTTGGCGTATAAGGTTCGGGTGGATGTGGTGACCTATCTATATGTGTATCTATGTGCCAATATTTGTATTATGTGTTATCAGTTGATAAGTGTTTTGAAGGATTAAGTGTAAAATAGGTATTTAAGAAATATAAATCAACTAGCGAATTGCCCGTCAAAAAATAAAGGGCATCAAATTGTAAGCCAGGGAATGTTGTTTGAGACATAATGAAAACCGTTTTTTACCCTTCAGCGCTCATTGCAAGGTTTTGGTTTTGGTTGCGAGGCTCTTGGTTGATCTGCGCTGATCTGCTTTTTTCGCTTATTGCATGGCTATCCCCTGGTGTAGTTTGTGTCCTATGAGCAGCGTTAACGCAGGTTGTAAGGGCGTGCAGTGAATGTCTTTTGTGTTTATTGAGATACTGTTTTTTTGGGGGGGGGGGTTGTGTATATGTATTTCTGTATGCTAATGAAATTATTAATAAATTAATAAATTAATATACTTTACCTATTTGTAAGTAATATATGCAGGGAGCATTGTGCTGAAGAGCTGACAATCTGTTTTGATGTTCCTGCAGCATACAATGTAGGTTTGCAGTCTTGTTGAGCTGAGGTGTAGGTGTAAGCAATGTGGGCAGTGTGTATTGTAAATAGGCTGCGTGCGCGTGGGGAAGCCATTAGGGTAGCTGTGTACTTCCGCATTCTGTAATTTAGTGTTGTAAAACGGCGGCGAATGTGTATGTGGTACGCAGGTGTGGATGATTTAGCGTCCTTGCTAAAAGTATATCTTGTACCTCGTACGGCTTTTTGGAAAAGCTGTATGTGCTTGGTGGTGTTTTGCGGCTTTAGGGTCATGTAGCTTCGTTTTTGTTTTTTTCGGCTGCCATTTTTTCTCTTGCTTAGGGGATTTTCGTGTGTCTAAACTCAGTAATTTGGACTTAAATTGAGGTGTAAGTTCACTTGCAGATGTCCTGGGTGCCCCCCCCCCCTTGCTGCGGGTAAGCTTGTTATGTATTTTTTCTGTGTATGTATTGTTTTTATTATGTTTTCAGCTGCGTGCAGTTTAGCCATTAAGGTAGTATTTTTGCAAGTTCGTAATGGTTGTTTTTCTAAGTCCCGTGGCTCGTATTTTTTTCGTGTAAGTCCGGCATTTTTTTGTTCTAGGTCCCGCGGCTCGTATTTTTTTGCGTAGGTCCGTATTTACTCAATGCGTGTTTTGTGTTTTTTTTCCAAGTCCCACTTCTCTGGGTGTTTGTAAGCGCTTGTGAGGCGCCGTAGAGCCTTCACCTCTGCAAATGCGGCTTTGCGAGGGTCCGCATTTGCAGCCTGCAATGAGCCTTTGGCTCATTGCAGCCGATGTTGGAGCCTCCACCTCCGCAAATGCGCCCCCCACTCTTTGCTTCGCAAGGGACGTATTCATAGTTTGACAACTATTATATGTGATAAAACCTTTAGAACCTGCTCTCAATCAACGCCTACTCTCTCTCAATAATCCTACCAATAACTCCAGTACCTGATTGCTACTTTGTGAAAAAATACAACACAGTCAACGCGGGGGAGGGTAGAACGCAGCTTTATTATCTCTCCCTGTAATTCATTAGCCCACTTTCTATTGTCTCACAGGGCTGTGATGCACACTGTAATTGAGGGATTGGATTGTAACTGCAGACTTGATGTGTTCCAGCCTACTAACAACTTGCAGTGGCGGGGATGGTTTGCGGTTTAAGGGCCCTATTCTATTGCCCAATTTATAAATTTATACAAACTTAATATTGCTACATATTCTGCAAATATTACTTATTGGCTCTAATGAATTCAATTGAAGTCAATAGAATACATATAAATATTTATAATAAAAAATAAACACCCAAAGCCAAATTTATGAGTTCAAGGCATTTGCAAGTAGTTGATAGAATATGGCCCTAAGACTTTAGACCTGTAATTGCGGCCTTGATTCAATTGAATACAGCTGGAATTGTAGACAATTTCAAACCCGCAGACATGCGACCTGTATGAAGGTAGTTACAGGCTTGCAATTGAATGGAGGCCAAAGACTCCTAACTTTGGACTTAATAGCATTACAATATTAACTTACTTAAAAAAAGGTTATTCTGACAGTTTTTTGTTAATATAGATATAACCATATCATCAATCAACTATTGTTGCAACACACACAAATGTTTTTACAAAAAATAGAACATGCCCCAGTCTACACTGGAAAACATAAAACTAGTTTTCTAGGTCAAAGCAAGAAACACAACAATGTGTACTTATAATTTACTGATCTTCAAATTCCAAAAACAATTTTTTATCACAGAATGTAAAAGGTTTTAACAAGTCAGTCAAGAAATATTGCATTTAAAGATTACAATAATTAAAACCGCAAACACCCGACTTTTTCTAAATCTTCTTTGCCATTTTATTTGATACATTTTATTGGACAAGCATTATAGTTAGAGCAACACGTTTTCAAGAGTTGCAACTCTCTATCAATTCAGAAGCCACATAAGCAATAGTGTTTAAGGTTTAACATAGGTATTAGAATATACAGAACATGAATGCTAAGAATGCTAAGAAATAACAAACCCAGTGGGATTAAAATGTCCCCACATACATAGAGCCCTATTCAATTGTCCAAATCAAATTACATGAGCCTGCGATGCAGCCCGTAAATGTTACTGATATTCAATTGGCTACATTTAGCTACTTGCATTCCAATTGCGAGTTACAGACTCAAAAGCATTGTGGGCTTGTCAAACCGTAACTCTGTCCTACCTCCTCCATTGAATTTTCAAGTCTGCAAACATTACCAGTGCTAAAGACACAAAAGCTATAATAAATTACACATATTCAAAAAGCCTGTAATTGCCTTCAAACCGGAAAATGCCAAATATATAAACAAATTATACAAGTATTATATAGGACCCACAAGTGGGTAAATACCTATTCGTATAGCTGCAGTAGCAGATAAACACACACTACTGGACTTTAAAATACTGGGAAAGCATGGAAAGACATTAGAATTAATTCCACAACTGTCTCAAGCTCGCACATCTGCAATAAAAAATATTTTTTAAGTTTTATTTCGGTGTTAAATAGATCCCAGGAATCAAAGGGTTAATACAAATCATAGAACTTGCATGGACTAGAACAGTTGCTTTAATGATTTTTATTGAGTTCTACATTGTTGATTTGCACGTCCGATCACAAATTGTACTTCTAAACACAAATTAATTGACATCATCATGACGGTCTCATTTACTTTTGGTTCTGTCTAAAATTTAACTTGCAGACTTAATTGATCATGATCATGCCGTGAAATGCTACTTACGGGTTCAGGGTTTGCGTGTGGAGGCTGTGAGCCTGTAAGTATGGGTTGGAGTCAATTGAATACCTCTAAATCTATTTAAAATATGTTTTAACCCACAGCCAAAATGTTGGGTTACAGGGAATTACTGCTTGCAATTGAATGAGGCTCATATTAGCTTCTGAAGGAACTAAAAAACTGGAGTGGCAGTATGTATTTGAAAATACTCCCATAATAAGAGACCCAAATGGTAGACTCATAGTCTTAGTCGGAACACTGTATAACCTGTATAATACACAAATTGACATCCTGAAACCTACAGAAAACTTACAGGAGCTGCAGATAAAAATGGCATAGAGAAAAATCAATTCAGTCCATGAACCCCAAGGTACCCCATTATCAAGCACACAGTCATCGACATACAAGTTCTAATAAAATCTGGAGAAGAAGCCACTTGTGTGATAATCATGCAACAAATAAACACCTTACCCCTTTCACTGTCAATACTTCAATGCATTTTATTGATGCAAGATGCTTTGGCAACATTTTGATATATATCGTTTTAGACACAGTTCCTGTCAGCTTATTTCTATATACACAAAAAAACAAACAAAGTCAGAGGCTCTCAACCAGATAACAAATTAACCATAATAGGTTAGTTCTATGTAAATTGTAACCCAATCTAGCAAACTGGTGTCCTTCAAAGGTAGAAATATCCTGTAGTATCTAAGGCTGGTCACACTCAGTATAGTGGCCCAGCCCCAAAATACCAAGCAATTCTACCCTGATTAAGAGAAACAGCAAACTTCAGGCGTACCTTTCACATTTATTGGCCCTTCTCAGTTGGTGAAGCTTAAAGATATGTTGTTTTGGCAGAAATACACCAGTGCTGCTGCTGCTGAATATGAAAGCATGATGTGACATCATGGGCTACTTAAAATGAAAAAAAATATTTGATTTCACCATATGTTGGAATGGTCATGCATATGCCGATATGAAAAGTCTTGCTGCAATATGCATAAAGCAATTAAAGACACACTAAAGACACAACATGAAACTCATGCCATATTAACTCTTCCTCACTCACAAAGGCTCTATTGTGGACCCTGGAATATATATATGATTGCATACACATCTCGCTCATCACATGAACATTGGGAAAACAACTAGTGGCCAAATTACACCGCCACATCACATATATCAAGTACCAGGGGAACATTTTATTATTTGTTGTTCAGTCCTTCAGTCGTGTCCGACTCTCTGTGACCCTATGGACTGCAGCACATTTAGCTAGGTCACTGCCTGTGCTGTTCCACAAGGTTTGCATGCCAAAGATACTGGAGTGAGTTGCCAATACCTTCTCTAGTGGACTGTAATTTGTCTGACCTCTCTGCTATCACCTGCCCACCTACACTGGCCCTATATGGTATAGCTCACAGCTTCATTCAGGTATACAAGACCCTTCACTACCACCACTTAGCAATCCACAAATGAACCAGGGGAGCATACACCACACTAATCTATTCTAACATATCAGGAAGGACCGTAAAAACTCATGGAGGCCCGTGCAGAGGCACGTGGATCAACAGCCAAATCACCTCCATCAGGGCTAATCTTCACTACTCCCATCCTGGAAAGTCCCACACCATTGCCGGTGGCCATGTGCCAAGATGTATACCCATTGCAAATTGGTGACCTCCTATTATGTTTTGCTATTTATCAATTTACAGTAGTGTAGTGTATGTTGCCCCTGGTCCCCTTCTGGATTGTTAAGTGGTGGTGGTGAAGAGGCTTGTGTACCTGAATGAAGCTGTGAGCTATACCATGTAGGGCCACTGTAGGCAGGCACATCATAGCAGAGAGGTCAGACAAATCACAATCCTCTAGAGAAGGAACTGGCAACCCACTCCAGTATCACCTGTCATATTCCTATCAGGAGCTCAGGGGAATGTATATATTAACCCTTTATTTGGATTATATATGATATATATTATTATATGATATCTAATGCTAATTTGACTATTATTATTGGGATATATATTGATCTATTGCATAGTAACTAGGGCTCATTAGTTTACATATATAGGAATGTGACACAAATGTGATGTATGTGGAAGTCCCAAAACCCCAACCATTGAAAACACACTGACACAGTGAGAATGGTAAAGCAAAGCTTTATTTCAAACACAGAGAACAATCAGAAATTGTCAAAACTGTGCATTAATAGCATGGGTGTGGTATGGGCGGATCCAAGGAGAGGAAGAGTCTTGTGGTAAAATGGGGATACCTACAGGGGGTAATGTCATAGACTAGAATAAGCATGGTGCATAGCACCTACCAGGGTCACATGTGGTCACTACACCACTCCAACTGGAATCTGACGAAAAAAAGGATTATCAGAAATCACTCAATTTAATTGAAGAAAACTTAATGTGCACAGCACTTACAACTTGTCTAGATCTGCTCAATAAAACAGATGATTCAACCTGCAACTGGAATCTGATGAAAAAAAGGATTATCAGAAATCACTCAATTTTATTGAAGAAAACTTAATGTGCACAGCACTTACAACTTGTCTAGATCTGCTCAATAAAACAGATGATTAGAGATGTCACGAATAGTTCGCCGGCGCATTGTTCCCGGCGAACATAGCATGTTCGCGTTCGCGGCGAACAGCGAACATATGCGAGATTCGACCCGCCCCCAATACTTTATCACTGAGCAAACTTTGACCCTACATGTCACAGTCAGCAGACACATTCCAGCCAATCAGCAGCATACACTCCCTTCCACACCCTTCTACCTCATGGACAGCAGCCATTTTGGAATCATAACTAACTTGCAGTCTTACTGAGAGGAGGCTGAGTGTAGGTGCTGCTGATTGAATAGGGAAATCAATAGCTAGGCAAGTTTATTCAGTGTCCAGTGCAGTGCTGAAGGACTCATCAGATCTCTGCTGTAAACACAGCACCCCAAAAAGCCCTTTTTAGGGCTATAACATCTTTTTTTTTTCTTCGTTTTTTTCTGTGTAATCTAACTTCATTTGCCTGTCTCCCTGCTAGCCCCTGCTTGCAAGTGTGTGTGTCAGGCTCACAGCTTATACTGTGTGTGCACAACGCATACAATATAATATTGTTTACTAGTTGTCTACTTTAAAAAAAAACAAACTTTTATTTTCTTAAATCTAAGTGCATTTGCCTGACTGTCAATCAAAGTTCATTTGCTTGACCGCTACCCATAGTGTGTGTCCTGCTTTCAAGTACTGTGCAAGAGAGCATGTTGTGTGCATGCTTGAGCTCCAAACAAAAGGCTTTTTAGGGTCTTAGTCCCTCAAATACAAGTTTTATTTTAACACCTTTCTGTTTATAAGCACTTTGTGCACGGTGTTGTTCTTTTTTGGGAGTTTTTGTGGTGTTTTTCTTAGTTTAATTTAAGTTTTAGTTTTCTGGGAATCAGGCTCAAGTCTCTATCCCAGGAGAGTGAGCTGTCTCCTGGATACTTTGCCACACCCCTCCCTTAGCACTACACCTTCACTCCTGGAGCTTTGTTACTTTGACTTTTTTTCTTTTAAAAAGTTTATTAGGTTTTGTTGAAGTTTTGTTTGTTTGGTGTTGGGTTTTATGTTTTGGGGGAGAGAAGACAAGTAACATCTTTGTAGGCAGTGGGGGGGAAAACAATTAGAATTTTTTGTTGAAAAGGCTTTTTTTTTTTTTTTAACATCTGACACAGAGACACAGAGGGGTTAAAAAGCCTCTGTGTTCTCTGTGTTGTTGCAATTAGACACCTTGCAACAGGCCATTAACCCTTCCACTGCCAAGCATCACCTCTCTCTCTCCCTTAGTTTTGTCTCCCTTAGTTTTGTCTTTTTGTTTCTTTTTCACACTTTTATATTTAAAAAAAAAAGAAAACAGTAAAAAATCATAAAACAAAAAATAAAAATAAATAAAACAAATAAACTAAAAAAAAAGGGTCTAAACATGAGGGATAAGACCACTAAGAAGCCTCAGGGGTCAAAAGGGGGAATAATGGCCCCTGAAAATCCTAGCTGCAGCACTGCACAGCATAGGCCCCAGGCAGATAAGGCAGCCCCAGCTCCTGGTGGTTCTGCCAGCAGACCTACTCCTGTGGCTAATACCTGGTCACAGGTGGTTTCTGCTGGCCCCAGTAATACCACCGCTGGGGCTGAGGGGCAGATCACTAGGAAGCATGGGGTTAAATGTCAGATGTCTGGGGTCTACAGCATTGATATCTATCTGCGTGCTGCAGCTAACGTCATCAGCCCCTCTGTTATAGTAGCAGCCAGCAAAATGTACGGGAAAGCAGTTTTCTTTACTTGTACGCTGGCTGCTGCTCACATTCTTGTACAGAGAGGCATCACAGTGTGGGGATTATATGTCCCAATAGAACCCCTGGAAGGGTTGGGCACAAAAGTAACACTCTCTAATGTGCCCCCCTTCCTACCAGACTCCCTCCTGCGCCCCCACCTGCTAACCCTAGGGGAAGTAAAAACACCATTTATTAAAATTCCCCTGGGTGCAGAGAGAGAGCACTTCGTCATGTGCTCTCTTTCAAGAGGCAGGTACAAATGTGCCTGCCTCAGGGCGCAGAAAACATTGAGGGGTCTTTTGGGGTTCCATTTGAGGGGGTGCTCTACAGGATTTTTTACAGCACTACGGAGGTGCAGTGCTATCATTGCAAGGGGTTGGGGCATACACGTAGGAATTGTCCTAATGAAAAGCATCATGCCCCAGCCCCAGCAAATGGCACCTCCGTCAGTACAGCACCCATCCCCACTGAGCCCATAACAGCGGGGACCTCAAGGGTCATAGCCCCCCCACAGAGCTCAGGCAAGGAGGCCGTTCCTCAAGCCACCACCACGGCCTCCAAACCCCCTTCTTCCCCAAAAAAGCCATCTGTGTCTGTGGTTTCCAGCAAGACTGCAGACACGGGGAAAAATGGGAAGAATGTCACCGGTCCTCCCAGTGTCACAGCTGCATCTCCCAAGTCCCAATCTGCCCCCACCATAATTACATCAGTTAGTGTGGGGGCACAGTGTAAGCAGAGGGATAATAAGCCCTCTGCAGGGGAGGCAGCTAGTGGCAGCTCCTCTTCCAGGAGTGACGTCCCCAGGAAGAGGAAGCATAAAACCAACAGGGAGGTTGCTGATAAGTGGGAAGTGCTCTATAGTGGAGCACCTCCCTCTAAAAGCAAGAAGAGGAACAAAACAACTCCTCCTCATCCGGTGACATTGTCTGGCCCAGTTATTAAGCTCAGCCAGCCGGTGCCAGACCACACATCTCTCTCTCCAGACCCTATAGGGGTTAATGTGGAAAAGGGTCTGGAGGAAAAGCAGGGGCAAGAGGGTCTCCCAAGTGAGGCAGGGGTAGACAAGAAAGATCAGGTTCTGCCTCTGGCCTTTGAGGGGGGTCCCAACAAAGCCCCTGCTGAATGGGTAGTCAGTGTCTCTGAGGTGCTGAGCTTCAAGGGCACCAGTCAGTCTCCTCCTCCAGTGTCACTCTCTAGTGACGTACCTCGGGCTTTGTTAGAGCCCCAGGCCGAGTCACTACTGGAGGGGGGGAATATAGGCATGACCCCCATTCAGGACCCCATGGATTTGTCTGTCAGGGGGGATGTGGCACAAGGGGAAGTGGAAATGGGGGAGGGTGATAAAACAGGTTTTCCTGTTAACATCATGGGAGAGCCTGTCTACCCTCCTCAGCGTCGTCCACTGACCCTAACATCGGTGCCATCCAAGCTGAGCAAGCAGCGGTGGAACTGGCAGAGGAGGCATATAAAGCCTCCAAGGCTTCCATTAAGGAAGCCATGCCAGCCACTGCTGTCCAGCCAGCTACCCCTGAATGCACTCCTGAAGCTACAGGGGTGCAGCAGCAATCCAAGAGTCCATTATTTACCTTGAAGGGTGCTAAAGGGACTCCTTCTGTATCATCTAAGAGGGGGTCCCTGAGAATAAAGCTGAGGAAACTGACTCCAGCCGGGGACGATGGAGTAAAAGCCCTCAGCCAAGAGGAGCCCAGGGGTGACCCACTAGAAGGAACATCAGATTCTGGGTGGGTTATCCCTGTGAAGGAAATAGATCTATTCCTTGAGAGCACCCTTCATGGACAAAAGAAAAGGAAGGTGCGGCTGGCCTTGGAGAGGTGGAAGAATATGTCGTTTATTCTCCACTCTCTCCAGCAATATCTAGTGGTCAGCACTAGGGCCAAGAATTCTGGGACTGCGGAGCATCTCCGCGTCCGGAAATTCTATAAAATGTGCGTGTCCTATCAGCAGTCTCAAGGGTCTGAGGAACGCACAATTCCTGACACGCAGTAATGGCTTTGCACATCAGCACGCTAAATACCAATGGCTGTCAAGACAGTTTCCGCAGGTTCCAGGTACTCTCCTATTTATATCAGGGAGGGTAATCTGTGAGCTTCCTGCAGGAAACTCACACCACTCCTGAGGCTGAGGCCTCGTGGCAACTGGAGTGGAGAGGCAGGGTCTTCTTCAGCCACTTCACATCGGCGTCATGTGGAGTGGTGACCCTGTTCTCAGAGTCTTTTCAGCCAGAGCTGCTGCTTGTGAAAGCTGTTATCCCAGGCCGTCTAATCCACCTCCGGGTCCGAGAGCAGGGTAGCATCATTAACCTAGTTAATATATATGCCCCTGCGGTGGGCCCGAGAGTGAGGTTCCTCGCCAGACTGTCCCAGTTTTTGGAGACGGTTGACGCAGATGAGTGTTTGGTACTCGGGGGTGATTTCAACTGCACCCTCGACGCGCTGGACCGGAATAGTCCAGAGCCGTACCCGCCTTCTGCGTCAGCCCTGCGGGAGATCATCGCCCGCTTCTCCCTGGAGGACATCTGGCGAGAGCAGAACCCAGGGGCATCAGACGGTTTCACCTACATCAGGGTAGAGCCGGTCTGGTGTCCCACTCCCGGATCGACAGACTATATATATCTAGTCAATATGTCACGAGTCGGTTCTTGTGCCATTAGGCTGGCTCCGTTCACAGACCACAACTGTGTCTGTGACAGTGGCGCTAACGCCAACAGCGCCACGAGCCGCCTATTGGCACTTCAACAATGCTTTGTTGAAGGACCAGGGGCTCGTGACATTGATCCGGGAGTTTTGGATGGACTGGAGGGGTTGCAAGGGGGACTTTGCCACGTTAAAACTGTGGTGGGACGTGGGCAAGGTTCATTTGCGACTTCTGTGTCAGGAATATACCAAGGGTGCGAGTGGGCAGCGCGAAGCTGAGTTGGAGTCACTCCGGGGGGAGGTACTCCATCTGGAGCAGAGGCTGTTCACTTGTAGGGACCAATCCCTGCAGAGCGAGTTTGTAGAGAGGTAGGGTGTCCTCTGTGACCTGGAACGACACCAGGCCAAGGGGGCATACGTGCGCAGCCGCTTAGGTTTTCTCAAAGATCTAGACCGCGGCTCGCGCCTCTTCTACTCACTGGAGAAAAAGGGGGGTAACAGTAGGCACATCACCTGTCTTCTAGATGAAGACGGTGCCCCCCTTACAGATCCGGAGAGTATCCGGGATAGAGCACAGAACTTTTATAAAGATCTTTACTCTCCGGATCCCATTTCTCCAGACGCCTGCAGGGTGCTATCGGAGTGGCTCCCCACAGTCAGTGAGGGTGTAAGAGAGCGGCTTGATATACCACTATCTTTTCAAGAGCTCTCTGAAGCCCTCCGTGCCATGTCCTTTTAGAAGTCTCCAGGACTGGACGGACTGACTGTAGAGTTTTTCCAATTTTTCTGGGAGACTCTGGGACCTGATTTCCATCTGGTCCTTGGGGAAGCCCTGGAGACCGGGGAGATGCCCCTGTCTTGTCGCAGGGCAGTACTTGCCCTGCTGCCCAAAAAGGGGGATCACCGGCTTATTAAGAACTGGCGACCGGTCTCTCTGCTCAGCACAGACTACAAGATTGTAGCTAAAGCCATCTCGCTTAGACTTGGGTCTGTGCTGGCAGAATTGGTTCACCCTGACCAGTCCTATGCATCCCGGGCCGGACTATCTTTGATAGTATCTTTCTGGTCCGGGATCTATTGCATTATTCTCGCAGGACTGGTCTGTCACTCGCCTTTCTCTCTTTAGATCAAGAGAAGGCGTTTGACAGGGTGGACCATGGTTACCTCATAGCCACTCTGCAAGTGTACGGCTTTGGCCCACAGTTTGTGGGCTTTATAAGAACGCTGTACGCCTCTGCAGAGTGTTTACTTAAAATCAATTGGTCCCTAACAGCACCTTTGGTATTTGGACGAGGGGTGCGTCAAGGATGTCCCTTGTCTGGACAGTTATATGCACTGGCCATTGAGCCTTTCCTCTGCCTACTGAGGAAAAGGCTCACAGGGCTGGTGCTAAAAGATCCAGACATGCGGATTGTCCTTTCAGCTTATGCTGCTGACGATGTGCTCCTCGTGGCCCAGGATCCAGTTGATCTTGAGCTGGCAAAACAGTGCCAGGAGGTATATTCAGCTGCCTCCTCCGCTCAGATCAACTGGTCCAAATGCACAGGCCTTTTAGAGGGTAATTTACAGGTAGACTCTTTGCCTCCCACGTTTCGTGACATCACGTGGGAGGCAGATGTCATTAAATATCTGGGGGTCTACCTGTCCGCTGCGGACGCTTCCGTCCCAGACAACTGGAGGGAGTTAGAGGGCAGTGTCCTCTCTCGTCTGGGACGATGGAGGGGTCTAGCAAAAATGCTTTCCCTTAGGGGGCGGACTCTAGTGGTGAATCAGCTGGTGGCTTCTCAGATCTGGCACCGGCTGATTTGTCTGAGTTCGACCCCCGAGTTTGTCACCAATATCCAGAGGAAATTGTTAGATTTCCTCTGGATGGGAAGGCATTGGGTCTCTGCAGGGGTGGCAAGTCTGCCTTTGGTGGAGGGTGGACAGGGAGTAGTTTTGTGTGCTCCCAGTTGTCCACCTTCCACCTTCAGTACCTGCAGAGATACCTATATGCAGATCCCTCTCCGCAGTGGTGCGCACTGGCATCCAGCTTTTATCGCCAGTTGCGCAACCTGGGGTATGACCGGCAATTATTTCTGATCAGGCCCGAGGGGTTTGGGAGAGACCTCTCTGTGTTGCCGGCATACTACCAGGAAACCCTCAAGGCCTGGAGCATGGTCTCCGTGACCAGGCAGGGCGTGCCTTTGGGGGATGAAATATTCACGGAGCCCTTGCTATTTAATCCAGCAGTGGGGGCTCCAATGTTACAGTCCCCCAGTATCATCCGCCGCCTTAGTCATGCACGGATGACCCGAGTCGGGGATCTCCTGGAATACGGGCGTTCTGATTGGGTGTCACCCCAGGAGCTTGCGCTCCGTTTGGGATATGTGACGCCCAAAGTCTCAGGGCGCTTGCTCCAGGAGATTAGGGATGCCATCTCCCCCGACTCGCGCACCTTCCTTCGCGGGGCTTTGCAGGCCGGAGTGCCACATGCACCTTTCAACACCCCTGCTCCGGCTGTTTGCATTGGACCCAAGCCCCCTGTTTCCCCTCATGCTCCTCCTGTCCCCAACCCTCGGCATGCTTTCGCGGCATGCCTAGGAAGAGCTTATATTCTCTCGTGCTCCATACAGTGCACTTCCTTGCCCTCGTGACCCGTCCCGATACCATCTGGAGGCGGGTCCTACCAGCTGACGAGGGCAAGAGGCCCCGGTGGAGGGAACTTTATTCTGATTTAGTTCCACGACCCACCGGGGACTTGAGTTGGAGAGTGCTCCATGATGCACTGAGCACGGGAGAGTACTTTCACGGACTCTCCCTTCACTTGTTCATTCTGTGGCAGGGGAGAGTCCGTGTATCATATTTATTTTAGTTGCGCCAGACTGCAGCCCCTCTTGTCACTCTTGAGGGGCCTCCTCCTGCAGTTCTGGCTGCATTTCTCCCCTCATATTTTTATTTTTGGGCGCCCAGTGTCCCGGGGCAATAAGGCCAGGGACCTCCGTCAACCTGCTCCTGGCATAGCCAAGTTGGCTATATATAAGTCCAGGAAGCAGTGTTTGATAGGGGGGGTTCCCTTGTCACCTGAGGCCATGTTCCGGGTGCTGGTGCGCTCCCGTATCCAGGCAGAGTACCACCTGGCTTTGTCCACTGAGGGAATGGATGAGTTTGTCTCCCAGTGGGCTTTAGATGGTGTGCTCTGCTCGGTATCCCCCCATCCGGTTTCTTTATCTCTCAACCTCCTAAAATGATTTTTCTTTAGTTTACAGAACAGTTTTTTCTCAATTTTAAAATACACTGTGCCAAGTTCAACCAATCCAGTCTAGTTGGGTACCAACAGTCCACTTTTAAAAACCCAAACTTTATTTTCTTAAATCTAAGTGCATTTGCATAACCGTCAATCAAAGTTCATTTGCTTGACCGCTACCCATAGTGTGTGTCTTGCTTACAAGTACTGTGCCAGAGAGCATGTTGTGTGCATGCTTGAGCTCCAAACAAAAGGCTTTTTAGGGTCTTAGTCCCTCAAATACAAGTTTTATTTTAACACCTTTCTGTTTATAAGCACTTTGTGCACGGTGTTGTTCATTTTTGGGAGTTTTTGTGGTATTTTTCTTAGTTTAATTTAAGTTTTAGTTTTCTGGGAGCCAAGCTCAGCTCTCTATCCCAGGAGAGTGAGCTGTCTCCTGGATACTTTGCCACACCCCTCCCTTAGCACTACACCTTCACTCCTGGAGCTTTGTTACTTTGACTTTTTTTCTTTTAAAAAGTTTATTAGGTTTTGTTGAAGTTTTGTTTTTTGGTGTTTGGTTTTATGTTTTGGGGGAGAAGACAAGTAAATCTTTGTAGGCAGTGGGGGAGTTGAAGTTTTGTTTAAAAGGCTTTTTTTTTAACATCTGACACAGAGACACAGAGGGGTTAAAAAGCCTCTGTGTTCTCTGTGTTGTTGCAATTAGCAACACATTGCAACAGGCCATTAACCCTTCCACTGCCAAACATCATCTCTCTCTCTCCCTTAGTTTTTGTCTCCCTTAGTTTTGTCTTTTTGTTTCTTTTTCACACTTTTAATTTTAAAAAAAAGAAGAAAACAGCAGAAAATCATAAACAAAAAATAAAAATAAATAAAACAAATAAACTAAAAAAAAAAAAAAGGGTCTAAACATGAGGATAAGACCATTAAGAAGCCTCAGGGTCAAAAGGGGGAATAATGGCCCCTGAAAATCCTAGCTGCAGCACTGCACAGCATAGGCCCCAGGCAGATAAGGCAGCCCCAGCTCCTGGTGGTTCTGCCAGCAGACCTACCCTGTGGCTAATACCTGGTCACAGGTGGTTTCTGCTGGCCCCAGTAATACCAGGAGCTGGGGCTGAGGGGCAGATCACCAGGAAGCATGGGGTTAAATGTCAGATGTCTGGGGTCTACAGCATTGATATCTATCTGCGTGCTGCAGCTAATGTCATCAGCCCCTCTGTTATAGTAGCAGCCAGCAAAATGTACGGGAAAGCAGTTTTTTTTTACCCGTACTCTGGCTGCTGCTCACATTCTTATACAGAGACGCATCACAGTGGGGGGATTATATGTCCCAATAGAACCCCTGGAAGGGTTGGGCACAAAAGTAACACTCTCTAATGTGCCCCCCTTCCTACCAACTCCCTCCTGCGCCCCCACTGCTAACCTAGGGGAGGTAAAAACACCATTTATAAAATTCCCCTGGGGTGCAGAGAGAGAGCACTTCGTCATGTGCTCTCTTTCAAGAGGCAGGTACAAATGTGCCTGCCTCAGGCGCAGAAAACATAGAGGGGTCTTTTGGGGTTCCATTTGAGGGGGTGCTGTACAGGATTTTTTACAGCACTACTACGGAGGTGCAGTGCTATCATTGCAAAGGGTTGGGTCATACACGTAGGAATTGTCCTAATGTAAAGCATCATGCCCCAGCCCCAGCAAATGGCACCTCCGTCAGTACGGCACCCATCCCCGCTGAGCCCATAACAGCGGGGACCCAAGGGTCATAGCCCCCCCACAGAGCTCAGGCAAGGAGGCCGTTCCTCAAGCCACCACCACGGCCTCCAAACCCCCTTCTTCCCCAAAAAAGCCATCTGTGTCTGTGGTCTCCAGCAAGACTGCAGACACGGGGAAAAAGGGGAAGAATGTCACCGGTCCTCCCAGTGTCACAGCTGCATCTCCCAAGTCCCAATCTGCCCCACCATAATTACATCAGTTAGTGTGGGGGCACAGTGTAAGCAGAGGATAATAAGCCCTCTGCAGGGGAGGCAGCTAGTGGCAGCTCCTCTTCCAGGAGTGACGTCCCCAGGAAGAGGAAGCATAAAACCAACAGGGAGGTTGCTGATAAGTGGGAAGTGCTCTATAGTGGAGCACCTCCGTCTAAAAGCAAGAAGAGGAACAAAACATCTCCTCCTCATCCGGTGACATTGTCTGGCCCAGTTATTAAGCTCAGCCAGCCGGTGCCAGACCACACATCTCTCTCTCCAGACCTATAGGGTTAATGTGGAAAAGGGTCTGGAGGAAAAGCAGGGGCAAGAGGGTCTCCCAAGTGAGGCAGGGGTAGACAAGAAAGATCAGGTTCTGCCTCTGCCTTTGAGGGGGGACCCAACAAAGCCCCTGCTGAATGGGTAGTCAGTGTGACCCTGAGGTGCTGAGCTTCAAGGGCACCAGTCAGTCTCCTCCTCCAGTGTCACTCTCTAGTGACGTACCTCGGGCTTTGTTAGAGCCCCAGGCCGAGTCACTACTGGAGGGGGGAATATAGGCATGACCCCCATTCAGGACCCCATGGATTTGTCTGTCAGGGGGGATGTGGCACAAGGGGAAGTGGAAATGGGGGAGGGTGATAAAACAGTTTTCCTGTTAACATCATGGGAGAGCCTGTCTACCCTCCTCAGCCGTCCACTGACCCTAACATCGGTGACATCCAAGCTGAGCAAGCAGCGGTGGAACTGGCAGAGGAGGCATATAAAGCCTCCAAGGCTTCCATTAAGGAAGCCATGCCAGCCACTGCTGTCCAGCCAGCTACCCCTGAATGCACTCCTGAAGCTACAGGGTGCAGCAGCAATCCAAGAGTCCATTATTTACCTTGAAGGGTGCTAAAGGGACTCCTTCTGTATCATCTAAGAGGGGGGTCCCAGAATAAAGCTGAGGAAACTGACTCCAGCCGGGGAGGATGGAGTAAAAAAGCCCCAGCCAAGAGGAGCCCAGGGGTGACCCACTAGAAGGAACATCAGATTCTGGGGGGTTATCCCTGTCAGGAAATAGATCTATTCCTTGAGAGCACCCTTCATGGACAAAGAAAAGGAAGGTGCGGCTGGCCTTGGAGAGGGGAAGAATATGATTTATTCTCCACTCTCTCCAGCAATATCTAGTGGTCAGCACTAGGGCCAAGAATTTCTGGGACTGCGGAGCATCTCCGCGTCCGGAAATTCTATAAAATGTGCGTGTCCTATCAGCAGTCTCAAGGGTCTGAGGAACGCACAATTCCTGACACGCAGTAATGGCTTTGCACATCAGCACGCTAAATACCAATGGCTGTCAAAGACAGTTTCCGCAGGTTCCAGGTA